>CM062817.1:14604541-15062174 GCA_031772625.1 Pinus tabuliformis
TTGTCCATTTCTGTTTCCATGTCCCTTATCTGTGCATTTTTCTCCATAATTAATCTGAGCATATCTTATTTTCGGCTCTCTGTTTCCCCTACTTATTTTGCTTGAGGATCCTTGGTTGCTGACATTTTTAATTGTTTTCTAAGTGTTGTTATGTCAACATTCTTCTTCTTGATTATTTCTGTTATCACTAAAAATTCTGTTGACTAAATTGTTCAGACTAGCTAAGGACAAAGTGTTTCAGCAGCGCATGAATCCTTTAGCAGTTTCGCAGCGCAACCTGTTTTAGTGATTTCGTAGCGAAAACACTGACCTTGCACTGGCTGCGCTGCGAAATTGGGAAATGACAGATATTTAAGGTGAATTGATGGAAACACTGCAGGAAACGAGGTTTATCAAACTGTTATATGTGGGCCTGTACTCCATTGAAGGAAGAGGATGATATGGTTCGTTTGCAATATGCATATTCTCATTGTTGTCACTTCATTGTTTCTGGCAAACGCTGGGGTTATAGCTTATGAGATTTCTGATTATATTGTCACTTCATACTGAGGAGATCATGGGACCTGTATTATTCCTTGCAGACTTGCCGTTGTCTACATATGCTTTGAAGGGGAACATTCCAGTGGTAGTTCTACTTTCTCACAGCTATTGTGGCAGGTTCTCATGATCACCAACGGAGGTCCATCAAAACTCTGTTTTATACCCAAGTCTCAAAATCGTGGTCCTTTTCGAAACCAATGCTCGATCAGAATCGGTTTATGAGAAGGTTGTCTTTGCAGCTCTTTATGACACATGGAAAGTTTCTGAGGGAGGATATATTGCTAATGTACATGTGCTGAGTGTTAATTAACTATTAGAATCGACTCTGGACACGGCATGTGGCAAGTAGTATATTCACCTCGACTACTCATGTACCTTACACCCAAATGACAAGCCAGCATGAAGCTCTTGTAACTTTCCTTTTTCCCTTTTACCAACGATTACACTTGTCAGGCTACATATTATCCTCGCCATCCTTTCAGTGTGTTGTCCGCTACCCGAATTCTTCAAAATCCAACTGGAATTGAAAACCGACTTCACAGAAGAAATCAAGAAACTAGGGCTCAACCGAGACTCTAGAGCGTTCACAGGCTTGAATCACTGTTTCGTGCATCAGTTGGAATTCTTTCTGGCATTTCATGTGGAAGTTTTCTTCACTGCATTCGATTTCTTTGTTCGTTGTGATCGCAGCAGAAAAAGAATGGGGAAGTGGAGACTGGTGATCCATCAAAGTTACATCAAGAAAGCGAAGAAGCGGGAGAAGGGGCATGTCATAGTTCAGCAGAGTCTCGAGGAACTTGTCGAGGATATGACCAAATTTCAGGACTTTGTGCATTGGCCCTCATACCGGCGCCCCCCTGCATTACAAAGTGCTTCCTTTCCATAGAGTTATCAAAGGTTTTATAATACAAGGTGGAGACATTTCAGTTCAAAATGGTACAGGGGGTGAATCAATATATGGATTAAAGTTTGATGATGAAAACGTTCAACTGAAACATGAGCGCAGAGGAATGTTGTCAATGGCAAACTCTGGACCTAATACAAATGTCTCTCAATTTTTCATCACAACAACAAGGACTTCCCATCTGGATGGAAAGCGTGTTGTCTTTGGGAAGGTAATTAAAGGCATGGGAGTTGTGCGTGGCAATGAGCATACTCCCACAGAAAGTAGTGACCGCCCTTCTCTAGATGTGGTAATTTCAGATTGTGGGGAGATCCAGAAGGATCAGATGATGGAATAGCTAATTTCTTCAAAGATGGAGATTTGTATCCAGACTGGCCAGCTGATCTTGATGAGAAATCTGCAGAAATTTCATGGTGGATGAATGCAGTAGATTCTGCGAAATGTTTTGGGAATGAAAATTACAAGAAAGGGGATTATAAGATGGCTTTAAGAAAATACAGAAAGGCATTGCGCTATCTTGACATTTGCTGGGAGAAAAAAGGCCGTGATGAAGTTGATATAAATGATGAAGTGCACTACCTGATTCGAGATCTGGTGATGCATATGCATGAACAGGAGCAAGACCTAAAGAATAACATTATTGGTTTTCTTACCAACATATCGGTCCCTGGAGCAGCAGTGACTGTTTGAACCAATAGAATGACATATGAATAAAGTTGCATCACCAAAGGTTGAACGGATCACTGTATAGGTCCTTCTATTGGTTCTGTTTGTTGCTTGTCGTTAGAATTCATGTTGGGTTTTCATTAGTGGCTGTTTGGAGGACACTGACATGAATACAGTCATCAATTACAACTACAGGATACCAATCATATTCATAAGCAGAGCTATGATTTTATGATGTTCGATCTTCTTTAAAATGATGATGATGATGGATCAATGATAATGCGGCAGTACATGACATCATTACAACACCCATACTACAACTGCAATGAAATTAAGTGAAAGTTATGTTTTGCAAGAACCTGTACCAGCCCCAGTGTTATGCAGAATATAGTAATGTTGTAAAGAGGAGGTTCAGTAATGAAGACTGTGAAGTGGAGCGAGCCCTGGTTTTGTAGGCCTGGGGAAGTAGATCAAGATAAGAAAATCAGAGTGTTACCTTCCTCATGCCACATTCTAGGATGTGTTTCAAGGTCCACGTTCTTCATAGTAGCATTGATATTGAACAAGTAACAAGAGAAACTACAGGTCAATTTGTTTTCTTTCTATTGAAAGTTGCAGCTTTAGAGGTGGTACGAAGGACTTCTGAAGCAAAATTTCCAGTAGTATGGAGGGGTATACAAGGACTTGGGTTGCTTAAATGCCCACCTTTTAGCTGGTTGCAGAGGTGGACTCCATTCAGACTTCTTGCTAAGAGCACACAGGAATTCTCAAGGCCAGTGTTGTTTTTTTCAATTGCTACCACATTTCTGGGTCAGTCCAAGGATTGTGACTTGTCTGCAGATTCTCAAGCAAATCATTTACCAACTACAGATTCATTTGCTACGGAACAAATAGAGGTTGTTAACAGCAGTTTCGTAGCGCGCTACGAAACTGCTGTAGGTGGTGATTTTAAACGCAGAGCATCTATTGTGATACTGTGAGCGAGATTTGTGGGAGAGAGACATCTGTCTATCAATATCACCTACAGCACATCAGAAACATGGCATCATTCCATACCTGGGGTTATTAAAAGAGCTGGGACATGTTGCTGAACTTTCGAAGGATGGTAGGACACAGGGACCTTAAAAATAGGTGTTTTGATTCTGATGATAAATGATCCATCAACGCTAACAGGTATCCAAAGTCAGCGTTCCTTGCATCTTTAGCTCAGCTATCTCAGCCTAACTGAAGGAGGACAGCTGTCAAGGATCCAAGAAGAATCAAGCATACGAGGAGAATGGAATTAGTGTTTTAGTTTGATTAGGATTTTGTGTAATTACAGTTCAGCACTTTGTAATTAATGAATTAGTTAAATAGCATGTAGGAGTAGTTAATAGGGCCTTCGAGCTCGCTCTAGAGAGGGAAGAATGTATTCCTATAAATGGATCAAATTAGGATGTAATAGGGGTTGGAAATTTTATACAAAAACAGAGTTTTATTTGGGCCAATGTAAAAGACTTATTACAGTAATAGTAAAACAGCTGTTGTTTCTTCTCAAGATTCTCAATGGATTATATTGTTCAAATGTGATGGTGGTTTATTCTCTTAATGTTCTTTTACAGCCTTGTTACAGCATAATCACTCAGAATTCATGTTTAATGCTCTGACTTCCTGTATGCTTGGCACGCTGTGGTTTATGTAAAGTATGTTTGAACATATGATGCAAAGAGCCTTGACTTCCATGAAATGACTGTGCTTTTGTTTACTAAATGTGTGAGACTCCATAGCCCAATGAAGACTAATTTGATATGTGTCCAACCAGCTTTGTTTTCATAAATGTGTGAAGAGTTAGCCATCTGTTGTTGTGATTGATTTTTATCAAAAGTCTGTGAGAGAGCCCTCTCTGACTAAGGAGGCTAATCCTTAGTCTAAAGTCTGGTTGAAAGAGTTACATGAAATCTTGCTTGGCTGCAGCCCTTAGTACTGATTTTGTGATAACATTTTGGTGCGTCTGCCGGGAGTCGAATGATTACTCATTCCCGAAGTTTTAAGATTGAATTTCTGAAGGTAGCAGGAGTTCAAAGTGGTTTTCGAGGCTGCAAAACTACCTTGGCGACTCCATTGTTGAAGAATTCGAAATTCATAGGTTCATGGTGATTCCACTGGAGTTATGAAGGACCCAGAAGCTGCCATTCTTAGTTCAAGGTATGCATGCATAGATTTCTCAGGAATTCATGGTTTCCCAAATCATTGTCCCAAAGATGCATATTTTCTAAGGAATGGTCCCAAATTCAACGGAGAAGATTTGAGTTTAACCTTGAAGCATATATCAGATTTTTGTGAATTTTTAGAGCTTCTTAGAGTTAAACATGAGGATGTTTGTATAAGGTTATTCTATGATTCACTTCAAGGGAAATGCAAACAGTGGGTTGAATGCTTTCCTGCCAAATCCATTAAGTCATTTCAAGACCTTTGGCTCATGTTTTTGGAGGAATGGATAGATAGGTCAGAGTTGGTGGCAGACTCTCCCTCAGTTGCAGATTTTAAGCAATGGAATAATGATTATAGCAAAGAATAAACAAATGAAAATTTTTCTTTGTCCTTGTCCTCATATCTAAAATCCTTTGACTACAAGGCAGAGGATAAGATGAAATTTTTTGATGAATTTGTCAAAGACATTGAGAAAGAAATTGAAGGTTTAGAAGGACAAATTTAGGCATACAGTTTTCATGATCATGATCATTATTCTCAGAAGTTTTCTATGGCAGAACGCAAGGAGACTATGCTGGTTCCTTTCTCTTTCACGATTGAGGAACTGAACACTGTGGTTGAAGATCAGTTTGCACAGCTGGAAAGTTACAAGGAAAAACAAGCTGATCATGTGTTCTGGGATCCTATAGCTGATTACATGGAAGAGTTTTACTCTCCAGTGTTTCAGTTTTCCTATAAAGATCAGAGGCAGTTTCAGTGGCAGCGGTCATCACACTGTCAGATTGGCTCTGAACTCCAATGCGGTCAAAGAAATCAAATATCAGATAAAGCAGAGGATTGGCTACATTGGAAATTTCATATTGATTGAGCAGAAGGAAATTGAAATTGTTAGGGTAGGTAGGTAGGTAAATTGCAAATAAGCTCAAGGTTGACTGAGCATTTATTTTTCAGTAGATGTAGTTTTCTTTCTCCTACAGTCATGCTGGTCAGGCAAATTTCTGTTTGTCAAATAAATTTTATAAGGCACTGGAACTGCAGGTTCTTAGTGTACCACAAGGGCACACTATCCCAAGTGGAGCCACTGTTATCACTAAAAATTCTGTTGACTAAATTGTTCAGACTAGCTAAGGACAAAGTGTTTCAGCAGCGCATGAATCCTTTAGCAGTTTCGCAGCGCAACCTGTTTTAGTGATTTCGTAGCGAAAACACTGACCTTGCACTGGCTGCGCTGCGAAATTGGGAAATGACAGATATTTAAGGTGAATTGATGGAAACACTGCAGGAAACGAGGTTTATCAAACTGTTATATGTGGGCTTGTACTCCATTGAAGGAAGAGGATGATATGGTTCGTTTGCAATATGCATATTCTCATTGTTGTCACTTCATTGTTTCTGGCAAACGCTGGGGTTATAGCTTATGAGATTTCTGATTATATTGTCACTTCATACTGAGGAGATCATGGGACCTGTATTATTCCTTGCAGACTTGCCATTGTCTGCATATGCTTTGAAGGGGAACATTCCAGTGGTAGTTCTACTTTCTCACAGCTGTTGTGGCAGGTTCTCATGATCACCAACGGAGGTCCATCAAAACTCTGTTTTATACCCAAGTCTCAAAATCGTGGTCCTTTTTGAAACCAATGCTCGATCAGAATCGGTTTATGAGAAGGTTGTCTTTGCAGCTCTTTATGACACATGGCAAGTTTCTGAGGGAGGATATATTGCTAATGTACATGTGCTGAGTGTTAATTAACTATTAGAATCGACTCTGGACACGGCATGTGGCAAGTAGTATATTCACCTCGACTACTCATGTACCTTACACCCAAATGACAAGCCAGCGTGAAGCTCTTGTAACTTTCCTTTTTCCCTTTTACCAACGATTACACTTGTCAGGCTACATATTATCCTCGCCATCCTTTCGGTGTGTTGTCCGCTACCCGAATTCTTCAAAATCCAACTGGAATTGAAAACTGACTTCACAGAAGAAATCAAGAAACTAGGGCTCAACCGAGACTCTAGAGCGTTCACAGGCTTGAATCACTGTTTCGTGCATCAGTTGGAATTCTTTCTGGCATTTCGTGTGGAAGTTTTCTTCACTGCATTCGATTTCTTTGTTCGTTGTGATCGCAGCAGAAAAAGAATGGGGAAGTGGAGACTGGTGATCCATCAAAGTTACATCAAGAAAGCGGAGAAGCGGGAGAAGGGGCATGTCATAGTTCAGCAGAGTCTCGAGGAACTTGTCGAGGATATGACCAAATTTCAGGACTTTGTGCATTGGCCCTCATACCGGCGCCCCCCTGCATTACAAAGTGCTTCCTTTCCATAGAGTTATCAAAGGTTTTATAATACAAGGTGGAGACATTTCAGTTCAAAATGGTACAGGGGGTGAATCAATATATGGATTAAAGTTTGATGATGAAAACGTTCAACTGAAACATGAGCGCAGAGGAATGTTGTCAATGGCAAACTCTGGACCTAATACAAATGTCTCTCAATTTTTCATCACAACAACAAGGACTTCCCATCTGGATGGAAAGCGTGTTGTCTTTGGGAAGGTAATTAAAGGCATGGGAGTTGTGCGTGGCAATGAGCATACTCCCACAGAAAGTAGTGACCGCCCTTCTCTAGATGTGGTAATTTCAGATTGTGGGGAGATCCCAGAAGGATCAGATGATGGAATAGCTAATTTCTTCAAAGATGGAGATTTGTATCCAAACTGGCCAGCTGATCTTGATGAGAAATCTGCAGAAATTTCATGGTGGATGAATGCAGTAGATTCTGCGAAATGTTTTGGGAATGAAAATTACAAGAAAGGGGATTATAAGATGGCTTTAAGAAAATACAGAAAGGCATTGCGCTATCTTGACATTTGCTGGGAGAAAAAAGGTCGTGATGAAGTTGATATAAATGATGAAGTGCACTACCTGATTCGAGATCTGGTGATGCATATGCATGAACAGGAGCAAGACCTAAAGAATAACATTATTGGTTTTCTTACCAACATATCGGTCCCTGGAGCAGCAGTGACTGTTTGAACCAATAGAATGACATATGAATAAAGTTGCATCACCAAAGGTTGAACGAATCACTGTATAGGTCCTTCTATTGGTTCTGTTTGTTGCTTGTCGTTAGAATTCATGTTGGGTTTTCATTAGTGGCTGTTTGTAGGACACTGACATGAATACAGTCATCAATTACAACTACAGGATACCAATCATATTCATAAGCAGAGCTATGATTTTATGATGTTCGATCTTCTTTAAAATGATGATGATGATGGATCAATGATAATGCGGCAGTACATGACATCATTACAACACCCATACTACAACTGCAATGAAATTAAGTGAAAGTTATGTTTTGCAAGAACCTGTACCAGCCCCAGTGTTATGCAGAATATAGTAATGTTGTAAAGAGGAGGTTCAGTAATGAAGACTGTGAAGTGGAGCGAGCCCTGGTTTTGTAGGCCTGGGGAAGTAGATCAAGATAAGAAAATCAGAGTGTTACCTTCCTCATGCCACATTCTACGATGTGTTTCAAGGTCCACGTTCTTCATAGTAGCATTGATATTGAACAAGTAACAAGAGAAACTACAGGTCAATTTGTTTTCTTTCTATTGAAAGTTGCAGCTTTAGAGGTGGTACGAAGGACTTCTGAAGAAAAATTTCCAGTAGTATGGAGGGGTATACAAGGACTTGGGTTGCTTAAATGCCCACCTTTTAGCTGGTTGCAGAGGTGGACTCCATTCAGACTTCTTGCTAAGAGCACACAGGAATTCTCAAGGCCAGTGTTGTTTTTTTTTTTTTTTTCAATTGCTACCACATTTCTGGGTCAGTCGAAGGATTTTGACTTGTCTGCAGATTCTCAAGCAAATCATTTACCAACTACAGATTCATTTGCTACGGAACAAATAGAGGTTGTTAACAGCAGTTTCGTAGCGCGCTACGAAACTGCTGTAGGTGGTGATTTTAAACGCAGAGCAGCTATTGTGATACTGTGAGCGAGATTTGTGGGAGAGAGACATCTGTCTATCAATATCACCTACAGCACATCAGAAACATGGCAGCATTCCATACCTGGGGTTATTAAAAGAGCTGGGACATGTTGCTGAACTTTCGAAGGATGGTAGGACACAGGGACCTTAAAAATAGGTGTTTTGATCCTGATGATAAATGATCCATCAGCGCTAACAGGTATCCAAAGTCAGCGTTCCTTGCATCTTTAGCTCAGCTATCTCAGCCTAACTGAAGGAGGACAGCTGTCAAGGATCCAAGAAGAATCAAGCATACGAGGAGAATGGAATTAGTGTTTTAGTTTGATTAGGATTTTGTGTAATTACAGTTCAGCACTTTGTAATTAATGAATTAGTTAAATAGCATGTAGGAGTAGTTAATAGGGCCTTCGAGCTCACTCTAGAGAGGGAAGAATGTATTCCTATAAATGGATCAAATTAGGATGTAATAGGGGTTGGAGATTTTATACAAAAACAGAGTTTTATTTGGGCCAATGTAAAAGACTTATTACAGTAATAGTAAAACAGCTGTTGTTTCTTCTCAAGATTCTCAATGGATTATATTGTTCAAATGTGATGGTGGTTTATTCTCTTAATGTTCTTTTACAGCCTTGTTACAGCATAATCACTCAGAATTCATGTTTAATGCTCTGACTTCCTGTATACTTGGCAAGCTGTGGTTTATGTAAAGTATGTTTGAACATCTGATGCAAAGAGCGTTGACTTCCATGAAATGACTGTGCTTTTGTTTACTAAATGTGTGAGACTCCATAGCCCAATGAAGACTAATTTGATATGTGTCCAACCAGCTTTGTTTTCATAAATGTGTGAAGAGTTAGCCATCTGTTGTTGTGATTGATTTTTATCAAAAGTCTGTGAGAGAGCCCTCTCTGACTAAGGAGGCTAATCCTTAGTCTAAAGTCTGGTTGAAAGAGTTACATGAAATCTTGCTTGGTTGCAGCCCTTAGTACTGATTTTGTGATAACAATTTCTTCTGCTTCTTTAGCATTACTTAGGTAATATCCTATCTTAATGACCAAGTCTTCCAAGGATTTTACCTTATTATCTTTTGCTAAAGAATAAGACTTTCCAACTTCAATTGGGATTGAATATTAGTAGGGGACACCTGCAGTTTGGAAGCAGTCATTGTAGTTTATCAATGTGGAATAGATCATCTCCCTAGTCTGCCTGTGCATGTCCATTTGATCTACAGGATGGACATCCTTTGTATCAAATTCAAATGTAGTATGCTTGTGGCCTATTGCAGATTGAGGGTTGAGGACCTGTGCCCGCAAGAATGCCATCTGCGTTCTTCCCTTCTCAATGTCAAAGGATGACAAAAGCTTATGCTCTGTAGAGGATGTTTGTTTATGAAATTGGTCATAAGCGTTGACCTTGAGAAGCTCATTCCTACGTTTTATTTCCTTAAACTTGTCAAAGATACTATTTTCACTTTGCCCTTGGACCAGTTCTAATGTTTGAGATGTATCTGGACTTTCTTGTGAAATTCAAGAGAACGAAGATCCTGTAAATATGTTATCCCTTGCTGAAAACAGTGGAGTCTTGAGTACTATAGGGGCTTGCCCTGCTCCTTCTTTTGAAAAATCTATCTTAGGATTAGTTCTTGCCTTCTTAACATACATTTTAAATTCTTTGGTCAAAACCTCTATGATTGAAAGAGAGTCTTCATCCCAAGGCCTTTTCTCTACTTTTTCCCAAGGTGTGGGAATTTGTGAAGTAGTAGTAGACAACAATTGCTCATCTACTTCCTGTAGAGTATTTTCTTCCCACTCAGCTTGGTTCATGTACTTCTCAATTTCAGGTCTCCGAGTGTGAATATATGGAGTGCTTTTTGTTCCACTCTTAATTTAATGATTATACCAAATGGGTCATATGACCAAGTAAAATCCAAGGGAAAATTCATCTATTTTAGGAGGATATCTTCCTCCTCTCCTGCTTTCCTGTTGTTACAAATAAATGGTCCTACTTGAACCTTTATCCTGAACTGTGATTTCTTTTTCGCTGATACAAAGTGGACGTCATCTTAGTATATAATATGCCTGATGTATTCTAAAGGAGAAATCCTCATTGGGTGATACTTGCGTAGTTTATAAGGTGATATATCGTACCCATATACTCTTATCTCGATGTAATTCTGTTATAAATACGAGTGACCTGTTCTAGTCTGCTCACTCAGGTGTAAAATCTTTTTAATGTCTGCACTCACCCTGGGTACTGTATCATTTCTCAACAAACATGTGGCTAGATTTATAAACTGATCAATAAAATCTTTGAATTTGTATTCTTATCAATTTCCTCTTAGCATGAAAGTCCAAAATATGACTGAGTGTGGATCTCCCTATTCATTCAACTTTTGTATTGCAAATGGGAATTTGCCTGCTTGAAAAGAATAGAGGCATATTTGAACATTCCTTCAGTTGGAAGCTTAAGGAATTGTTCATGAATGCTGTCAACAAGGAAGTGGCTAAAACTGAAAATTACTAAGGGTTTTTCTTCAGTGGAAAAAATGGAAAAAAAACCTAAGATAGATTCATCTACCCATTCATCTTAATAATACCCTAGTAAACATGAAAGTATTGGAATAATTGGTTTATATTTGTTTGGAAAAATGGAGGAGGGATAAGGTGGATTCTTTTTTGGGAGTTGTGCATCTTTATGTAGGAAGATTTCGAAGATCTTGGACCTCTGAGAAAAGGTTAATTTCTGATATAGTTCATTAAGGGATTCCACTCAGAAAGGGATAGTGGAATCACTCTGAGGGATCTGCAATATCTAGTTAATTATCTGAGAGGTAATTGTGAATAAAATTTCACGATTAGGGGCCATCACGGCTCTCTGGTCTGGTCGGTAGTAAGCTTGGCATTTGAGGACAAATTCAGGGAAGTGATGGGTTTGGGGAAACATATAGAGGGGTAAATTAGATTCTCAGAGGCTAATTTCATCACTTTGGTCAAGGAAGATGTCTTTGAGCCAAATGTGTAATTCAAATAAATCAAATTCACATTTGGGCTATGAGATTTTATAATCTGTGTTTGCTAAGGGGACATGGTCAAGGTCAACTAGTGGAGGAACCATCATATTTTTAGTATTGACAAAGGTTTTTCTCTTGGGATCCATATCAGAAATTTTGCAGAAATCTGGAACAGGTTGATGAGTGATATGATTTACCCGATAAAGCTTGTAACTTGTAGTTGGTGATGATGAGAATTGGTACTATAGCATCCTGGTTTCTTGCTCAGGGTTTGGAGAATTCACTTGCATGAGATGGAATCAAATTGAGTGAATTTTTTTCTAGAGATCAGACAGAGCAAAAGGCATAACCAAAGTTGATGACAGGATGTTATAAGCTCGTGGAATAGTCCGTTGGAGGCGCGGGGTCGTTGGTGGTTAAATGGTAATTCAGCAGGGAAATTTAATATATAACGGGTAGGGGTAATGATCAGACAGGTATCGGGGATGGATTAGCAGTGTAGGCGCAGGGAGTTTTAGCGAGAATGGGGGAGTTAGGCTATTTTCGAGGGGGGGGGGAGGTTAGTATGTAGTATTGAGAGGGGGGGAGCGAAAGAATGTGGGGATGACATGTTAAGTGGGGTTAGCAAAAGGAAACCACCTTTTCAGACCCCCCTCCGCCAATAAAGGTGGGGGGGTGAAAGTCTTGATCGACCGTCGATCATGATCTTGACTCGGCACGTTACATTCCTTGGGCCCGTCGTTTATCCGCTACACGAAAACCAATTTTTTGTTTTTCACTTTTTTTTTTGTAAGCACTAAACTTAGGCTAAAGACCATATGGCTTTAAAACCTTCAAAATACCATTTCAATACCCTTTTTTCTAACTTTAAAAACCAAGAAGCCTCCTCTACTAACTCAAGGTGAATTTTAATGAGCAAACCCTTATTATTTTCATTTGAAGGAGAGATTTTATCCTAATCTAAGTTCTAACCTACAACTTAAATTATTGATCCAATTTAAACTATTGGATCAATTTCTTCACTTATCTACCTACTTTTAACCAAGTTTAAACAGTTTGGTTAAATTATTCTCTATTCTGACAACATAAATTCAAATGTGTTTGACCATGATTATATTGTATGATTAAAAACAAAATTATTTTTCTCCTAGTGGCATTTGAATTTGCATTGCTTTCACTATTTTTCTTATCATGAGGTTCTTTTCGTTCTTTTTTTATTCTTTTATTATTTTTATATACCCTCTTTTCATTTTTTATTTTTATTTATATTTTTTTGGAAATCATTTGCAACATGCAATATTATCTACAATTTGATATAGTGAAAGAAAATATTCAATCATCATTTTATCCTATTAATCATAGGACCCTGACAATTTCTCTCGCTGGGGATGACACTCTCCTTGTGAGGGTTCAAGAATTGTTGACTAGTAGCCTTGAATCATCTCCTTCAATGTTTTCCAGCATCTTATCTTTTATTATTGTTATAGTTATGGTGGAAAACATGACTAAAATAATAGGGCATTCTCTTCAGGCTTCAACTTTATGACATGAGCTACACAATCATAATAGTACAAATAAAATGGTATTTACAATTATTTTGGTGAGAAATTCTTCTATTCTTGGAAGACATAATGTTTCAACATTCTGCCATTGACAGGTCCACCAGGCAGCTTTGTTCCATCCATGTCCTTCAGAAAAGGCACATTATTTCCCTTGTAAGCATGGATTATGTAAGGCCCCATCCATAAATGATCAAATTTTCCATGCTTACCTTTTTCTTCTCTTCTTGAATCCCATTTCAAGACATTTTTCCCTATCTGAAATTCATCGGCCTTAATTCTTCTATCATAAATCTTCTTGATGTTTTCCTAGACCAACTAGGTTCTATTGTCAACTTCTTCTCTTGATTGCTACAGTTGAATTGTTTGATTTATTATTCTTTGAAGATCATTAGGTTCCACTTTCAATTCCCACATAATTTTCAAAACAGGGATACCTAATAAAGTTGGAAAAACAACGTCCATTCCATAAACCAATTGGTATGGATACATGCCAGTTGATTTCTTCGTGGTGATTTTGTCAGCCCATAATACATTTACTAGTTTGTTATGCCATGATTTCTTGTTATCTTGAAACAATGTTTTGATGATATTAACCAAAATTTTGTTGGAAGACTATGCTAATCCATTCCCTTGGGTGTAATAGGGAATATAGTTTCCTAAGGTTATTTTATTTTGTCACAAAATTCCACCATCTTCTTTGATTTGAATGCTCCTGCATTATCTGTGATGATTTTCCCGGGACATCCAAATCTTGAAAGAATATTATTTTCTAAGAATTTAATAATCACTGCATCAGAGGCTTACCTAGCAGGTGTAGCTTCAATCTATTTGGTAAAATAATCGGTGGCTGTAAGAATCCATTTGTGTTGGGCTGAGGAGGAAGGATGAATTTCTCCGATTAAATCCAAACCCCTTGTTGAAAAGAAGTTTCAGTTGATATGGGATTCAAGGGTAAAGGCAACAATTTCCTTTTTCCTTCAAATATATGCATTGGTGACATGAAGTGACTTTCTTATGGACATTAGCAAATAAGGTTGGCCAGTAAAAACAAGCTCTTAGGATCTTGTTGGCAGTGGTCTTCCAATACAAGTGTCCTCCACAATCTCCTTCATGAAATTCCTGCATTACTTTATCTTCTTCATCTTTCAACAAGAAATTTAGTAAAACTCCTCAGACATTTTTCCAATACAAGTTATTATCTAGAATACAAAATTTCATAACTTTGAGTTTAAGAAATCTAGCTTTAGTTTTGGTCAAACTAGGAGGATCTTGTAAATGATGTAAAACAAAAATAAGGTCTGCATACTAGGGAGAGGTTTCAAAATCCTCTGCTACTTGTGGAGTCACATACTCTTCTTGTTTGTAAAGTATAGCTAGAAAATTTATATCCAAAGCATACAAATTAGATTCAACCATCAATTTAACTAACCCCTGATCCTTAATGAGTTTGGTAGGTCTGATTTCAATGTCATATTACAGGGTAATGGCAATCCATTTACCTATTTTCCCATCAGGATCATTTTGGGTCAGTATGTCTTTTACCACGACATTTGGAACAAAATAAATTATATGTGAATGAAGAATATAAAATCTAAAATATTTAATTGCTTTCACTAAATAAATTTCTTTCTTGTTGAATTGAGGCTTCTGTGATCCATATCAAGTTTATGAGAGATTTTTCGGCATAAATCACATGATATTTTGGCGTAAATATCATGTGATTTACGCCGAAAAATCATTCATAAAAATTCTTTCTTTTTCATGATGTTGTATTTCAATGCATCATCTCTTAAGGTTTTGCTAAAGAAAGAAATAGGCTATTCATGTCCTTCATTATTTTTTCGTAAGAGAACTGTTGCAATAGTATGTTCATAAGCAAATGAGAAAATATTTTTTTTTTTTTATGAAATCAGGGTTGATTAACACAAGAGCTTGGGTTAAGGTTTGTTTTACATGATCAAATGATTGTTTGGCTTCATTTTTCCACTTTACCTCAGTGTCCTTTCTCAACATATTTGTTATATTTCTTAGAAGCTCTGCTAAATTAGGAATAAATCTCAGAAAATTGATTTGGCCAATGAAGGATTGGAATTCCTTTACCTTTCTAGGGGGGTTTATTTTTAAAATATCTTTAATTATGTTAGGGTCTATTATAATTCCATCTTTTGAAATGATATATCCTAGCAATTTTCCTTCTTTTAAGCCAAACAACATTTTCTTTGGGTTCAGGGAAATACCAAATCTCTTACTTTTTTCGAAGACCCTTCTTAGGTGAAGCAAATGTTCATCATCTGTTTTTGAAAAAATAGTGATATCATCTAGATATATGACTATGAATCTGCCCATTTCATCTACAAAGGTAAATTCCATTGCTCTTTGAAATGTAATGCCAACATTCATTAGGCCAAAAGGAATCTTCATGATCCAAAATGTATCTTAAACCCTCTAAAAATGTAAGTCTTCATATATATTAAACTATCGGAAAACACTATCACAGAACAAAACACTAAAGAATGGCAGAAACCCAAGTAAAGTGAAGATTGGAGTCACGTTGCATCGAAGCTGTCAGATCGGCCACATCAACGACCCAGATCAAATTGGGATATCGCATTGGGAGCAGGCCAGTAGAGTGTATCGAAGGCAACCTTATGGGAAATGTGATTGTGACCCAACAACACAACGTGGACCATTGATTGAGCGCACAGATAAATGGTCGAGATTACATTATCGCATCGCAGATTCCAAATGGGAAAGGCCCAAACCACAAGCCCAAAGACCATGCGACATGCGATTGTGATTATCGCATCACACATAACCAAAGGGGAAAGGACCCGTGGCATTACGAAGGGCCGATATGTGATGCACCGATATTAGTGATCGGCGATCAGGTAGCGAAATACAAAGGGCCATTGACATGCGACTTGCAATTGCGATTAAGGTGGACCCGATAGGGTTTATAGATGCGGCACTATAAAATTTGAAATCTGATATGCAGCGTTTTGTCGGGTTTTTTTGTGTTTTGGTGTACTTCCATTATAAAACCGAAATACAAAGGAGACCATAACATATGGGCACTGTGACTTGCGACAACGATATAACACAGACCCGATAGGATTATAGGTTGGATTCAATATCATTTGAAGTCCGGATTGGCAGAAATTTTCATTGTTTTGTTGTATTTCCTGTGTATTTCTTTGTGTAAATAGAGAAGCGATTCTTTGGGATTTTCACCCGCATTGGTCCTTTCCGTTTGAAAACAGGTGGCCACCATACCTTAGAGCATTTTGCAATGATTATTTAACGCTCAAAAGGGATTTTAATGGACATCAGCTGGGATCCAGAAAGCCCAAGAATGGAGTTGAACAAGCAACGCTGATAGGCTTAAAAGCCATTCAATGGTAGCACAGAGGGGCAGTTAGGTAGAGACAGAGGGGAGATAGAGAGTTAGAGAAAATGCACATCTACGAACAGTTGATCAGAGGCACTAAGAGGGAGACTCTGTGCACTCTTTAGACTCAAAGTTTTCAAGTGAAATCCCTGTGTAATATCACTGTTGTTGTGTTATGGCTCTGATTGAGCTCACACCTGTAAAATCTATTCTTGAAGACATAATATAGAGGTTGACAATGAAAGCTGGACCAAGAGACATAGCCAGGAAGTCTGGTGAACTCCTTGATTATTTTTGTGTTGATGTGTGTGTCTGTTATGTTTTCTGACTGTTAAATGTTTGTATTATTCACAATCTTTTCGATCCATTGCACTAAATAATATAGGCATTCACGCACATGAGTCTATAATACCTTTTCTTCTTGATTTAATATCCATTTCAGATCACTTCACATACATGAAAGTGCCCCCAAGGTGTAGTAAATGTCTTTTCTTGGTCTTCAGGATGCACTAGGACTTAATTGTAACTAGAAAAACCATCTAATAAAGAAATTTTACTGGATCCAACCACCTAATGCAAAATTTGATTCAATTTAGGCAAAGGGTAGTTATATTTGAGGAAGGCTTTATTAAGATTTCGGAAATCAATACAAAGTCTAATTTCCCCAGTATTTTTCCTTGTTAGAACTAAGTTTGATATCCACTTAAAATATCTCAATGGTACAATGATCTTGGCATCATACATCTTTTTGACCTCCTTTTCAATTAGAGGCATCAACTTGGGGTTGAGCCTCCTAAGTTTCTATTTAAAATTCTTTTGGTCTTCCTTTATGGGAACCATATGCTATATAATGTTGTTGTCATAAGATTTCAAATCTTCATAACTGCATGCAAACAGATCTATGAATTATTTGAATAAGTTTATGTACTTTTTCTTTTCAACTGGGGGTAAAGATTTGGATGATTTAATCATATTGGGTTCTTGTTTAGTTCCTATGTTACAGTGTTCAGCTTCAGCTCTAGTAGGTTCGATTTTAGGCTTTTTGGATACGTCATTAAAATCAAAAAAATACTCTAAGGGGACTAACCCTCTAGGTAGAACATTGTATTTCAATTGTAAGATTTATAATTCTTCTTTTTCTTGATCCATTTCTTTCAATTCTAATTTAGTGCCACTATTATGTACACTATCTTCTATGTCAACATCTACATCTATATGAGCACACTCAAACTCATCCTTTCATTGTAAAAAACTTTCAATTTTTTCATCGTTTCCAAAGACTTGCCAATATTTGATATTGTCTGGTACAGTTGGTTTATTTTTTACTTCAATAGTGTATTGGTGACTAGGACGATATGGCATTTTGCAGGTACTATCTGAAGTAGCCAGACCATCAGCTAGGATATTTTGACCTCTGGGGACCACAAACAAGTTATACTCAATGAAATATTCAAGAAAATCCAAAAAAACATTCCTATAGGCCCTTAACCTTGGGTTTTTGGCAGAGTATTCCCCTTTAATATGTTTTATTATTAGTTCAGAGTCCCCATGAATTGAAATTCTCTTGGCACCTAGCTTCTTTAAAAGTTGTAACCCTAAAATTAAGGCTTCATATTCAGCTATGTTGTTAGTACATTGAAAGTTTAGCTTATATGAATGGCCTTCTGAGTGATGAGTTTGTGAATTTGAAACCCATACACCTGCCCCTGATCCCTCTTTACTGACAACCCCATCAAAACCCAAATTCCATAGAGGTTCATTTTGTTTGTCATGTTCTATCACAACTGTTTTTCTTTCCTCCATTTAACACAAATCAGTTTCTACACTAGAAATTTGTTCATTTATGTTTCCACCATTGTACAAAATAAAAGAATCAAGGTTTGAATGGACTAAATATAAGGGATAATTGTGGGGTTTATCTTGACTGGTAACCATAAATTTCATTATTTTTTACCTATATAATCTCCTCTACTAACCAAACACTGGAATAGTAGCATAGGTCATATCCATTTGAACGGTACCTTGCAGCTTAGCGACCCATGATCGAGATAGTAACATGCCGTATTTAGGAGGTATGTCAGCAACAACTATGTCCATTACCAAGCTCTTGGATGGTATTTGTGCTAAATTGACACATAAATCCTTAATGAGACTTAGGCATTTTACTTTAATTGAATCAAAAGAATACAGATCTTTGTATCTTCTAGTGATATCCAATCCCAATTTTTCCATGACAACCTTAGGCATGAGATTGTGAGAAGAACCTGAGTTAAGAATTGCATTGTGCAAAATTTTAGCATGAATTTTTAAACTGATGTAGAATGGAGGTACATCTCCATCTTGGAGTTTTCCATCAACTTCAGGCCAAACAATATTTCTGGTTGATCATTAGATACATTCACTATATCTATATCTTCCCATATATTTAAAGCTTTCATCACTTGTGATATGTATGCATTTTTATTCATAAGTTATGTTAGAGGAATGGATATTTTAAGTTTTGCCAATTCATGTTCTATACTAAATGATGTTTGAGTTTTACTTAGATTGAGGGCATCTTGTTTCTCAGCAACATCCTTTTGGGAAATATCTTTTTGTTGGCTAGTAGAGGGACTATCAGTTTGAGTTGCTTTGAAGAAAGTATTAGATATCTTTTGGGTTGGAACATTTGCATTCTTTTTAGTAAAAATGTCAATATTTTTCTTAGCAGGGGCATCAGCTACCTTTTTATTGGGAATATTAACATTCTTCTTAGTAGGATCATCAGTTCTTTTCCTACTCCTTAGGTTATATTGTCTATGGAATTCCATAATAGAATTTTCATACCCTTGCTTGTAATCTTCAGACTCCTTGGGATCTACTTCATCTTGTGAAACTAGGAAAAGTTCTTGTTTCTCTTGAGTAAGAAATGTAGAATCATTATCATTTACTCCCATTAAATTTATATGGGTATCATTAAGGTCTTCGGCTAATTCAACCTCCTCATCTGTATAATTATCTTGAAATGGAGGTCTGATCTATTGATCTGGTCTTTTTTGTTCCCTTTTTGATCTGGGGTGGATTTATCTTAAAATTAGGATTTCTGATTTGGGGAGTAGGTTGGTTTCTCTAGGAGGGTCCCTATCAGTTATACTTATCATATCCATCATCCTCTCCATTGTTCTGAGAAGATTATCTATTTTATAATCAGATGGAGAGGAGGAGGAAGGTTCCTCATTGATAGTAACCCTTCATTTAGTTTTTAATTTTTCCTTTTTGGCTAATAAATTAGCTTAAAATTTAAAGGCATTAGCTTGCATTTCCTCTAACGTAGTAGGGTCTCTCTCTCTTAGTTGATATGCCATGTCCACATCAAATCCTTTAGGGAAATGGATAAGGGCCAAGCCTGGAGGAGGTTTAATAGTAGCTGGAATTGCATTATAAGATTTATTAAGCCTATCACAATATTCTTCCACAGTTTCATTAGGTCCTCTTTTTAGGTTTTTATATTCATTCAGAATTTGAAGAGGATTCTTTTTGGTTTCCCACCTATTTAAGAAAGCTAAATGAAAGGCATCATGATCGACTATACTATCTTCTGTTAAATTTTTGAACCATTTTCTTACCTCTTCACCCAAACTTTGGGCAAAAAGTCTGACCTTTACATCACTTTCATCCACCTCCTGAAGATCAAGGAAATCAATCATTTTGTCTACATGTTGTGCAATGATGGCACCACTGGCATCAAATTGAGGAATTTGGGTTTGATAATCTAGGGGCATGGGATGAAATTTCCCAGGTAAGACCAAGGGAGCATAACGAGCTGCCATGTTGGGTTGAATAATATGTGAGCTTATGGGAGGTATAGATATAGGAGTTATTAAAATAGGTCGGGTCACTGTCTGTAATACTATTGGAGAAGTAGTGGAGATTATGGAAGAAGTGGGACTAATTGATGCAGGATGGACAAATTGAGAGGAAATAGAAGACGCTGCAATTGTCAGGGTAGAAAATTCAATAGATTGTTGAACATAAGCTTCATTTACAGCTTGATCAAATACTAATACTAGGCCTTGTAACCTATTGAAGTTTTGGAGGACTTGCTGATCTAAATCTGGTTCCACAGATTGACCTTCAGAAATATAGGGTTGTAGCACGGATTGATTAAGAATTGTTTCATTCATAAAACTTTCAGACTTAACCCTAAATAAACTATGTTCAAATGGTAAGTCAAACTAAATATCTTGTATAGTGACCAATTTCTCTGGGAGAGAGTTTTCCCTAGGTAGGGGACTATTAATTCCTTGACTTTCAACTAAACTTCTTTTTCTAATCAATTTTCCATTGTCATCTAAAATCTTGGGGGGTTCTAGATTAGGATGTGATCTAGTGTGAACTCTTTTTAGAGCCAGATCTTAGATGTTAAACACACAACTCAATTATTTACACAATTTACAACCTATAAACATTTATTTCTAAAATTTGAACCTTTACTTTTCCTGAAATAAAGTTTTTTGAACTAGGGAAATGAATCTTGTAAAACTGAAAGTTTGTTTTGTCCCCAATATGGTCCCCACTATGTTAGCACTTTGTAATTTCTAAGGTTTGTAGATAAACTACAAAGGTACCACAAAACCACTTTGGAAGCTGGAATCTAGCCCTGCCAGCTTTAGAGAGGAATCTCTTTGTCAAGTTTAGATTCGTTGGTTTTAGATATTAGGCTAGTTATTAGAGTTCAATGTTTGGTTTGAATTGTATGGTTGATTGATGTCTATATTACCATGGGGCTATGGAGTATGTTACTTAAAATATAGATCTATTTCAGTATTTTACAAATAGATTTCACAGGGAGAGGTAGTCAAACTAATTGGATTCTTTAATTTTAAATGAAATGAATAAGAAGAAGAGAATGATTTCCATTAACTAAAGAGAAATTATGAATTACATTACTTAATATCAGTTAAAAACATTAAAATTATTCAAATCCAGAATAAGAGTATACATCTAAACAAATTTTGTTCTTCAACTTTTTATTGAATAATTCAGGTTAAGAAACAAGAGTATGGTAAACAAAGAAATATAAACACATAAAATGATAGAGGCACTTCACCAACAAGTTGACACAAGAATCCTGTGAAAGTGCTTTCTGTATTACTGATAAGTCCACTGAGGCTTGAAAAATATACAATAGCTTCCTTCTGTACAAAACCAACCCACAATAATTCAAAATGAGAAGTATTTATAAGTTTATTTACAAAATATCCTATCAAAATTGAACAAGATATAATTCAGGAATTTCTAAACTGAACATATCTCTAATTTACAAAAATATAGCAAAACTCAAACTACTTGGGTTGCTGGCACTATAGTTGTGGAATCTGTGTTGAGGTGGCCTTTGACTTTTGCTGCGCTGTTTTTCCTGCTGGCTGGAGAAGAATTGATTGTTTACTTAATTAACTCGCATAACTTTTCCCACCTTTTGTTTTGGGAAGTTTTAGTGTCTATGGATAAATGCCTAAACCCCTAGACTAGTAGCTAAGTCTAGAACAACAGTGCAAAGCAGTCTCTACTTTTTCTATAACCAATGGATTAAATAAGACAGTAAGGAGGCCTACCTAAAGCTTTCACTTACTCCTTATCTGCCTTTACCAATTATGTCACTCCTTTCCATACTTAATCCGCTTGAAAAGTACCTACACAGAGATAGAAGACAAAAACCGATCAAAGCATATGATAATGATCTATTGATTAAACATAAAATGGAATCAAGTGTATAATACACATATGAAAGCATCAATAAACAATACAAACATATGGAAAAATCTTTGAACATTTTATTAGTAAAAGGAAGAGTTACAACCCAATTTGCTTGATTCAATGCCACTCCTCCAGTTCAATTCCATCCTCTCCTCATAACAAGAAAGACATTTTGACATTATTACAATACTCAAAACCAACTCAAGTCTCATACTAACAACATCTCCCTATAATTCAATAATTTCCAGCCCCTGATCGCTTAGATGAGTGGTCTTTTTATACGTGAATGAAGGAATTTATGCCATAAATGGTGACAATGAATGCCCTCCCAAACTTAGGATTTAGTTCCATGGAGGAAGGGATAAAGGGATTGATTTTCCTTAACTTCCTTCCTCATCCAATTTCGAGCCCAAAGGAGTGGATAGCCTTGGGAAACTTCTAGAAGGATCTTATGGATAAGAATATTCCAAACCCCAATGCATATTTTGCTCAAATTCGCCCAGTGCAAGCCAAAGAGGGCTCAAGTGCGCTACAATGCACTATGACAGTGCACTGGGTTGCACTACAGTGCACCCTGATAAAGGCCTTCCTACACTGATCTTCGTAGAGGCAGTTTTTGGATGGTTTCAGTCATGGAATCTCTTGGGAAGGAGGCATTCTGATGGTTTACTTCATTAGGGAATGTAACAACTGAATTAGGGTTTGATGGGCCCTAGTAGTACTAATCTGTAAGTCGGGGTTAATGTGCCCAAATGGATCTGTAACAGTTCCCCCCTAAAGCATGAAGTCATAAATATGTATGTCGAATGAAATACTTTACTATGTGGAGAGGAAGTTTCAAAGTGGAAGGTGACCTACATCAATTACAATGCATATATCATGATAATTTTATTTTGTCTCATGAACTTGTTGAGGGAAGGCATACCCATGCTCAAATTATAAAATTTCATTACATGTAAACCTATAGTCGTCTACAGATATAGACCCATAAATGGAAGACCGTGAATGTAAGGCCATTGTACATTTGATTTAGTACTCCTGAAAATATCGCAACCTAGATGGATGAAACTAGATCCGGGGTCTTCAATCTCATTCAATATTTCGCTCAAGTACAAGTCTAACCACGTGAATATATGATCTGGAGTCGAACATGGGAATACATCATTTGGTTACCAGCCAATGATGTAAGCCGTTAATAGACGCGAGAGGAATCACTGATAATGATAATGACCCTCAAGGTACTATAATACATTTTGCATGGTGTGAATAAATGATTTGATGTCGAACACCATACAAAGTGTTTCGGTCAAAGGCCAGTGATGTCAACTTGTCGCCAGAAGTGAGAAACCTATCATTGATGTATGCAAGCTTCAAGGTATTGAAGGGGTGTTTCTAAGTCAACTTCTTTGATAATGTGTTGATGTCGATAAGAAGCGACTCGTCGCAGGAGGGTCTTGATGTATCCAACATCAAAGACACGAAACGAGGTAAATGATTTTGGAGATGAAAATTGACTAACAACAGAAGGTTCAGAATGGTGGTCATGAAAATGAAGGTTTACGGTATTGCAAAGGATGAAGGTTAAACTAAATGGCTTCTCTTGAACATGTCGGGGACACTAAAATGAATTGGTAGCATTGACCCAAAAAAAAGTAATGGATGGTATGATAGACCAATGGTGTGATAACCATCAAGCTGAATGACCCAACCCACATAGTCATGATGATGAGGTGAAAGTGTCATGTTCAAGAGCGACTTGCTACCATAAAGTGTTCTCCCATTTTTCCCATTTTCCCCAGTGATTGCTGACGAGTACCTGTTTATTTTTATCAAGCTTGAGGAGGATAACATATGCTGCTTGTATAATTCCACCCTTCGGGTGAATCCATCTCTATTTGATGCTTTAACGAGTCTAGCGAATGTGAAACTCGGTCTTGTCTAGATGGACAAGTTTGTCACTATTTGATGTTTTTAACGAGTTTAACGACAAAGATAACTCGGTCCTTTTCATGTTTATAGAGTTTGAAAAGCGACGAAAAGGAAACTCCAAAAGTTATTTTTCATATATTTGTCTCTCATGTTCGAAAAAGCATAAAACAATACGAGAGAGAAATCTTTTCCAATCTGTTAACGAGCTGGAAAGGACAAGTGCTCAATAATATTTTAATGCTTAGAGAGTCTGAAAAGATATTAAAGAGGACTTAATTTTTAGGAACGAGTGGTGTCTAGGGTAGCAACTAGTTCCGATGATGTTGGAACTTAATGGAGTTTAGGCTTCTGTGATCCATATTATGTTAGAGAAAGATTTCGGCGAAAATCACATGGAAAATCATTTGTCGACGCGTTTCGAACCAACTAGTGTGGTTCATCGTCAGGACAAGTTGAAGAACAGATCTAGCGAAGCACGTTAAATAGACCGAGTAGAGCCTCCAACGGCTAGTTGACCAGCCGCTAATATGACCAAGGGACCAGGATCAAAAAATTAGTTGCAACAGATTACTAAATTAAGGGAGAATGAAATAAAAGTTAAAACGCTCATGGATCAATGGAATAAAACACCTACCAATAGTAAAAATAAAATAAAACAAATTAATTAATTAATTAATTAATAAATTAAAACTTAGTAATGCAAAATAATTCTAAGAATAATGAAACCAAATAATAACTAAAGGGGGAATAATGACCAAAGGTAAAGAATAAATAAAAATAAATAATAAAATAATTAAAGTAATAATAATATTAATAATAATGAATTAATTAATTCAAACTAAAAATTAATAATAAATTAATAAGTGAATAAAAATAATGCCAAATAATACTAAAGCTCTAAGAATAATGAAAAAATAATAAATAAAGGGGGAATAATGACCAAAGGTAAAGAATAAATAAATAATAAAATAATTAAAGTAATAATAATATTAATAATAATGAATTAATTAATTCAAACTAAAAGTTAATAATAAATTAATAAGTGAATAAAAATGAAAACTAATAAAATAAAACTAAATTGAATAACCAAAGGGGATAAAACAAAACTGAAAATAAAGGTATAAATAAATAAATAAATAATAAAAATAAATTAAAATAACTATATTAATAATAATAATAATAATAATAATACTAATAATACAAACAAATAAAGTAATCCAGTAATAAATAAAGGGGGAGTAAAACCTAACTGAAGGGCCAAAGGTAAAGAATAAATACCTAAATGAAAATAAATTAATTAATAAAAAGGTAATAATAATATTAATAATAGTAATAATAATAATAAAATTAATTAGTTAAAACTAAAAATTAATAAGTGAATTAAAATAAAATAATACGAAAAATAAAAAGAATAAAATAAAATGAATAACCCATGGGGACAAAATTAAAAATAATAGTATGAATAAATAAATAAATAAATAAATAAAAATAATAATAAAATAAATAAAAATTACTAATAATAGTAATAATAATAATAACAAATAAAGTAAGAAAATAAAAGGAAAAATAGGTGAAGGGAATAATGAATACAGTTAAATAAAATAAAAATAACGAGTTAAATAGTAAAATAGAAAAGCAATATAAGAAGAAAAAAGCTATACCGAGGTCCATAAATAAAATTAGGAGAGGCGAAATAATGACGATAACATAAAAAGGAGAACAATAAAAACAATGAGGACGGAAACCACTAGGAGGAGAGGGCAGGGACCCAACACCTGCTGACTTTCCAACCATCATCTCTATTGAGATTACTAGGTCTCTTTTCAATCTCTAGCGCTTCCCTGAATTTACGATGATGGAAATGCGGAATCCTAGCAATAACACTCGCTTCTTCAATACAAATATGATGACTGGTTTTCTCTGCATGCTCAGCTAAAGCGGAAGACTTAAATCTCCTATGCCTCAGATCCGCAGCGTGCTCACTAATCCTCTGATTAATGGAACGACCAGTCTCCCCAATGTAGGGGGACCCGCACGAACAAGGGATCAAATAAACCCCTTTCATATCCTTAGGGTCGATGGGATCCTTCACCGATCTGAGAGACGAACGGATGGTGTTCAAGGGCCTGAAGGAAACCGGGATACTATGTCTCTTGAGAATCCTACTAATTCTATCCGTGGTCCCTTGGACATAAGGAAGAAGGACACCAGGAACACGATCTCTTGGCTCTCTTTTCACCAGAGAATTCTTGGAAGCTTTAAGGAAAGCCCTATGACCCAAGTATCTACTGTAACCATTCTCCACAAAGACATCCAGCAGATGGGATTTTTCTTTCTCAAAGCTCTTCTTGTCCGAGATCCTCAGGGCCCGAGTAGCAAGGGTACTAAGAACCCCCATCTTCTGAGCTGGGAAATGGTGGGAACTGGCATGAAGATACTGCTCCGTATGAGTTTTCTTTCGAAAAACTTGATGGGCCAGAGAGCCATCCTCATTCCTAGAAATAAGAATATCCAGGAAAGGAAGGCATCCATCAACTTCCTGTTCCTTAGTGAACTTAATGGCTGAGGACTGCTTGTTAAGATGATCAAAGAAGAGATCAAGCTCATCCTGGCCATGAGACCAAATGACATTGGTGTCATCCACAAACCTCTTCCATAGCTTAGGAAGGAGTCGGGAACTTCTCAAAACATGTTGATTTATGTGAAGAGGCTGGCTAATAAGACCACCCATTTCAATTGTTCCTCAAAAAAGGTAAAACAACTAAGTGAAAGCTTATGATCAACCAAAGAGATGGTGGTGATGGAATGAAACAACCAAGGTTCATCTGATAGAAAAGGCTGATAGAATGGCAATCACAAGGGTTAAAATGGAAATGGGTTCATTTTTACATAAGCTTGAACCATAGGGAACTATGCTTGGATTCAGTTTCATGTTTACACAAGCTTGAAACGAAAAACTATGCTTGGATTCAATTTTATTTTACACAAGCTTAAAATGAAGAACTATGCTTGAATTCAGTTTCATTTTTACACGAGCTTGAAATGAAGAACTATGCTTGATATTGGTTTACATTCCCCTAACATGATAAAAGAGAGAGTCTCTTGTAACCAGATGGAAGTCACTGCGGTGAAGCAGGACAATTATCCAACACCTTTTTGGCTTCATCCAGATAGGGACAAAAGGTGAATGGGGTGATTTCCTTCACATAACCTACAAGGAAACTTAACTTTACCACTAGGTGCATGCCCCCCAAGCTTCATTGCATTCACCTAAGTAGACTACTTGTGGCCATCAGGTGGATGGAATGAAGGTTCCTATATGAGATCAACTGAAAGACTCGACTGGGATTTTACGAGATCTAATCAAAGACTCAACTCAGAACTTGGGACCTTGTTTCATTTTTTAATGAGCTTGACACAAGACAAGGAACTATGCTCATATTCCTTGTTTCATTTTTTAACGAGCTTGAAACATGACAAGGAACTATGCTCATACTCCTTGTTTCATTTTTTAACTAGGTTGACACAAGACCAAGAATTATCCTCATATTCCTTGTTTCAATTTTTAAGGAGGTTGACACAAGACAAGGAATTACCCTCATATCCTTTGTTTAATTTTTTAATGAGGTTGACACAAGACAAGGAACTATCCTCATATCCTTGGATCACAACCCATAAGAGGTCATGAAGGAGAGATATGGTTCCAATGCCCCCAGTACATGATGTACAACATCACTGAAATGATCATCGTGGATGTAGGTATGGAATGGGTTGCCACATAATTAACCCATGGCGGGGATGATACCACTGGTACAAAAGAACCATTTAGGGAAGATGGTTGAATGGAAGCCATATTTGGACCGGGAAATGAAAGCTGGTCAATGGTGACAATTCTGCCTTCATGCGGGAAACAAATCACTCGAAAGAGTGTTGAAACAATAGCTCCCATGCCATAAACATAGTCCCGCCCCAGAAGTAAGTTGTAATCTAAAGGGCCAGGACTACCATCACATTTAGAGAAACAATTTTTCCTCCTAAAGTAATAGGCAACTGAGGGAGGATCCATAACAGTTGACTGGTTCCTTTGTTAAAAGCCAACAAATTCTGGGTAACAGGTACAAGCGGCGGTGAACCAAGCGCTTTCCAAGAAGTTGAGGAAAGGATACTCATAGATGCACCTTCATTTATAATAGTGCAAGATAAAATCATATTACAAACTTGTACTGTGATCTAGAAAGGCACATAAGAAGGAAGGCAGAATCCTATCAGTCGATTCCAATCAAAGGAAGTGACCAGACTACCTGGAGGGGGTACCGTAGAAGCGGGAGAATTAACACCTTGAGTTACGAGAGTGGGAGGATTTTCCTCTTGTCTTAATGGAACAGGTGGATTTCCCCCAAGCTCATTTGAATTTGAAGACACAAAAAGAACTTGACTGGTATCATATTCACTCTCTTCGGGAAAGGTACAATTAGCTGAAGGTGAAATTGGGTCAACCGTTACCTCGACTTGTTGATTTGGGTCAGGTATAGACTCATAGGATTCACTTTCAGAGAGAGTGGGTTTGACCGACGGTTGAATTGAGTTAGTCAATTCATCAACTAGTGAAGGATTTAGGGAGAGTTTCCTGTAACTAGATGGAAGGCGTTGCGGTGAAGTAGGATGGTTATCCAACACTTTTTTGGATTCATCAAGATAGGGACAAAGGTGAATGGGGTGATTCCCTTCACATAAACTATAGGGAAACTTAACTTTACCCTTATTTCCATGAAATTTACTGCCACTAGTTGATGTTGTGTCACCAACATGATCTCCAAAAGTTAATGACACAGGATGATGTGAACGAGAAGACTACTCTTCTAATATTTGAGGAATATTAGGACAATTTCGATGAAGATGGTCTCCCGCACAAAGTTTGCATGGGTATTGAACTTTGTGAGGCTTAATGGACGGTTTCTCATTAGATGTTGTATTCAAAGAAATGGGTGCTTGATTGCCCCTCTGCTGAATTTACTTCTTATTTTTCTTCTTCCCTTTCTTCTTCTTCTTAGCCACTTGGTTACTAGTACCAATACTTTCACCAGGCAAAGAGGAAGAAGAGGAGGAAGGAACAACCGAGGAAGAAGGCAAAGGGTCAACCTTAGGATCAACTAGAGGTTGATTTTTTCCAGTTGGAGGTGTACTCAATTATGGAGAAATCATGACATTTTGAACCAAGGACGTTGAAAACGACCATACTAGCAAGCCAATGGTAAATCCTAGAAGGGACAATGTAGCCATATAAGGAGCACCAATATTTCCAAAAGGAGGAAAAGGACTAGGATTCCCATCAAAAGGAATTCCTTGGTCGATGGACTTCAGATTTGTCGCCATATGTTTCAACATAAGATCAACTAAGGAGTGAGCATGGAAAATGTTATACGTGGTTAATTAATTTTATTTTAATCAAAGTAACATAACAAAAAAAAAGAGGGATAATCTAGGCAAAAGGTTTACCAAACAACTGTGAACTGCAGAATACCTCCTGGCGAACCAAGAAGTACAGGCAAGAAATCTCCCCGAATGTTGTGTTCGGTGTATCACAGTTTACAAGGTGGCTGACTCGGTTACTTAAGGATGGATAAAAAACTACAGTTTTCCTCCCATATATACCCGAAAGTACATGGAGGCCCAATTCGTATAAGCATTGTCTAATGCAAAACCACACAGTGAGAGGATTCCCATATACTTTATGTACTGTAACACTGCCCTATATACTCGAAGGTACGTGTATGAGATATGATATACTCTCGTACGTGGAATGAGGTATCACACTAGGGATGTATTGCAGACAAGTTAACGATAGCTGCTTTGTTTTACAATGTCGGCACATGTCTCTAGCCTAGACCTCTAAATGTTTTTTGTTAAGTGACAATGCTCCATTAGGTAAATTCAGATAAATTTTAAGTTGATCTTCTTTAGAATTTTCCTTTCAAGGTTCACCATGTGATGTATGTTTGCAATTCCTAAAATGCAACTAATATGATAAGAATTCTTTCCATTCAATTTAACAATCAAAATCCTTAGCTACTTAGGGATAGAGCAATCAAATTCCTTTTGATCAAGGAGCAAAGAGCACAATCTAAATGAAAATTCCCTACACTATTCCTATTAGCACACACAAACTTTTTCAATGCAACATGCATGTATTTCTTTTGGATTTCCCTAATGTGAATGAATAAAAAGGAAAACTAATGCACAATCGATCAATAAACTCTTTTCATAAAAATGACGATTTTGCGACAATTTATTTTCAAGGAAAGGAAGACTTTACGACACTTTCGTTTTCAAAGAAATGAGGAATTACGACACTTCCAATGAAAATACTAATCATATGCACACATCAATCAATCTATCTTTCATGAACGAAGAGTTTACGACAATTCAATTTTCGAAGGAAAAGATGGATTTACAACACTTCTTTCGACAAATATCAATCAACCAAAAAAAAACTAACTTTCAACTATAGATTGAAAATGACAAAGTAAGTACATAAGAAACATTTATCAACCCTAGTCTAAGTAGGGCTAGCTAAGGAGATGAAAAAACTATTTTCAGAGACAAGACATCATTGACATTCAGCAAATCATTCAAACATGAGAAAATTGGCAAAAACATTTAGCTCCTAGATGGGAAACTAACCCTCAAGGGATTAGCGCAGGTTGCAAAGAGGGACCTTGTGCTTCAGTGCACTGGATCTATGCAGGAAGTGCATTGTAGTGCACTATGTCCTTCACTGGGTTGTGCTGGTGATAGTAAGCCATTTTTGAAGGTAATTTGACACAATTTTGACTCAATTTTCAATGAAATAAGACTGAAATTCAATCAACGACCAAAAGTACAGTATGTAAAAATGTCTTAAGAGGCTGATAAGCTACTAATATGGATAACTGATCCCCAACGGAGTCACTAATTTTTTTTGGGAAGTTTTAGTGTCTATGGATAAACCCCTAAACCCCTAGACTAGCAGCTAAGTCTAGAAAAACAATGCAAAGTATTCTCTACTTTTTCTATAACCAATGGATTAAATAAGATACTAAGGAGGCCTACCTAAAGCTCTCACTTACTCCTTATCTCCCTTGACCAATTCTTCCGCTCCTTTCCGTACTTAATCCACTTGAAAAGTACCTACACACAGACAGAAGACAAAAATTGATCAAAGCATATGATAATGATCTATTGATTAAACAAAAAATGGAATCAAGTGCATAATACACATATGAAAGCATCAATAAACAATATAAACATATGGAAAAATCTTTGAACACTTTATTAGTAAAAGGAAGAGTTATAACCCAATTTGCTTGATTCAGTGCCACTCCTCCAATTCAATCCCATCCACTCCTCATAACAAGCAAGACATTTTGACATCATTACAATACTTGAAACCAACTCAAGTCTCATACTAACATCATCTCCCTATAATTCAATGATTTCCAGCCCTTGATCACTTATATGAATGGTCTTTCTATAGGTGAATGAAGGAAGTTATGCCATAAATGGTGACAAGAATGCCCTCCCAAACTTAGGATTTAGCTCCATGGAGGAAGGGATAAAGGGATTGATGTTCCTTAACTTCCTTCCTCATCCAATTTTGAGCCCAAAGGAGTGGATAGCCTTAGGAAACTTCTAGAAGCATCCTATGGATAAGAATATTCCCCAATGCATATTTCACTCAAATTCACCCAGCGCAGGCCAAAGAGGGCCCAAATGCACTGCAATGCACTCTGGTAGTGTACTGGGCTGCATTGCAGTGCACCTTGATAAAGGCCTACTTGCACTGATCTTCTTAGAGGCAGTTTTTGGATGATTTTAGTCATGGAATCTCTTGGGAAGGAGGCATTCTGATGGTTGAATTCATTAGGGCATGTAACAATTGAATTAGGGTTTGATGGGCCCTAATAGTAATGATCTGTAAATCGGGGTTGATGTGCCCAATGGATCTGTAACACCTTTGTTCACTCGTAATTGACAACTTAAGTAACATCCTGTAAATTTCATCTTCCTTTGTATATCTGACAAAGGTGGGCTTGGTATGAAAATGTATTTGACTTCATGCTGAATGTAGAAATCAAATTCTAATGCATGTAAGAAGGCTTTCCCTATTATAGTCCCCTTTATTCCTGCAAATTTGGTGTTGTCCCTGCCAATAGCCATCAATTTTTGGGTGTAATCATCAATTTCATTAACATGTCATTCAACACCAACAAACCTGGAAGTCCCTTTTGATTGAGGACATTAAGCTTGTTAAAAAATCTTTGGACACTAGTCTCTAGAACCTAACACTTCTTATTTAACCACAACATAATATTTCTTTTGGTTAATGCTTTCTTAATTCCAATACAGTCTTGGTTTTGTCTTCTATTTTCAGTTATTCTAACTCATATCTATTTTTATAATTTAGAAATTTGATGAGCTTTGTGGCTTTAGTTGACTTGTCTCCTAGCTTTCCTCTAATTTCCTGAATGGATTCTTTGGATTTCTGAATCAACTCCTTCTGCTAAAAATGATTTGTATAAATGACCAGATCTCTATCATTGATTGGTTGATATTTATCCATATATTCTCCTTAGCTTGAGCTAAGGTATGAGCCATGGCAGATTCCTTTTCCAATTATTATATCCTTTGCATCAATCTATGGGATTTCTGTATCTATGTTGATTGAGAATTTTCAATTCTTTGTTTATGTTCCTGTAGAATCCTGACCTGTGCTTGTAGTTTCTTGATTTCCTCCCCTTGTAAAGACATGTCTTCCATGGCCTTTACCAGTTTATTTGGTCATTAGAAGTTTGTGCATGGGGTACAGTAGGTGTAGAAATGCTCACTGTGGTTGTTGTAGTCGTTGCTACTGTAGTTGATGTAGAAGCTCGTGTTTGTACTATGGTTGCAAGGGGTACTACATCAAGTGGGATAATATCAAGTTGTGCACTCTGTCTTTCTCTTTGATCAGCTTGTCCATTTCTACTTCCATGTCTCTTATCTGTGCATTTTGCTCCATAATTAATCTGATCATATCTTCTTTTTGGATCTATGTTTCCCCTACTTCTTTCGCTTGAGGATCCTTAGTTGCTGACATTTTTAATTGTTTTCTAAGTGCTGCTATGTCAGCATTCTTCTTCTTGACTATTTCTTCTGCTGCTTTAACATTACTTGGGTCATATATTATCTTAATGACCAAGGCTTCCAAGGATTTTATCTTATCAAATTTTGCTAAAGAGGAAGTCTTTTCCAGCTTTAATTGGGATTGAATATTAGTAAGGGACACCTACAATTTGGAAGTAGTCATTGCAATACTTGTCAATGTAGAATAGATCATCTCCCCAGTCTGCATGTGCATGGCCATTTGATCTACTAGATGGACATACTTTTGTTGGTAAAAATACGAGGGGGGGGGGGTGAATCAATATTTAAACTCTCAATAATAATTTTCCCTTTTTCAAACTATATACACGATTTTACAGAAACCAAACAACATATGTCCGCGACTGTAATGAATGGAACCAACGTATAGATAATAAACTTATAAAACAAATAATTACTTCCCAGTTGAACTTAAATCAAAGTGTGATGCGTTTACTAAGCAGTAAGAAGATGCATTAAAAACAAAATAAATTAACACACATAAGAAACACACATGAGCACTAGGATTTTTTAGGTGGAAACCCAATGTGGGAAAGAACCACCACTGTTGTCATCTCAGTCTTCAATCTTCTTATTATAAAAAGTGTTTACAAGTTTTGTATTGATGCAGGATTTTTCCAGTACGCAGGAAACTACATACTGAAGGCTACAACCTTCAGTCGTTTTACAGCTTCTACTGGAAGGGAGCTCCAACCCCCTAGCTCCTGTATCAGCTGATATGTTTACCAGTATGTAGGCACTGACCTACAGAAGGCTGCAACCTTCACTCGTTCTCCAGATTCTGCTGGAAGGGAGCTCCGCCCCCTAGCTCTTGTACTGGTTTATATGTTTACCAATACGTAGGCGATGGCCTACAGAAGGTTACCACCTTCATTCTTCGTTCGGGGACCATATTTCATAAATTTTCAGACTAGATACTCCTGGTACACATCAACACAATATGTAGGCCACATTTCATCAAATTTTTATACTAGACCCATCAGTAACATTGAAGCTCAAAATCAATCACCACAATTGTAGTATAACCATCAAATACAACTGCATCAACTAATCACTAAAAATCATCAAATCTGAAGCAAAACACAATCATTCAATCTAAACAGTTAGATCACTATCACCAGAACACATATCTGAACCTAGAACACTGCATCAACAATCAGAACAAACTGCAACATCAAAAATCATATGTCAAAATGTATACGCTACTTTAATGAGGCCAACCTGCGTGTATACACCTTTGTAACCCAACCTACGTATACCTCTAAAGATACTGAATCATAAAATTTCTGAATCACATACTGTACTAACCGAAGACATTCTGAAGATCTATTGTCATATTACAAAGTTCTAAACAGACAACAACAAATATCACCTTTCTTACTCAATCAATTAGTCAACCAGACTCAATCTCCTTATAAAATTGGTTTTACATCAGATCTAATGAAGACATCATTGACAAAGAACAATAAAACAACAACACTAATAATATAGATCAGTAATTTATGAACAAGAAGCCCTTCCTCTACATACGCAACTTGGAAGTGCCGAACCAGCGTGTATACGCGCCTTTACCGAGGAGAACCAGCGTATAGATCTACAAATAATGATTTATAACTTCGTAGCCTTTCAAGACTTCAAATATATCCAGATCATAGCATATAAAGGATTAAACATGTGTTAACAATCATATCTAAATTATCCATTATCAGATCATACAATGATAAGTCATTTAAGGTCTCATGACCCTGATCCAACATTGTATCCAAGGGTGCACAAGATATTTGAGATCTATATCATAACCATAGCCCTTGCAACAAAAAATATACTTCAAATAGAAGTATTCATGAAAAAACCTTTCACTTGCACACCTAACCCTTTTGATCTTCTCCTCCTTATATACTAGAGTCTTTCTCAATACCTCGGGTCAAAACCATAGTTATGCCGATGGTATTCTTTGAGGGGATAAATATTCTTTGCCGCGCTCATTATTATGGGCCAATACCATGATAGGAACCCCTGATATTCTTTAACCTTAATTTCCCATCCCATACACGCTTTTCCTTCTATGAAACTGCATGCATACGTATACGCTCCTTTTATTCTGTTTACCCACGTGTATACACTACTTGAACTAGGGTAAAGAGTGTATACAACTTAAACAATTCTCTTTCCTTACTTTCTTGATTCTGATTAGTAATCCTTTGTCCCATCATCCTGTGCTTATGTACCATTACTATGTTACCTCTAAATAGACCTGTTACAATGTGAGTTTCCCTTTATCATTTCTGAACTGACCAGTAAGTGGATTTCCATCAAGTACAACACATGTACAATAATGCCAGCAATCACCCCCTTTGGACTTGATGGAAACCATATTGGTGTTGATCACTTCAAGTGGTAGATCCTATTAGATATATCAAACAACACTAAGATACTCTCTCCATTTGACATCAAGGGAAAAGGGTAAACCAAGATATTCTCCCCCTTAGTACTTGCTGAGATGCACTATACTATCTATGCTACCCCTGAACACATGCAGAGTCTGCATAAATAGTTTTCAAAAGAATAACATGACTCTATAACTCAACTATGTGAGTATGACCTTCCTATCACCAATGACTCATACATGACTGAAGATTGAAATTATTACATCATCCTTCCCATTACATCATATGTTCAAAAGGACTCATTCATAATAGACTATGACAGAAAGAGACATATTATTACACCATAGGTATTTACATGGCCTTTTCAGCAAATGACATTAATAACTGATACAATAACTGAATTCAACAACCATGATGCCAACAATGCATAGTATATTGAAGGCTAATTCTCCCTTGAACTTGTGCTACTTGAGTATTATCAACAATTCATTCATCAAGGCATCTTCATCAATCAACATCAATGAGAAAATCACATCAGCAGACTGTATCCATCAACATCAGTGTCGACAAGCATGTCAGAAACTAATTTTGAGTCCGACCTAATATTTTTCTATCAGAAAAACACATACACTACTGTCAGCATAGAAACTCGCGTATATACGTGACTCTGCTTCATGAAATATGCATATATGAAACATTCCTCTGAATCTGAATAAAATGGTTTTAACAACAGGATGAGGTAGAAATAACTCCCATCTTTTGTCTGATATATTCAAATGCTTCTCTGGGAAGAGGTTTGGTAAATATATTAGCAACCTGTTCTTTGGACGGAACATACTCCAATTTAACCTTGTCCAATAACTTGTTCACGTAGAAAGTGGTACTTAATGGGTATTTTCTTGGTATTGGAGTGCATGAATGGATTTTTTGAAATACTAATAGCACTTGTTTTATCACATAGGATGGATATGGGTGGAGAACATGCGATTTGAATATCTTGTAATGTTTGCATCATCTAGAGTAGTTGTGTGAAGCAAGATGTAGTAGCCACATATTCTTCTTTAGCTTTAGATAAGGCAATTGAACTTTGTTTCTTGCTGAACCAGGATAATAATCATGATCCCATATAAAATGCACCTCCACTAGTGCTTTTTTGGTCATCAACATTTCCAACCCAATCCAAATCCGTATATGCATGAAGGGTGAGATCTGTATCTTTAGGATACCATAGACCAAAGTCTTGAGTTCCTTGGAGATATTTGAATATTCTTTTTACTGCCTGAAGATGCGATTTCTTCAGATTGTATTGGAATCTTCCAACAATTCCCACTGCATGCATGATATCTGGTCTGGTACATGTTAGATAAAGTAGACTTCCAATCATAGATCTGTACTCTACTTGATTCAGTGTAGGAGATTCATCATTAGAAGTGAGAGCACATCCTGTTACCATTGGAGTACATACTGGTTTGGAATTTTCCATTCCGTACTTCTTCAGAATTTGCTTGAGATATTTAGTTTGTGAAAGAAAGATGCCATCTTTTGTTTGTTTCACTTTTAGACCAAGAAAATAGGTTAGTTTTGACTCATAGATTTTTCGTTACTTCCAAAGATGATATCATCAACATAAACAACAATAATTAGCAGTTTATCATTCTCAATTTTTGTATATAATTTGTTGTATACAGATCCTTTTGTGAAACCTTGTTGTTGAAGATATTTGTCAAGACAATAATACCATGCCCTCAGAGCTTGTTTTAGTCCATATAAAACCTTTTTGAGTTTCCATACAATATTTGCATCATTTCCCAGAATGAATCCTTCTGGTTGTTTAGCGTATACTTCTTCTTCTAAATCTCCATTAAGAAATGCAGATTTTACATCCATTTGATAAACTTTGAATTTTCAAAAACTTGAAAGAAGAAGAAACATTCTTATGGCTTCAAGTCTAGCAATAGGTGCAAAAGTTTCTTCAAAGTATATACCTTCTTGTTGAGCATACCCTTTACAAAAAGGCCTTGATTTATTCCTAATAACCTATCCATTTTCATTGAACGTATTCTTGAATATCCATTTTATTCTTATAACATTTTTATCATGAGGTCTAGGAACTAATTCCCAAGTATCATTCTTTTCAATCTGGTCAAGTTCTTCACCCATGGCCTTAATCCAACATTCATCTTTACTAGCTTCATTTACATTTTGTGTTTCTATGGAGGATAATAATGCTAGATAAATAGAAGATCCTACGCGAGTTCTTCTTATCTGTTCTCCAAACCCTTTTTCTCCTAGAATTTGAGATTCTGGATGATTCTTTTGAACATACCTACATGGAGCCTCTTCCTTGTCAAATGTATCTTCTTCTGATGCTTTATTGGTTTCTTCCTCTATATCATTTTGATTTGATACGAGAAAGCATTCACTGTCTTCATTATTATCATATTCCTTTGCTGATGTCTCCTGTTTCGGATTTCTTGATGCTTCATCGATTACAACATCAATGCATTCAACAAATTTTCGAAGTCTGTTATTATAACATTTGTATCCTTTAATTCTAGATGAATAACCAAGAAATATTCCTTTATCTGCTCTGGGTTCAAACTTACCAAGTTTTTCATCAGTATTTTTGATGAAACATTTGCTTCCAAAAACTATGAAGTGTTTTACAATGGGAGGCTTACTGTACCAAAGTTCATATGGAGTTTGATCACTATTTACATATACATGAGCTTTGTTGAGAATATTTACTGCAATATGTTCAGCTTCACCCCAGAAGGTGTCAGGAGTTCCAGACTCATCAAGCATAGCTCGAACCATTTGTTAAATTGTTCTATTCATTCTTTCCACCACACCATTTTGTTGGGGAGTTATGGCAATAGAGAACCATCTCTTTATTCCATCTTGTTCACAAAATTCAAAAAATTCATCTAATATGAATTCTCCTCCCTGATCAAACCTGAGACATTTGATTTTTAGATCTAATTCATTTTCAACCAAAGCTTTGAGGACTTTAAACTTTTCAAATGCTTCATCTTTATGTTTTAGTAAACCAATCGAGAACATTCTAGAAAATTAATCAATGAATAAAATGTATTATTCTTCTACATGAGGTGAATTTTTCCTTGTTGTTCCACACAAATTAGTATGAATGATTTGAAGAGGCTTACTTGCTGATCCTTCTTTGGCATTGAATTGAACAATGGTTTTCTTATCGAATTAACATGGTTTGCAAATGGTATTTTCTAAGATGATGATATCTGGAAGATCACGAACAACCTTGAGCCTACATGATTTTCTTATTTGAGAAAAGCTTAGATGCCCAAATATTTTGTGCCATAACCAGTTCTCTTTATTTTTATTAGATAACATTGTTCTTGACCTCCTTTTAGTATATATAGATTGCATGGAGTTCTTGTACCTTTGATTATGGTATTTCCTGTGTCAATCTCACGACCACCCATTCTTTTGATCGAAACACAACTTCATTTCCTTGATTACACATTTGAATAACACTCAATAGGTTATGCTTTAAACCATAAAAGTACATAACATTTCTAGCTTTAACTTTTTCTTTTAGATAAACAAAACCTTTACCCTTAATGACAACTGGTGTCTCATTTCCAAAAGAGACATTCTTTTCTTTTTCTAAAGCATTGTATGAAATGAGTTTATCTTTATTACCCATCATGTGTTTTGAGCACCCGCTATTAATGTACCACTGATTTTCTTATCCTTCTATAAACAGAGCTATGCCACGTCTTTCTGATTGTAGTTCCTTCTTTTTACATACCTTGGAGTTTGAGGATGTTTGCTCCTTTTGATATGTTGGCCGGAATTTTCTCCTGCATTGAGATTCTTCATGACCAAAATTATTGCAAAATGAACATTTAATTTCATCTTCAAGAGGAGAAAATTTATTATAAGAGCTCTTCTTGATTCTAGTCATGCTCTGTTTTCTTTCTTCTCTAGTCATGATAGTTTTTCAAGCAACAAATTGAGCAACATTATGACCAAAGTTATGGCATGAAAAACATTGTCCATTAAAGAAGAAGTTTTTTTGATCATAAAATCTTTTGGCATTGTTCACCTTTTGGTTGGTGCTTCTATTGATGTTCACCCTTGGAGTAAAATGATCATGATTTACCTAGGGTGCACCTTTAGCATTTTGCTGAGGATTGACGAATTGTTGACTAGTTTTTGCTACATCAAGATAGCTTCTGGTGATGGCTGAAGACTTTTCTGGTTGGGATGTTTCTCCAGTGTATCCAAGGCCAATCTTTATAAGAGGAGAACGATGAACCTTAAAATTTCATCTAAGGTTTCCAATCCTTCAGCAAATATAAGATTCAAAGATTTTGTCTTCTCAAGTTATTTTCTTAAACTCACTACTTCACACTCTAATTTTTCATTGTGATTTTCCCTTTCAGTGAGTTGATGTGTCAAAGTGTCTATGACCATATTATTTTCTTCCAAGCAGATTTTGAGTTGAGTGATTTCTTCAAGAAAATCATCTTCTTCTAAGGCATCCATATGAATTATCATTTTCATAAGCCATGAGGAGGTTGATATCTTGTTCATATTAATTTTCATCACTATTAGACAAATCATCACTATCTTCATGAGTATAATAACTTCTTTTGTTAACAAATTGTTTCCTATTACCTTTTGCAGAATCCTTTCCTTTGTCATGGTTATCTTTATGAGGACATTTAGCAGCATAATGACCAACTCTACCACAAGAAAAACATTTGAAGGGAAGCTTACCTTTGAATCTTCTGATACCTAGTTGAAGTTTCTTCACAAATTTTACCTCTTCTTCTTCTAATATATATCATGATTCCTTGATATCTTCCTTTTCTTTTACCTTTGCAGAGGTTTTGAAAGCAACTTCTATGATTTCTAATGGTCCTCCTTTCCTCATTTCAAAGGTAGTGAAAATTCCATGAAGTTGACAATAGTAATAGATTGTAGATCCTACTTCTCTTTAATGATAGATACTTTTGACTCAAATTTAGAAGATAGAGATCTTAAAATTTCTCTACTATAGTGGCCTCCTTTATTTCTTCACTTAGATTCTTCATACGATTTACAATATCATATACTCGTAAAATGTAACTAGCAATACTTTTATCACTATGCATCTTGAGAGTTTCATATTGAATTCTGAGAATTTGGAGCTTAACACGTTTTCCCTGGGAGTCTTCTTCGTAGCTCTGAATGATTTTGTCCCATATTTCTTTAGCTGTGTTGAACTGCATTACTTTGATGAATTCTGATTCTGATAAACTTCCCAATAATGCATTGACGACTTTGGCATTGGTTTCATATGATTTATTTTTCGCTGGATCTGTGGGGACTTCTACCAAATATTGGTATCATCCTTCCACAATTTCCCAAACATCAGCTCCAAGTGATTAAAGATAGGCTATGTCTCTTATCTTCCAATATGCTAAGTTATTTCCATTAAAGATTGGTAGTATGATAGATCCCATTTCTTTGTGATTACTCATCTTGAGAGATCCTCCTTCAAGCGATCAAGATTCTTTTGAAGGACTTGTTCTAATACCAATTGTTGGTAAAAATACTAGGGGGGGTGAATCAGTATTTAAACTTTCAATAATAATTTTTCCTTTTTCAAACTACATACATGATTTTATAGAAGCCAAATAGCATATGTCTGCGACTATAATGAATGGAACCATTTTATAGATAATAAACTTGTAAAAGCTCTAATTCATTTCCAGTTGAGCTTAAATCAAAGTGTGATGCATTTACTAAGCAGTAAACAGATTCAGTAAGAACAGGATAAATTAACACACATAAACAACACACAGGAATTTTCAGGTAGAAACCCAATGTGGGAAAAAACCACCGTTGTTGTCATCTCAGTCTTCAATCTTCTTATTATAAAAAGTGTTTACAAGTTTTGTATTGGTGCAGACTTTTTCCAGTATGCAGGCATCTACCTGCTGAAGGCTACAACCTTCACTCATTTTCCAGCTTCTATTGGAAGGGAGCTCCAACCCCCTAGCTGTTATAATGGCTGATATGTTTACCAGTACGTAGGTGCTGGACTACAGAAAGCTACAATCTTAATTCATTCCCCAGCTGCTACTAGAAGGGAGCTCCACCCCCTAGCTCTTTTACTAGCTGATATGTTTACCAGTACGTAGGCGCTGACCTACAGAAGGATACCACCTTCATTCTTCCTCTAGGGACTACGTTCATAAATTTTCAGACTGGATACTCTTGGTACACATCAACACAATATGTAGGCCACGTTTCATCAAATTTTCATAATGGACCCATCAGTAACATTGAAGCTCAAAATCAATCACCATAATTGTAATACAACCATCAAATACAATTGCATCAACCAGTCACTAGAAATAATCAACTCTAAAGAAAAACACAATCAATCAATTTGAATAGTCAGATCATTGTCACTAGAACACAGAGCTAAACCTAGAACACTGCATCAACAATCAAAACCAATTGCAACCTCAAAAATCATATGTCAGAATGTATATGCTACTTCAATAAGGCCAACCTGCGTGTATACTCCACTTTCTATAACCCAACTTGCGTATACCTCTAAAGATACTAAATCATAAAACTTCTGAATCAGAAACTGTACTAATTAAAGACATTCTGAAGATCTATTGTCATATTATAGAGTTCTAAACAGATAGCAGCAAATATCACCTTTCTTACTCAATCAATCAGTCAACCAGACTCAATCTCCTTATATAATCAATTTTACTTCAGATCTAATGAAGACATCATTGAAAAATAGCACTAAAACAACAACATTGATAAGAAAAATCAATCATTTCTGAACAATAAGCCCTTCCTCTTCATATAGGACTTGGAAGTTTCAAACCAGCGTGTATGCGCTCCTTTACCGAGGCGAACTAGCGTATAGATATGAAAATAATGATTTATAACTTCACAACTTTTCAAGGCTTCAGATATACCCAGATCATAGCATATAAATGATAAAACATGCGTTAGCAATCAGATCTAGACTATCCATTATCAGATCATACAATGATAAGTCATTTAAGATCTCATGATCCTAATCCAACATTGTGCCCAAGGGTGCACAAGATATTTCAGATCTATATCATAACCATAACCCTTACAACAAAAGATATACTTCAAATATGAGTATTAATGAAAAACCCTTTCACTCGCACACCTATCCCTTTTGATCTTCTCCTCCTTATATACTAGAGCCTTTCTCAATACCTCGGGTCAAAACCATAGTTATGCCGATGGTATTCTTTGACGGGATCAATATTCTTTGACGTGCTCATTAATATGGGCCAATACCATGGTAGGAACCCCAGGTATTCTTTAACCTTAATTTTCCATCCCATACACACTTTTCCTTATGTGAAACTGCCTGCATACGTATACACTCCTTTTACTCTGTTTGCCCACGTGTATACACTACTTGGACTAGGGTAAACAATGTATACAACTTAAACCATTCTCTTTCCTTACTTTCTTGATTTTAATCAATAATCCTTTGTCCCATCATCATGTTCTTCTATACCATTACTCTGTTACCTCTGAATAGACCTGTTACAATGTGAGTTTCCCTTTATAATTTCTAAACTGACCTGTAAGTGAGTTGCCATCAAGGACAACACATGTTCCATAGTGCCAACACCTTTGTATCAAACTCAAATGTAGTTTTCTTGTAGTCTGCTATAGATTTAGGGTGGAGGAATTGTGCCTGCAAGAATGCCATTTGCATTCTCCCCTTCTCAGTGTCAAAGGCTGAAAAAATCCTATGTTGTGTAGATGATTTTGTTTCTGAAATTGGTCATAAGTGCTGACATTTAGAAGCTCATTCCTACGTTCTATTTCCTTAAACTTGTCAAAGATACTAGTTTCCCTTTGCCCTTGGACCAGTTCTAATGTTTGAGCTGTATCTGGACTTTCTTGTGAAATTGAAGAGAATGGAGATCCTGTAAATATGCTATCCCTTGCTTGAAACTATGGAGTCTTGAGTACTATAGGAGCTTTCCCAACTCCTTCTTTTGAAAAATCCATCTTAGGATTACTTCTTGCCTTCTTAGCATACATTTTAAATTCTTTGGCCAAAACCTCTATGATTGAAAGAGTGTCTTCATCTCAAGGCCTTTTCTCTATTTTTTCCTGAGGTGTGGGAGTTTGTGAAGTAGTAGTAGACAATAGCTGCTCCTCTGCCTCCTGTAGAGTATTTTCTTCCTACTCATATTTGTTCATGTACTTCTCAATTTCAGGTCTCTAAGTGTGAATATATGGAGTGATTTTTTGTTCCACTCTTAGTTTAGAGATCATACCAAATGGGTCATATGACCAAGTAAAATTCAAGAGAAAATTCATCTGTTTTTGGAGGATATCTGCCAACTCTCCTACTTTCTCGCTGTTACAAATAAATGGTCCTACTTGAGCCTTTATCCTGAACTATGATTTGTTTTTAGCTAATATAAAGTGGACCTCATCTGAGTATATGTGTTTCATGTGTTATGCTCTCGCATTGTTTATTTTATGTGTTTTAGAATGCGTATTCAAGTAATTTATGTAAGGGGTTAAAACCTACATTTAGTATCAGAGATGTTTTGGCTTCAAGGGGACGCCTTTGTTGCTGAGTGATTTCGCTCGGGCCTGTGGTAGACCCTATTCAGTGGGAGATTTGCAAGATCGATTTTGGTGGTGGAAGAAGATGGCGAGTACTGGAAAGATAGAGATCGAGAAATTTAATGGTCAGAGTTTTGAGTTGTGGAAACTCAAGATGGAGGATCTGTTGGTGGATAAAGATCAGTGGATTGCGGTAGATATGGGTACTAAACCAATGGGAGTGTCCAATGAAGAATGGAAGAAGTTGGATCGGAAGGCAAAGAGCACAATACAATTGTGTGTCTTAGATTCAGTATTTCTGAATGTATCAGGGGAAGCTATGGCGAAGGCTTTGTGGGACAAGTTTAGGACTTTGTATCAATCTAAGTCTCTGGTGAATACACTATTCCTATGGAAACAACTATATAACCCGAGGATGAATAATGGAGACTTGGTGACAGAGCATCTGAACGCATTTAATACTGTGGTAAGTTAGTTAGAATCTGTTGATATTAAAATTTCATATGAAGATAAGTGCATCAATTGGTTGTGTTCTCTACCAGATTTGTGGGATAGTCTGGTTATTGCAATAGGCATCAACGGAACTGCCTTGCAGTTTGATGAAATAGTATCATCCTTGCTGACGAACGAGATGAGACGGAAAAATATGGAGAGCTAGAATGGTGATGCCTTGTCTATACGAGGATGGTCCTAGAACAGAAACAAAAATAAGTCATCGAGTGGGAGATCTAAATCTCTAGGAAAACCTGTAAAGGTGGTGTGCTGGAAATGTGGAAAGGAAGGGCACTACAAAAGGGACTGTAAATATAAATCTCTTGATAAAGGAAAGGGATCTGATGATGCTCCTTCTACAGAAGTGTAAACCACCTCAGATGAAGGTGGGGATGTGTACTTGGATTCTTTAAGTACACATGTAGATCACGAGGCATGGTTGATTGACTTAGGTGCATCCTTTCACTTCACTCCCCATAGAGAGTGGTTTTTTGAGTATGAGAAATATGATTTTGGTGATGTCTTCTTAGGGGATGATAGGAAGGTTAGAATCATTGGTCAAAGAAAAGCAAAGTTGAAGTTGCAAGGTGGAAGGATTAGAACACTTCCGGGTGTTCTGCATATTCCTGCATTGGCTATAAATCTGATTTTTGTAAGAAAGTTGGATGATGTAGGTGTAGAAACAGTGTTCGAGAAGGATACCTACAAGATGGTTTGGAGAACACTGGTATTGATGCTTAGAGTCCAGATTGGAACTCTGTACAAACTGCAAGGTAGCATGGTTGTTGATGGGTGCAACAGTTCTGTGGTTCCTAAAAGTGGAGCAGAAAATCTAGTCGTCTCTAGAGAGAAGACCATGCTATGGCATCAAAGGCTTGGACATATTGGAGAGAAGGGCCTTTGGATACTTCATGGTAAAGGTATGTTAGAAGGTATGAGTAATAGCTCTCTGGATTTTGATTTCTGTGAAAATTGTGTATATGGGAAGCAGAATTAGGTGAGTTTCCCCTATGGTGGTAAGAGGGTGAAACATATATTAGAGCTTGTGCATAGTGATGTGTTTGGACCTATCAAGGTTCCATCACTGGGTAAGTCTATGTACTATGTATCATTTATAGATAACTTCTCAAGGAATACATGGATATATTTCCTTAAGAAGAAATCTGAAGTCTTTGATAGGTTTAAAGAATTCAAGGCTCTGGTGGAAAACTAGACAGAGAAGAAGATAAAGGTGCTGAGGAAAAATAACAGTGGAGAGTTTTACAGTAAGGAATTTGAAGAATTCTGTAAGAAGTGTAGTATAGAATGACAGAAGACTACTCCATATACACCTCAGCAAAATGGAGTTACAAAAAGAATGAACAAGATGTTGATGGAAAGGGCAAGAAGCATGCTCAGTGGTGTTGGGTTAGAATAGGAATTCTGGGCAGATGCGGTGGAGACAACATGTTACCTGGTCAACAAATCACCTTCATCAACGTTGGAGGATAAAATTCCACAAGAGTTATGGACTGGTAAGAAACCCTCTCTTTCACATTTGAGGGTATTTGGATGTGATGCATATGTACATGTTCCAAAGGATAAATGAACCAAGTTGGATAGTAAATCTGAAAAGTGATTCTTTATTGGGTATAAGGATGGTTTAAAGGGTTATAAGCTTTGGAACCCAGTAACAAGGAAGGTTGTGTACAACTGAGATGTGGTGTTTAGAGAGGTGAAATATGTTATTAAAAATGAAGTCCAACCAAAGGAACCTGAGAAGATAGAGTTTGAGCTAAAGGAGGAAGAATCAGACTCTACAACAGAGGAGGAATCAAAAGATGAAGAGCCACAAACTCCGGTGTGAGAAGATCAGTTCGAGAAAGAAGGAAGCCAGAAAGATATAGTCCATTTGCTTTCTGTTCAAATTTTTCTTTATCTATTACTGATGATGATCCCATAACTGTGAAGGAAGCAGTAGATTCAGGGGATGGAAGACTTTGGAAAGAGGCCATGGTTGATGAAATGGCATCTTTGCACAAAAATGAGGCTTGGGATCTGGTGGAGTTTCTGACTGGAAGGAAACCCATCGGTAGCAAATGGGTGTTCAAGAAGAAGACAAATGCAGAAGGAAAGGTGGAGAAATACAAAGCTCGGTTGGTAGCAAAAGGTTATTCCCAGGTGACGAGAATTGATTTTGGTGATATTTTTTTATCCTGTTGCCAAGGTAACTTCTATTAGATTACTTTTATCTGTTGTTGCTGCTTTTGATTTTGAGGTAGAATAGATGGATGTGAAGACAACATTTTTCACGTGGATCTGGAAGAGGAAATCTACATGAAGCAACCTGAAGGCTTTGCGGTGAAGGGTAAGAAAGAACTGGTATGCAAGTTAAAGAAGCCTTTGTATGGGTTAAAATAGTCACCAAGGATGTGGTATCAGAAATTTGATACATTTATATGGGGACTTGGCTTCACCAGAAGAAAAGCAAATCACTGTGTGTATTTTAAATTAATTCGTGACTGTGTTATTTATTTGGTATTGTATGTGGATGATATGTTGCTGGTTGGAAATGACAAAGAAATTATCCAAGATTTGAAGACCCATTTGTCCTCCAAATTCGACATGAAATATCTTGGTGCTGCAAACTATATTTTTTGCATGGAAATTAAAAGAGATCAGGCAAAGAGGAAACTCTGGTTAAACCAGAGGAAGTATGTCAAGACAATATTGCAGAGATTTAATATGCAGGATAGTAAACATGTGAAGGTTATTATTCTTGTAGGTGTAAAGTTATCTGCTAAATAGTGTCCCAAGGCACACGAAGAGGAAGAGTACATGTCTTGTGTCCATATGCAAGTACAGTTGATAGCCTAATGTATGCAATGGTTTGTACTAGACCAGACATTGCACATGCAGTGGGAGTATTGAGCAGGTTTATGTCAAAACTAGGAAAGGAGCATTGGACAACAATGAAGCGGGTTTTCAGGTATTTGTGTGGCACTAGTGATTATGGTTTGTGCTACCAAGGAAGACCAGGATTGGACAGAGTGTTGGATATTCGTGGCTTTGTTGATGCAGATTGGGCTGGAGATCTGGATCAGAGAAGATATACAAGTGGGTATGTATTTAACCCATTTGGAGGCGCAGTCAGTTGGATGAGTAAGAAACAATCTGTAGTGGCATTATCAACTACAAAAGCAGAATACATGGCAGCCACTCATGCAAGCAAGGAAGCCGTTTGGTTGCAGATATTGTGTTCAAGTATGGGGTTAGTACAAGGAGCTATAAGGATAGACTGTGACAGCCAAAGTGCAATTTTCTTGGCAAAGAACCCTGCATATCATTCAAAGACAAAGCACATTGATGTTTAGTATCACTTTTTGAGGGATATGATAGAAGAAAAATAGGTGTTTCTAGTAAAGGTGGATACTTTGAAGAATACCGCAGATGCATTGACAAAATCTGCGAGCTCTGAGAAGTTCTATTGGTGTAGAGAAACAATGGGCATTATAGGGCTGGATAAATGACTAAGCTCTCTTGTGGTCCCCTGTGGAAAGAAAAAAACAAGTGGGAGAATGTTGGTTGTGTTATATTCTTTCCATGACTAGCCCACGTAGTTAACCGGGGGGTTAGAGGGGGGGCGGAGCCCCCCCCCTTCGTTTCGCTGATTGCATAGTGGGGGCTCACAAGGGGTTTGAGGGGTGTAAGTAACCCCACTCTATGGGGTTCGGGGTAACGCCCCAGAAAATTTTGGTTCTGGAACCTATGTTAGGTTGGGCAGACTGTTACACAAAAATATCGTCATCATGATTATTTGCAGTCAGTATGGGTCTATCATTACTTGTACTGTCCTCCTAAGCAAGTCTCAGACCTCAGCTCTTCAAATCAAGCTTTGGAAATGAGAGAAAGACACTAAAAATCAATGTAACTCTGGTTCCGCACTTTCTCTCATGGTCACCTGCGGTCCCGCACCTTCTGTGTACAATAATTGCGGACCTGACCGCTCTGTCCCTAACGGTGTAGGTGCGGACCCCTGTGAAAGTCAAAAGGCACAAGTTTTATCTTAAAAAACTCACTTTGGGTTAATTCTAGAGGTTTCTAGAAGGATTTTGACGTGGATTGTTCGCTCTGAGGTGGTTCATGCATCCCAAAATAGAAGGAGCTAATCCCTTGATGAGAGGAGCTATCCCTTTGAAGGAGGGCTTTATCCCTTTGAAGGAGGACCTAGTAACTTCCCTCCATTGCACCATAAATACAGGCATTGGGCTGGTTGCTGGAGAGGTTAGAAGCTGAACATTTTTGAGGGTAAATGCTGGTGAAATCAAGACTTCCTAGTTAAGCCTAAAGAGGAGAGATCACGTACCTTTTTGGTTTCATTGGGGAGTGAGTGAAACTTGTCAAAGTAGAGGAGACTTCTTGCTGGACCCTGGGAGGAGCTTGTACAGCATCAAGGCAAAGGTTGTAAGGTTCTTCTTCTTTTGAATTAATACAATCAAACTCATTTTTCTCAACAAGTATCTTATGTTATTTGTTTCATGGACTCCTTGACTTTCATGTTAAATATGTTTTATGCAATTGGCTTTTCAGGTGCTATTTAATTTGTTTGCATTGTTTGTGTTTGCAGATCCGCGAAAAGGAGCTCAATTGGATCGAAGGAGTGAGGTCATCCACAAGCTAGAGTTGGACCTAAGGTAGGCCCTAAAAACACTTGTTTGCTATTGTTTATTAAAGAATATTTAGAGAAAGATAGTGTCTGGTTGGTTTGCTTGTCATTAGGTCTTCTTTAGATTCTAGGAAGGTCTATCCTGTCCGCAAGATCGACTTATTCCGTGTGACAAAATGACGACTCCGCTGGGGACTTGATTGTTTTCCTTGTTTATACTTTGACCTGAGAAACTGTATCTTTTGTTTCTGTTTTTGACTTGATGATTGTGGGATTGGGTGTTTTTAGTTAATCTTGAGTTAGTTTTTATTTTTCATAATTTTGGGAGAAGTACGCACCCTCTGAGTCAAGCACAGTGCGTACCTGTACGCGCTTTTGCTTTGTGCACAGAGCGTGAACACACCGGTGTAAACAGGTTGCCTGCGTACCCTGTCAAAATTTTGAGAAATTTTAAATTTTTCTCTTTTTTATCAGTTTAGAATTTGTTTATAGGTTTTAGCCATTGCCCAGACCTGCATGTACTCTGTCAAAAACTTTCCTTGGATTGATTTCGTTAGTGTTAGGGTTTTAGGTGAATTTCCTAGGAGTTTTGCTTGTTGGGTTTGTTTTTCATTTTGGTTGTGTAGTGGCTCTGAGCTTAGAGGCTGTAGGGACTTCAGATCACCTTAGTGTCTACCAGCTTTCTTATGAGTCTGACCATGTATGAAATCTCCCCTTGTTGAGGAATCCGCTTTGTATTTTATCATTTCAAAACTTTGAAAAGCTTGTGTTTGAGAGCTTGGATTTTCATTTTAAAAAAGAAAACGAAATTGGTTGTTCTTGACTGATTTGTGATTCTGCATAAATTAGTCCTTAGCTTGCATCTAGCTAAGTAAAACATCCTTAAAAAAGACTTTTAGTAGGCTTTGACTTCAAATAGGTTTTTATAGTTTATAGCTCTCAAAGTTAGTCATTTCCATTAGTTTTGAGTGTTTTATTTACAAAATATAAAAAAACCTCTTTTAAAAAAAAAGTTTGTTTTTTGTAGTGATTGAATGCTTTGAAACGAAAAGGGAAATTTTTGTGAAATAACTAGTTGTCTCATTTTGAGTGCTTTGAAAAGAAAAGCTCTTCTTTTAATTTGTTTAATTGAGAAAGATTTGTGTTACAAAGTATTTGCATTCTCAAACTCTTCTTAGTTTTAGAAGTTCATCGAAGAGAAAAAGATTGTTTAGATCATCTTAGGTGCATTTTTAGTGATTTTGAGTCGAGTCTTCATACCACGAGTTTCATCTCAGCACCTTTGGACTTAAACAAAAAACCACTAAAATTAGCGCTTAAAGTAAAATTCACCTAGTAACATTTTTATTTCTAGGGTTCTGATACACCAACTTAGCTTAGGCTAGTGTCTTGGAGTAGGAGAGTAATTAACTCTCCAAGACAGTAAAAACAAACAAGTAGCTGTATCTTGTGGTAGGGAAGAAATCCAATTGTTGCATTTATGCTCCGGGAAAGCTCCTCTTAAAGGAGAAGCACGAGATCGTGTCCGAACCAGTGTGGGAATCAATCCTTCCTCATTGGGAATGATGCCAGATATTCACATATTAAAAACGGTAAACCTCGGATTAACCATTTTCGAGGAGCCTGGGGTCACTTGTTGGTAAACCTTGGATTATGTCAAGGAGCCTTCAAGGGGATTGAGCTTGCTACTCTGCCCTTGCATGCGTATCGGATCGTAGACTGTTCCCCCAGGTGTATTTGTCTTAGTTGGTAACCTTAGTGGCCATATTGTTTAGGACTCTTCCTGAGGTGACAGTGGTGGGAAGATCCCACTGTACCTGGAGCAGACGTCGGCTAGACTCACTTGGATTTTCTTGGGGGTTCACTTCACTCGAGACGGTTAAGTGGAGGAACTTGTGCCAGTCTATTCATTAAGCAGGTTGTCGGGGTAACTGTTCCAACCACCATTTCTGTACTGAACTCTGCGACGTTGGATTTCATCACCAACTAGTGTTTTCGGTCCGGAAAGTTACTGTTTGTGTGTGTTTGATCTCCTACATTCTTTAGGTGTGTGATTCAAATTTGTTTGGTTCTTTAGAGACCTTAGGTGCTTTTCATTGAGATTTTACTTTGTTTGCGTGTGAAGTAGTTAAAAGTCTTTAACTGTGGCTGAATTACCAAGACAGTCCCGTAGACTTCGGGGCCAGTCTCCTGAGATTATAAACGTGGCTGAGTTACTGAGGAAGTCCCGTAGACTTCGGGGCCAACCTCCTGAGGAAGTACCGAGCCAACTTGAAGGCTTAAAATTCCTCCTAACTCCTAGAGACAGTAGAGTTGGGTCACCGGAAGAAGGAGAATCTTCTTTGATAGTACATCCTGATTTTCAAACGCCAGTAGCAGAATATAATCCACAATCAGTGTCTGTCTCCGAAATCACTGGTAGTTTTTCATCTACTAGTGATATAGGTGAAGAACCCGAAGTATCCGAGCCTGAAAGTGAATTTGCTGCTACTCCGACATCGGGGTTTGTTTCTCCAACTTTTAGTGGTCCAGGTTCACCTAGGGTAGAAAGAGTTATCACTCAAGATCTTCCTTCTGGACTTATTTCTATTGAAGAACTTTCTCTGGAAGAAGAAGAAGTAGGCATCCCTATCCCTGAAAATCAACCTGTCATTGAACTAAGGGAGCGTGAATCAATTTTTTACAGTCCACCTAAGAGTAGTTCTTGGTATCTTTCTTTGACTAATTATTTAGAAAACTCAGGGTTAAGTTTTTCACCACCTCGTGCTCCTTATCACTCAACACCTAGAGGTTTTTGTACTCCCCTAAATATGTCAGGACAGTCGTCCATGTTTACTCAATTGCCCGAATCCTTTTTGTACGGCGGCCCATCTGTTCCCTCTGGGTATCAGTCTCTTTCTGGTACTTTTTTGGGAGCATCTCCTCAACCCATTGAGCAAGGGTTATTAACTGGAAGCAATGGTAATAAATCATTGAGCGTAGAAGACATTCTTATGATGTTAGGTTCTATTCCCAATCCTCAACCTCAAGGTGGCCAGTTACCACCTGGGGGGCAACCTCCATTAATGCCTGGGGGGCAACCTCAAGGTACACAATTTTCATCTGGGGGGCAACCTCAAGGACAGTACATACCTACGGGACAGTACGTTCCTCAAGGTCAACCCCAGACTCAATATGTACCCCAAGGTCAACCCCAGTATCAATTTATACCTCAAGGTCAACCCCAGTATCAGTATGTGCCTCAAGGGTATCAACCCCAAGGTCAGTACTCGAACCAAGGTTTCCAACCACCCCAAGGTCAAACATTTGTTCAAGGAATGGGAAATGTACCTTTCAATTATCAATCCTACCCTCAACCCAGTTATGGTCCTCAATATTCTCAACCAGTTATGGGTTAGTACCCCGGAATGAATATAGTGTGGGATCCATCGCAAACCCAACAGGTGTTGCAGCCAAGTGTACAGTTGTCATCTCAAACTGGACAACCCTTAGTTTCTGGTACATCCCAACAACCGGTCCAGTCTAACATTCAAACTTCTGTACCTTCAGTAGTTTCTCAGCCTGGGCCTAGTACACCTTGTACTCCGCCTCAAACGACTGCTACAACTGCCGCTACATCTGTTCAATCTACCCCACCTACTTCTGGAGTATTGACAGCTCTGGTTTCTATTGTTCCTGTATCTACTCCTCAGACATCTTTACCACCGTCTAGATCTACGATTCAAACTTCGGTTCAGATGCCTGTAGGACAACCTGGTTTAAGTACGGTTGTCACAGGTCAACCACAATTCACCTATCAACTGTACCAGGGACAATACCAATTCGGTCCTGTTGTCCAACAGCCAGTTTATCAGTATCAACCGTATCCTGGGTACACTTATCAACAACCTCAACAACCCCAGTATGGTCCGGTTAATCCTGGTTTTCCGGGAGGATACAATATCCCGAACGCGATTCCTATTCCTAGTTATCCTGGATATCCTCCTCTTGGGGTTGGTCTCATGACCTAGAGTTTTAGGGATCCTAATCGGCAGTTACCGTTTATCACAACTTTGGACTTACCTGACTTGTCGTGCCTAACGAATGATCCCATTAATGATCTTCAGTTTTGGCCGCCAATGCCGAATAAGTTGCCCAGTGACATTCCCAAGTTCGAAGGTAAATCAGGAGAGGACCCGTCGAACCATGTGATGACTTACCACCTCTGGTGTGCGTCTAACTCCATCATAGATGATTAGATCCATCTTAGACTTTTCCAGCGCACTCTAATTGGTCTCGCGGCCAAGTGGTACATTAAGTTACCACGAGGCACTTTTTATAATTTTAGTCAGCTAGCTACCTAGTTTTTAACTCATTTCCAGTTGCCAGTCCGATATGAAAATGGCACGGAATTGTTAACTTCGCTAAAACAATCGACATCCACGTACATTTCAGATCATATTCATGAGTGGAGACATCGACGTCGTTTAGTGAAGGTATTTATTCCAGATCAGATCTTGGCTGAGTGGTCTGTAAAATCTTTGTTGCCAAAGATCACTGAAGATTTTGCTAAAGCCAGAGTGGTTATTGAGGAGCAAGTCATTGCTCAAGCACAGTACCTTGACTTGGTCTATACTCAGTGTTGGAAATAATACTGAGAGGGGGGGTGAATCAGTATTATATAATTCGTTTAATAAATCTTCTTTATTTGTTCTTTGAATTATTTTTGCATGTCAGTACCATAAAATAATGAACATGAACAAAAGAAACAGATAGTCACACCAAAGAACACAAGATGTAAGGTGGAAACCCAATGTGGGAGAAAACCACCTGCTGCAATATGTCTCTATCTTCTTTCAAATTAGAAACTCCTTTTACAATGGTTTTGTACTGGTGTAGTCCTTTACCAGTACGCAGGCTGCAACCTGCAGAGAGCTACAACTCTCTCTCGTTTTCCAGTCTCTCCTGGAAGGGAGCTACAACCCCCTACTTCTTTTCATACAAGGACCACTTTTCATAAATTTTCAAACTGGATCCATAAGCATCAATTGATCATCAAGTGTAAGAGAATTACCCAATCAACTGTAGTAACCAGATCAACAATAATAGGACCAAACCCAGAACACAACAGTGATAAACAAAGATTTTAAGAGAAGGAAGCACCCTGCTCAATTGCTAGCCTGAGTCCGGACTCACCCTGCTCAACTGCTAGCCTGAGTCCCGGACTCACCCTGCTCAACTGCTGGCCTAAGTCCCTGGACGCACCCTGCTCAACTGCTAGCCTGCGTCCCGGACGCATCCTGCTCAACTGCTAGCCTGCGTCCCTCACACTGAGTCTATTGAACTGCCTGCGTCCCGGCGCACCTGAACCCTTCTGCACCTGCGTCTCGGCACACCTGAAACCTTCGCTCCTGCGTCCCGGACGCACCTGAACCCTTACTGCACCTGCGTCCCTCCGGGCATAGATGATTTCAAGACTTCAGAAGTAACCCAGACAATCAGATCCACAGATCTGAACATGCGCCAAGAGATCTCGGTCCATTAATAGATTCGCCTTGATTAGATCTAGACCAGATCTCACCCCATCAGATATTCAACAAAGACATGCTCAAACCAAATGATCTCCTTTGCTTTATATATGCAAGCTCCTCCTCAAATCAAGGAACAATACCACGAGCCGACACCTTAAAAACACAATACCGTCGGCTAGATACCAGGAGTAAATCACAAGAAACCCGCACGTGTGCTTTTCTCTGCCTTAAAAAGTGTGCACTGGGTGGACGCACCTTCTGAACGGCTGGACTGCGTCCCTGGACGCGGTCTATGCATGGATTACCTGCGGGTACACACTTTCTGAAAGGTGTACCTGCGTCCTTCTTAAATTTTTCAATAAATTAAGAGCTGATCATCAATCTTTGTTGCTGACATGAAGAACAGTGATCTACCACCTGAATGGGTTGCCATCAAGGACAACACCTTCTTAAAATTTTCAATAAATTAAGAGCTGATCATCAATCTTTGTTGTTGACATGGAGAACAGTGATCTACCACCTGAATGGGTTGCCATCAAGGACAACACCTGAACCATAATGCCAACACTCAGTCAAGTACGTTACACGAAAAAATCCTCGATCTTCCCAAGTCAAATCAAATCGCTGCAGCTCCTTCAGGGATCTCATGCCGCTGACGGTATGATTGGTACGGTTAACACTAAAAGTAATAAGAAGTCTTCCAAGAATTCTTCTCCTATCATAACCTTGCCTGATTCCCCAACAGGAGATTCTTCTGCAGAGATTTCCGCCGATATTCACGTTGTAGAGTCATCTACAGCCAAATCAAAATCCGGTGGGAAGAAGAAAGGAAAGAAGAAGAATAAAACGGACAAAAGTTCAAAGGAGAAACCTGAAAAGGCGAAATCCAATGACGAAAAATGCAAACCTCGTTATCCTTGTCTCATTTGTGACGATGAAAATTTTACAAGAGACTGCCCTCATCGTGCAGAGGTTGCGAAGATTGTCAAGGGTTCCCAAACTCCTGCTGTTTTGAAGGATCCTTTTCCGGCTCAAGACAGTAAGATGATAGGTTCATCCTCGAGTGCCAATGAAGAACCCATACTGATGATGTCCCATGTTAGGATTGCGACTCGATCGCAAGATTATGGTAGTAAGAGTCCTGTTGATGGTAAAGAAGCAGAATCTTCTCATTCTAATCCATCAACCTCAGCTCCCGGTTCCGATCCACTACAGATCGAGAAACCTAATCTAGACTTGGTAATCAAACCACCCGCCAAGGGTATACTTCGAAAGTCAGCTTTCAATCCACATGCGAGAGTGGCTCAGAATTATAACATTGTTGAGGATTTAGCTGTTTCACCCTCACCAATGTTGGCTTTGGAAGTGCTGCAATCATGCCCAGCACAACGTAAATTACTTTTGTCGGCTATAGGAGCTGTTGATGTTCAGGACCCGAACCTAATAATTTTCGATCTAGAAAATATTACACCACGTTTGCCTCATCAAATGGCTTTCCAGATTCCAGTGATAGTAAAAAACAAGCCTATTCATCGGACTGTAATTGATGAGGGAGCCTCAACGTGTATTATGTCGATATAGTGTTGGAGATCCCTTGGTTCTCCTTCACTAAATCAATCCCCGACGATTCTAAAGGCCTTTTATGGCCGTGGGTTTCATCCTTTTGGCATTATACAGGATTTTCCTATAGGGGTTGAAGGAAAAACCGTTAGTTTAGATGTGGAGGTGGTTGATGCCCCTCTAGACTACAACCTTCTCTTGGGTCGAAGTTGGTCTTACACTATGACAGCGGTCGTTTCATCGGTCTTTCGAGTAATAAAGTTTCCACATAATGGAAAGATCATAACAATAGACCAGCTGGCTTACTTTTCATCCAACCCAGCCTCTTTGGAGAGTATTTAGCATGTTGGTAAACCGACTATCCCATATAAGGATGTTGGAGTAGGATTAGTTAAAGATGCCGGTTTACTGGGAACTTTTCCTTTTCCTCCAATCAACGCATCATCTTCATTTGCAACCATTCATATGATTACATCATACACCATTATTTATGATGATCCTTGGATCGTCCCTTCTGAATCTGAGATAGACTCAATTGGTAATTCCATGCCTTTGAGTCCATATGAAATTGCCTATGAAGCTGTGCAGTCGTTTGCTGACTCGTTTCAACCAAAAATGACTTAATGAATGTGGTCCGTGAGGAATCACTTTTCACATCAACCTCGGATTTAACTATGTTTTCTGAACTTGTTCACTTTGATGAGCAAATTCGTGAAATCCTATGTGTAGATGATTTACCATGGGAAGGTCTCCATCACAGATCTTCGTTTTTACCTGAGGATGATTGTTTTGAAAATGATTTCTCATCAATTTTTACAATTGAATATGTCAAGGAACCTCAGAATCCAATGAAACATCCTGATTCAGAGTTAAATTTGGGAAACATCTCTCGAACTATTCCTATTGACATTTCGGTTAAGCCCGTAATTGTTGAGAACATTCATATAGGTGCCTCGTGTTCAAATAACGAAATTCAATTATATAAGGCCCTATTTCAAGAATTTCGTGACGTGTTTGCCTGGCCTTATGAGGAAATGCCAGGAATTGATCCCGCGATTGTTGTTCATGAGATCAAGACTTACCTGGACGCTAAACCTGTCTGAAAATGTTTGCGTCAGTTTCACCCACAAAATGCTGCTGCAATTAAAGCAGAAGTTGAAAAATTGTTGAAAGCAGGTTTCATTTATCCGATCCCGTTAACGGATTGGGTATCGAATATTGTTCCGGTTAACAAAAAGCAGGGAAAAATAAGAATATGCATCGACTATAGGGACATTAATCGAGCCTGTCCAAAGGACAATTACCCAACCCCCTATATCGATCAAATCATTGATGATTGTGCCGGTAGCGAAATATTTTCCTTTATGGACGGTTTTTCCGGATACAATCAAATCAACATTCTACCTGCTGATCAATCAAAAAAAACTTTCCTTTGTCCATGGGGGACATTTTCTTATTGCAAATTACCTTTTGGGCTTAAGAATGTCGGAGCAACTTTTCAAAGGGCGATGTCTTATGCGTTTCATGACATCAAGCACATTGTGCAACCGTATCTCGATGATTTGTCTGCTCATTCATTACATCGAGCTGATCACCTCGTCCATTTACGAGAAATCTTTATGAGTTGTAGGCATTATCGTATTTGGTTGAACCCACACAAATGTGTCTTCTGTATAGAAACGGGTCGATTGCTAGGATTTGTAGTTTCGAAAGCCAGCATTCGCGTTGATCCCTCGAAGGTCGAAGCTATCATCAAATTGGCTCCTCCTTCGAGTCTTCGCCAACTCCAAAGTTTGCAAGGGAAAGAAAACTTTTTACGACGATTCATTCCTAACTACGCCGAGGTTACAAAGGGTTTTACCTGGTTGTTGAAGCAAAACACTCAATTCTATTGGGATGAGATAGCTCAGAAACCTTTTGATGCACTCAAACACGCGTTGACCCATGCACCGTTGTTGCATCCTACCAACTACAACCAAGATTACTTCTTGTATCTCGCCGCTTCTCATTCCACCATTGGAATGGTCTTAGTTCAGGAAGATGAATTCGGAACAGAACATGTGATATATTACCTTAGTCGAACGTTAAATCCAACTGAGCTAAAATACTCACATGTGGAGAAATTGGCATTGGCAGCCATCCAAGCTGTCCAACGTTTTCGTCACTACATTCTACTACGTAAAACTACAGTCATTTCGGATTGCAACCCTATGATCTACATTTTGACCAAGAAATTGCTAGGGTGCAAGTACTCTAAATGGATTGTTATCCTGCAAGAGTTCGACTTGGAATTTGAGAAATCTAAGTCTAAGAAATCTTTTGTTTTTGTGGAGTTAATGTGTGACTTCCCGCGTGTTGACACGGAAACTGTGGCGGAGGAGCCCATTGCAGACGAATCCTTGTTTCTAATCAGCACTTTAGATCTGTGGTATGGGGATATCATCGTTTATCTCCAGACCCAATCCTTTCGGCTGGAAATTTCAAGGTCAGAACGTCGGAAAATTCGATTACAGTCCCAACAATTCAGAATTATTGGAGATACTCTTTATCACTATGGGGCGGACTCTATTTTTTGACGTTGCTTAACTCACGAGGAAGCTGAAAGGGTTCTAAATGACTGTCACTCTGGAGCGTGTGGCAGTCATATGTCTGGGTATGCCACAACCCAAAAGATATTGCGCGCTGGCTACTTCTGGCCGTCCTTATTTAAAGATTGTATTACGGCGGTCCAAAAATGCCACAACTGCCAGATTTTTTATCGTAAGATGTGCGCTCCACTTGCTCCTCTCCACCCTATAATTGTCGTTGGTCCTTTTTCCAAATGGGGTATCGATTTTATTACATGTAACCCTCACTCGGCCGGGGGGCATGCGTATATCATCCTTGTCGTAGATTATTTTACTAAGTGGGACGAGGCGATGCCTACATTCGAGGCAGACGGCAAGACAGCTACAATTTTCGTGTTCAATCATATAATTGCTAGGTTTGGTGTCCCGCAAGCAATAATCACTGATCATGGGCGTCATTTTCGAAACGTTATGATGACCGAACTTACAGGCCAGCTTGGTTTACGTCACGATAGTTCAACCCCTTATTATCCACAAGCGAATGGTCTGGTTGAGTCCATCAACAAAGTTTTAGTTATCATGATCCGACGAATCATTGGATTCATCAGTCGAATTGGCACAACATGCTATTTTCAGCGCTTTGGGCGTACCGAACTTCAGTAAAAACATCAACAGGGTTCACTCCTTTCCAACTAGTCTATGGTTTGGAAGCTGTGTTACCCATTGAATGCGAAATCCTGTCACTGCAAATGGCCATCGAGTTACTTCCAGCCACTTCCGAAGAGGAAAAGCGTTTGTTATACTTGGCTCAATTAGATGAGAATCGACGTGATGTTGCATTGGTGATCGAGACTCACACAAAATGGATAAAAGCTCAGTATGATCGAAATGTGACCCCTCGAAATTTTTCAGAAAGAGATCTAGTCTTAGTTTATGATCAAGCTAATGATAAATTAGGCGCTGGAAAATTCGTTCCTATGTGGCATGGTCCCTATGTTGTCAAGCGAAAGCTAACCAAAGGGGCTTATGAATTGGTATAATTTGATGGGGACTCTTTGGGTAAACCCAGAAATGGCCTTTACTTGAAGAGGTATTATGCTTAAAAGAATGGGTATGGAGATTTTTTAGTTAGGATAGTTTTTTCTTTCTAGCTGGTGTGTTTTAGTTTAAACAGTGTGCTTAGCTTAGAGAGTGTTTTTCGTCATTATTCATGCTTATCTTGGTTTTACTCTTGATATTGCAAATGTCGATGCCTCTCCAAACATACATTGGTTTCGCTGATGGCGTTTGTCGTAATACATGGAACATCTCTTCCGCAACTTGGGTTATCTATTCGCCCTCTGACGAGTTAGTATCTATGCATGGGGTAAGCCTCGGTCAAACAACGAACAACATTTCCAAGTACAGTGCAGTGATTGAGTTATTGCCTGAATCTATTTCATTTGGGATTTAGAGTTTGATAGTGAGGTTAGATTCTGAACTCGTTGTATTACAGCTTAATAGAGTGTATGCCATTAGAAATCCAGTGTTATTAAGATTATTTTTGAGAGTGCGTCTCTTGGAACGTGAGTTTGATTACATTGAATATCAGCATATTCCAAGGTCTTTAAATACATTAGCAGATGCAATTGCTTCTCGAATGTTAAATAGACATTTGCAATAATCATACATGTGAATTTAAAATCATTCCATAACATGATTTACAAGATAAGCCGGTAATAGTGATATATATATATATATATATATATATAGGAGTGTGTCAAAAAATACATCGTCCTTGATCATAGGTTGAAAAACACCTTATGATCGGAAAAAATGATAAGTACAAAAAACAAAAATGTCACATGTGCCCACAATAGGCGATCATCCTATCACTGGTGATGATCTCTATAAGAAACCACTTCACGGGCCACCTTGTAAAGGAACCTCCTAAAAGGTCCCGGGACTCCAATTACATAGCACTAAAGTCGACAAGGAATGTCGTCTATAGTGGTCTCAGGAATATCTCCTGTCAAGCGCTCGAGATGACCCTCCAACTCGGCCAAAACCTCTGCTGATTCGTCCTGTGGGGTTGGCGCGGGTGCAACTGGTTGCCTCCTCTCGAAAGGCTGGAGAGAGGCTGGTCGCTGTGGACCCACATCTGCATTTTAAATTTTTACTATAAGTTTTGAGACGATGGAAAAATAAAAAATAAATTAAAATAGGAAAAATGTTGGAAAGGATTTTACCTGACTCGTCCCACTGCTCTCCTGGTGGAAGAACCATGTCTGGGTCACCACGAAAATCTATCCCAGCGTAAGGGAAGTCCTGAATGGAAAATACCTTGTTTTCCAGCCATTGGAAATACTCAGGTTTGAATTGAGCAACCTTTGTCCTCTCGTCCGGGTGACGGGCCATGACTGGGACCCATCGCATCACTTTGGGCTCTCGAGGAAGCCCAACTCCAACAGTAAGGTGTTGTGGGATCAGCATAGGAACCCTCTCCAAGACAAAACTCACGACCAAAGCCCCATAACCAAAGGTCTTTAGTCGTCCATTCTTGGCCCTGGTCAGTTGGCCTTTCACATTGGCCAACATGGCATCGCACCAGTTGAAGATGGTGCCTCGAAAGCAATCAACTGCCATACGCATCTGGGATCCGATGGCAATATGTAATGCGGCAGCTCCGCAAAGTTTGGTGACAGTAAACGCAATCACCATGAGTTCAAGATGGGATATGGTCTTTATGTCTATCCCTTTGTCTCTAGCCTGGCTGTTGCAGTACTCTAGCCGGAGGCTATCGACAGACTGGCCACCTGGCATAGTCCTGTGCAGAGTCAAGTCTTCACCTCTCTTAGGCAAACCAGTCAAGAAATATATGTCCGCCGACTCGATTTCGAGTTGGTGGCCGCCGATGAAGAAGCACTGGTCCTGTATGCTCCATCTGTCAACCAGCCACTGTAAGAAATCCACCAGAGCCCTCATGCCAGGAATGGCCCAGAATTTGTACAGTCCGCACACCCTCAAAGCATCAAGTGAAGGTTGATGATTCCATGCGGTAGCATCCACGTCCTCATGCTCTCGTTCACGCCAATCTAGCATGATGTACTCTCTGCATCAAGTATAAAGATTAATTAAATTGCTAGAAAATATTTTGATTGGTCCATTTTTGAGAATTTTTTGGGTTCAAAACCCTTGCGGTGGGGTACGCACCCTCCAGGTTAGACACAGTGTGTGGGACCGCACTTTGTCTACACGGAAGGTGCGGACCCCGAGCTTTTTCCTAATTGAGAAAAAGTAGGGGTTCGTGGGTCCGCAATGGTAAACCTGCGGGCCCCCGCACGCGGGTTTTGTGCCTAAAAACCCTCCCAAAAATGAATTAAAGGACTAAAACAAAAAATTAAACGGTTAAAAATGAAGAGTAGGATGATGTGGATTACCTGGAGAAGACAACGCTCGATTCCGACGGTTGGATTTTCCGCAATCTTCACGGGAAGTTTTCTAAGCAAAAGCACTATTTTCTCACCCAAACTCAAACGGTAAAAATGATTTGACAAAGGCCCTTTTTATAAGTTTTTTGAGTAAATAAATCGCAAATTTGTTTATGTTTCACTTTGAAAAGGTATTTTGCGACGTTTTTATTCATTTCAAACAGGTATGAGTAATGTTTGTGTTTTTGTGCAGAATAAAGGATTATTCAGGCGAAATCTACCATTTTCGACAGAAAAACATGTAGAGTCATATTTAAGCTCTTTTCTGACTCCTAAAACATGAAAAGATTGCCGAGTGTTTCTTTTAAAATCGTTAAAACATAATTAAAAGACAGTTCGCTTACAGCTCTTTTCCAACTGTAAAAACATGAAAAGATTGCCGGATTTTTGTCTTTTCAAATTTGATACTGGTTATAAAACGACGTGTCATTGATCGCTTTTTTACTTTTTCGGGTCAAGGGCATGTTGAGGCCTCGAAAATCGCTGCCACAACAAAGGGGAAACCACCCGGTTCGGACCTTAGTACAGCTCCTTTTCTGTTTGGAATAGTGGCTCCGACTGGGGATAATGGGACCAGTTTCCCAATAATGGATAAAAGTGGGATGGATGAGTAACTTATGATGTATGATGGTGATAAGCTCACAACTAAAACTATCGGCGAAATATATTAACTATAATCTAATCCCAGGACTTATCAATCTTTTTAAAGCGTAGCGTTTGATAATCTGTGCTTTAAGGCAGGCATATAGACGAATCTAACACTAAAGCATAGATGTTTAAACCATTTAAGATTGCTCTGCATAATTAGTTATGCAGAGCGATAATAGCGAATTACTACACATTGTCATTCATATCATTGCTACATGCATGATTAAAAGAAAGGGCATATCACAAAACATCCAATAGTGGAATGAAATGAATATTTGCTGTTATAGCGCATACATGTATTCAACAATAACAAAAATAATAACACAACAATTCATATGAGAGGAAAGAGGACAGATGCAGATAAAAGTACCATGTAAGCCGCTCAACAATCCATTATATAAATCGCTATGTCGCAGTCCTTTCTTCAAACCAGAAAGCATTCTAAACAAGAGACAATAGTGCGCAATTGCATAAAACAGCCTTCTTGTCAAATTAAGGACTATCGGTCGAGTTTCACAAAAGAATATAGACTGAAGCACAGTAGTGCAAACTTCAGCCTTTAAGTCTATTACAAAATTTTACGACCACTTCCAAAACAATGAAAGGGTCTATAAATAATAATCTAATCTAAATATCTAAGAAAAAACTGAAAAGCTATTAAATTGGCATCAATAAATATTTTCCATCTTTTTTGGCGATCTGGCAGTCGGCAGCAATGCTTCATCAGGCGGGCTCTTTGCCTTTAAACCTCAGTTGACATATCGCCAGCATTGGCTCAACTTCTGGTGGAGTGTTGAGACGCGACGTGAGCTGGGCATCATATGTGGCATCCTTAATGTCAGGGATCAGGCATCCGAGAGCATCTGTTAAACACTTAAGAGCCGACCTTTGAGTGTGCGGCTTGATTAGAAAGAGCCAATATGCGTCGGAGGTTAAAGTATTTACTCCAGCGATTAACTTTCTCTTTTCCTCCAGTTCATGATAACTTGTTTGTTCAATCATGTTCGCCGTGGTTATGCTTCCAGGTGTGCACTGAGAGATCATGTTGGCCAAATAGAGTGTATTGTTGACTAAATCAACAATATTGCTAGCAATCAATTTACACCTTGAAGCTACCCTTTCCGCTTTCATCATCTGAGTGTTCCATTCCATGAAGAGTATGTCTTTGTATGTTTCATAGATTCTAGGCAAGTTCGCTGCCTTCCCCACATCAGAATCTTGCCAATCAAGATATTCGGCTATAGTTTCTTCGGCTTGATCCAGCTCATTTCTGGCCCTTTCTATCTGCTTACATACTGTTGTAGATATTTCACATAATGGCTCAACCTCGTTAAGTTGTCGGCATAGGAGTCTAACCAGAGATATTAATGCGCCATTTATTTTAGCTGCTTCTGCTCTGAAAGTCTCTACTTTCTTGGTGCCTTTGATATCTTCGAGCTGTGCTAACAGTTGAGCGATTTGCTCATCCTTTGACTTCGTCATTAGCTCGTTTGCCGCTCTCAATTGTGCCAATGCCTCTGTTAATTCTTTCTGCTTCTGGATTGCGCTCTGGTCAATCCTCTGTTTTTCAGTTTGCAGTTGCTGGGTCAATATATTGTTTTCTTGCTGTTGTGTCAGCAACTGCTCTTCTACTTGTGCTGCCTTGTTCTTCGCCTCTGCTACTTCTGCTTGTAATGCACTAATTTCCTGGTCCTTGGTCTTCAATAGAAGACTTACCTCCGATGCTTTGTCAATAGTCGCTGCGGAATAAGCTCCTGCATACTGCGACAGCTTTGTCAGATCATCGGAGGGGTCCAATTCCTCCTTCCAGACTACATTCCCCGTGACTGTTTGCTCAGGAAAGATGGAAGGTTGATCAAGCCTTCGTCTCTTCCTTGAGCGCTTAACAACTGCTTTGTGCCTAGGGCTGTAGAAAACATCCAGGGGAGGAATATCTTCCACCTGGAGCACAATCTGATCGGAGGGGTCTTTGGTGATTACCTCGACATCCTTTGAAGTGGGTGGGCCGCTGGTTCCGCTTAGAACCTAAGAAGAAGTGGTGTCTGGTGCGTCGCTTGTCTTAGAGGTGTCTGTGTCTTTGGAGCCTTCCTTTCCACTGATAATGGAATCGAATTGATTCCATTGTTTAAGCAATTCAGGATCTATGGAGGTCTGTTTGTGTTGCTCCGTCTGGGATTTACTCTTCTCCTTTTCTTGTTCCAACCTCTTCTACTCCTCCAGCTCTTTCCGCTGCTGCTCCTCTAACTCCTTTCTCTGTTTCTCTTCTTGCTCTCTTCTTTGCTTATCCACTAATTCCTTTTTTTGCCTATCTGCCAGTTCTTTCTTTTGTTTTTCTTCTTCTTCCTTCTTCCGTTGTTCCTCCATCTGCTTCTGCTTTCTCTGTTCTTGTTCCTTCTGCTCTTTCTGCTGCTTTTCCATTTGCTCCTTCTTTTGCCTTTCAGATTGCTCCTTTCTCTGCTTCTCTGCCTGCTGCTTCTTTTGCCTTTCCTCCTGTTGTTTCTTTTGTTCCTTAGTTATAACAGGAGGTTGGCTTGTCTGTTTCTGACCAGGCTCGCTTGAGGAGGACGCTGAGGTTAATGACAATAAATCTAGAGGCAGAGTTTGCAACCTCTGCTCTCTAAGTTTATTGAACTCAGTTAAATTCTCATCATTGTATTTCATCCTGGCAAGCTCTTTGGTTTGGCTTATTGTATCGGCAGCTACGAACAGGTCATCAAACTCATCCTCTTGATGGTCAATCTTTGTCAGTTTGGCCTGTTCTAGGGCAATGAAAGCAGTCTTCCTTGGATCATAGAGTCTGGCTGGCATAGTGGGCAGGGATAAAGCTTGCATCTTTATAGCCTCCTTTTCTGCATGCTGAAGATTATGCAGAGTAAAAACACCCATCCTCAAGGGAAAAGGGGGCCAGCCCCTCTTCTTCTCTTTCTTGAGAGTTTGGGTTACACTCTCGGCCATAATTTGGTAGGAGATCTCTCGGGCTAACAGTTTGTCTGGAACATATAGAGGGAGAACATGCGGCTTGGCTTGGCTTCCATAAACTCTAATATAGGTAAAATGCTCCTCTCCAAACCAACTTGTGACAGCAGGTAAGTCGAAGGAAGCTAGATAGGAGATTTTGGGAATGGGCCGATCAAAAATGGAATAATGAATGGGAACCATAAAACCATTGCAAATTTGATGCAAATGGTCCTTGTAAGAGGATTTCCACAGTTTCTGATGATACAAATGAATGGGCGAAGGGTCTTGGGTGGTCCATCTCCAACCGAGGATGGGAAACTCAGAGTTAAAACACAATGTGTCCATAATGTAGGCACTATAATAAAATGGGGGGATTTTCCTTTCGGTGACTACAGATTTAGCTCTAAAATCCCGAACAGCTACAGTCAACTTATCAGAAAGAATGGTGGCCCAATCCATGATTATACTATTAACAGCGGCCTCCATCAGGGGAACCATTTCTATATCAAAATTGGCAGAGTCATGTAATCCCCATAGCCTACACATCATAATTCCCGCATAGCAATAGGGAGAAGCCAAAGAATCAACGGAGTACTTACCCGAGCTTTCGTGCTTGTGTTTGGCCGGGTTCTGCCTCCAATCCCGAATGGGCTCGGATGGTACTTCATTTTCAGCTGCAAACTTCTCCACGAAGTCTTTGTTGTAGATTTTCTCTGGCTCAGGCAAATGATACATTTGCCTTAGGTGCTCTGGCTTAAACGACCCGAAAATCCGTCCGTCTCTTGTGTGGAACGTTCTGTCAATGATTGGAATTTCCTCGATTGCCCATCGCACTACATCAGTGTAGGGAAGGACTTGCTCTCTGGTCGCTATTCTGTGAAGAAAGGAATCGGCCAACTCTTTGAGAGTTGCATCGGACTTTTTGAGTGAGTCCGTAGTAGCCTCTGTCACTGAAACTTCCGGTTGCTCAGCTTCTAATAAATTATATGTGACCTGCCATGTAGTCTTGTTAAGACCAGTGCACGTAGTGTCTGAAATGAGGCCTTTCTTCTTATCTGCGGCAGCTTGACCTGCTACAGGTGTAACAGCAGAGCCCGTAGTCCTCTTGGTTCTTTTCCCCATCATGCTCAGGCTTCTCTCAAAAGACGAATTCTACACAATTGCAAGAGAAATCGTAACAACATAATAACAATGACACTTCACGGCGGGATAGATATATCATTTGAAGCGTGCTAAAATTAATTTTCAAAAGTGGCTGCGGATCCAATCGCTGAGAGGATATTGCAGATGCATTAATGGTGATTTGAGGCCTGCTACCCATTAAATGTGATGATTACACCGTTATCCGGGTGAATGACTCCCTTAAGCGTGCAACAAATATTCTGGCGGTTAAGCGCAGGTGTTCGTTAATTGAAGGGGCAAAATCTTTTAATACACACGCATTACCTTATCCCTTGCATTTAACGGCATTTTGGGATTCGCGCTTTGTCAACCGGATATGAATATAAAATTAAAGCTTTAAGTAATGGCTTTTAAGAATGCTGACCACCGATGAGCGATATCGCATCGCTTCGGGGAATAAGTGCTATACAATTATCACCAAAAGATCCTGCCGACAGCCGATAAGCGACTAGCGCATGGAAACAGAGCTAGGTGCATATAAAGTGGTTTGGGGGTTACCGATTGCGATATCGCATCGCATCGGGGGTAGGAACCGGGTGCCTTACTAAAGTGCATGGAATTCTGCCGACGGCCGATAGCGATATCGCATCGGGTCGGGATTTATAACATAAAGCGGTTCCACATGAGGTATCGCCGATAGCCGATCACCGATATCGCGTCGCGTCGGGGCATGAGTTATGTGCCGTTACTTGGTGTGCATGTAACATTGCCGATCGCCGATAGCGATATCGCATCGGCGGAGACCAAAATGCCACTTGAATGCATCTCTCATGTTATTGCGATATGCGATCTTGCGATCGCTTTATCGCAATAACAAAAGATTATTTATTATTTGAAACATTAATATTCAAAAAGGCTTAAATACATGAAAACTCATTTGATTATCCGGCCTTTTTTGAACATACAAGCATTGATGCCAAAATTTTTAAAAGGGACCCATTCCATATGTTAATTTTTTGTAAATAAGAATGATATGAAATGGGGGGTTGTTGTAGGGCACAACAATTGGCGATTCGCTGGAAGAACCAGTTATCTCTAAAATTAAAACAAACACTTAAGCTTTTTGAAAATAGAAACTCAATCAGAAGGGAAAACTTCTAATTTAACTGGATATTCGCGCATTCTGAACCAAGTGAACTTATTTTGTTAACTTCTTTCCTTTTGGTTTCAAGAAAAATAAATACATCCTAAGTCTTTAAAATAGGCCTTTTATTGGTTTATAATGATAAAACAAAAACTTTCCCAAATCAGCTTTTATAATTAACTCCTCTGTCATAGGTAGAGCCTCTGTTGCCAGCAAACGTTTATAGTCTCGACAGGGATACCTTTTAACCATAGTATTGTTCACTTTTCCATTCACATAAGAGTGTAGTTAACAGAATGAATCTAAAACATGTTCCCATATTTTATTTTTCATCTGGTGATCATGATCATCTTTTTTATCATTGATAAGATAAAAAGCCATTGTCCTGGTTTGGTGGCCAGCTGTTGACAATGCCATTCACTGGTAATAATTTAACTGAACAAGCTGGCTCGTGATGAGACCTCTTGTCTTGAAATTTCAAGCCATTACCCTGTTTTGGTAGGCAGTATTGGTAATGTCGGTCAAACTATTTCCCTATGAACATGGTAAGCAGGCTTGTAATAAGACCTCTTATCTTTAATCTTTTTATATTTTAGAATTACACTCTGAGTAACCATAAACTTTAGTGAGTGGGGTGAACAATTTTCTCCTTAAGAGCAGATGGATGACAGGTGAAGAGTTGAAGATGCTGAAAATGTGTTAGCTTCTATCTCAAAATGGATAACCTCTTGAGACCAGTTTTGAAAACCGAAAATGATTCACATAACTTTTACCTCTTGAGAAGAGTTTCCAAAACGTTAGGTTGTGATTTCAGAACACACAGATATCTAGTTTCCTAGAAATTATTCCTTTTGGTTGAGGGTTCTACTATCTAAAAGCAAATATTCATATTATTTTGTGAGACAACTTCTTCAAACCCAGTAAAAGGTCAATGGGGATACTCTACAATTTTATTTCCTACTGATCCTACAAACTAGACAAATCTACAAAGAGGAGAAGGGATTACCTTCTCAACTGAAGAATTTCTTCAAGATCAGGCCATTAACAGGGAGAGAATCTCTCACCCCTGATAAGTCTTGCAATAAAAAGGTTGAATGACCTATCTTCTCATAGATTTGAAATGGTCCAAGCCACATTTTCTGAAATTTGGTATGCTTACCTTTATCTTCATGGGCCTTGTCCCATTTGAGAACTAAGTCACCAACTTGAAACTGTTTGGAAGCGGATGAGGTTAAGTCAAAGGATGCTTTGATGATTTGTTGATGTTTGACATGAGTGATTCTAGCTTTTTCCCTTTCTTCTTCTAATTTGAGAATTTGGTCATGTCTAAGTTGGATAGAGGAAGAAGGGGTCTCTTCAATGTACTGTACTAGGGCTAAAGAGGGTAAAACAAGATTCGTAGGCAATACTGCTTCTTTTCCATATACCAGATTAAATGGGGAGGAACCTATAGAAGCCTTTTGTGTAATCCTATTAGCCCATAATGCAAACACTAAAGATTTGTGCCAGTTTCTATGATTCTGTTCAACAGTTCGCTTAATGATTTTGATGAGATTATTATTAGTAGATTCTGCTAAACCATTTCCCTGGGGATAATAATTAGCAGAATATTTCAGTTTAAACCCCCTCTTAATAGCGAAATCATATATAGCATTTCCTGAGAAATAGGAAGCATTATAAAAAACGAGAGCGTTTGGGACACCAAACCTGTTAATGATGAATTGGTCTATGAACTCGATGATTGCCTCTGAATTTGCTGCCTTCAAAGGAATAGCCTCTACCCATTTGGTAAAATAATCGGTAGCAGTGAGGATATACCTATGTTGTTTGGAAGATGGTGGAGTAATTTCTCCAACGATATCTAATCCCCATTGTTCAAATGGTTGTTCAATGTTGACAGGTTGCAGAGGGAAAGCTGATTTCCGTTGTCTTCCACTAGAAGTTTGGCAATTGAAACATTTTCTTACGTATTCATGAGCATCTCTAAACAGTGTAGGCCAATAATATCCAGCGTGAATAACTTTGTGGGTTGTTGTGTCTGCTCCAAAATGTCCTCCCGCTGGCCCATCATGTAGCTCCTGTAAAACCTTTTGAGCTTCAGGTTTCTCAAGACATCTTAACAGGATAGAATCATAATTTTGTCTAAAAAGCACATCATCAATGAGAGTGAAATTCTTCGCTTTTAACCTAATGGCCCTTTTATTTTTGTAAGATAAATTTGGAGGAGCATAACCGTTCTTCAAATAAAATATTAAATCTGCATATTGAGATTCAGAATCAGTGACACTTATCTGATTGATTGATTCAGTCTGATCCATATCGCTTGATTCAGGAATGTTTGATGCTCCTGCCAATATCCTGCAAAAACCTTGGCCCCTAACAATCTTTGCTGGCTTTATTTCTAAGTCATATTCTTGAAGTGATGTGACCCAATTGGCCCTTCTTTCACCCAGTTCTTTTTGAATTAATAGTTGCCTTACCGATGGGAAAGGGACTATAACTTTCGTGTGAGTTTTCAAAAGAAAGGGCTTGTAATGTTTGACTGCTTTGAACACAGCAAAGGCTTGTTTCTCCACATCGGAATAATTTAGTTCGGCACCCTGAAGATTTGAGCTAAAAAATGAAATGGGTGCTTCCAAGTTGTGAGCATTTGGTTGCGTGAGAACTGCAGCATAGGATACATCGGACGCAACGGTATACAATGTAAAATGATTAGAAAAATTGGGAGTATTCAAGGATGGGGCATTGATAATTGATTGCTTGATAACATCAAAAGCTTGCTTTTCTTCTGATCCCCACTTGAAGACTGAATTCTTCTTGATCATTGTCTGAAGTGGTAATACAATTTGAGAGAAATCTGGAACAAATCGCTTGACAAAATTAATCTGACCCAAAAATGACTGCATCGATTTTTTATTGTGTGGGAAAGGGATTTCAGAAATTTCCTTAATCCGATCAGGATCAATATAAATGCCATCTTTGGATACTATAAAGCCTAAGAGTTTTCCTTGATCAAGAGCAAAGAAAGACTTCTTTGGGTTTAGAGAAATACCATATCTTTTGCATCGCTAAAAGATTTGATTTAAGTCATGCAAATGATTATATCTCTTTTTAGAATATACAGTAATATCGTCTAGATAGATGACTACTGATCGATTAATCAACCCTTTGAATGCTATATCCATGGCTCTCTGGAATGTCGCTCCCGCATTTATGAGTCCAAAAGGCATTTTCTGATATGCATAAGTTCCCCATTTTGTTCTGAATGTGGTTTTAAGTTGGTCATCAGGATGAACCAAAACTTGGTTATATCCGGAGAATCCATCACGAAAGGACATCAATTCAGAGCCTGCTACTGATTGGAGAATTTGCTCCATAGTAGGTAATGGGAAGTTATCTTTCAAGCTTGCTTTATTCAGGTTCCTGAAATCAATACAGATTCGAATGTCGCCATTTTTCTTTCTGACTGGCACCATATTAGAGACCCAATTTGAATGTCGGTCCGGAAAAATAATTTTGGCTTTCAAAAGCTTATTAAGCTCCGACTTTATCTGGCTCTCCAAATTTGGATGTATTTTTCTTAACTTTTGCTGAATTGGTTTCTGATCAGGAAGCATAGGAATGGTATGCTGGATAATAGATGTATCATATGTCTTTAAGTCATCATATTTCCAAGCAAAGACCTGTTTGTTTTTTCTCAATAGTTTAATAAATGCTTCCTTTTCTTCCTGGGAAAGTCCTATTCCTAAGTTGATGTTTTGAGGAGTCTCGTCAGTGCCTAGATTTATTAATTCAAACCTAAGGGTGGAACTTTGAAGCTTTGCATTAATTACAGGTTTAAACCTGTCTTTGATATCATAAAGGTCTTCAAGTTTCACCACGGGTTTGGGAATTGAATTTTCTTGAGGCGCTTGTTTCATCTGTAGATCGTAATCATATTCCTCAATGACTTGATTGTCATAGGATTTTTCCGAAGTTAGAAACTGCAAGATATCTTCGTCATGGTTAAATACTCTCCAATTGGTGACATTGTCAGGAATTGAAGGCCTAAAAAGTAATTCTACAGAAAATCTATCAAGGATGTAGTCTTCAGAAGGTAGAAGTTTAGAGGCTACATTGGCTAGTAGGTCGGCTGCTGAATTTTGTGACCTAGGAATGGAAGAAATGTTGAAGGTTGAAAAGTGTGAGGTAAGATCCTGTATTAGCGATTGATAATGCTTGAGGTGACTTGAAAGACAATGAATTGCATTTCTCACCTGTTTGACAATTATTTCCGAATCGCCAAACACTTTTAGATATCGCACTTCAAGGCCGATCGCTTTATATAAACCCTGGACTAAAGCTTCGTATTCGGCTGTGTTATTAGTACACTCAAATTCTAACCTACAAGACAACATTGTCTTTTCTCCTTGCGGGCTAACCAAAATGCAACCTGCTCCTGAGCCTTCGCTGGACTTAGAGCCATCAAAATATAAAGACCAAAATAAAGGAGTATTAACAAAAATATCTACATTTTTCTCAGCATCATTAAAACATCTGGACTTATCTGTTTGTGAAAAATTTTCAATCTGAGATGTAAAATGATTGACTGAAAAAGGAGATGGTTGGGCAACAAAGTTGCCAAAGAATGATTCTGACGAATAGTTCCCCAAAATGTTGTTGTTGAATGCCACAGGTTGGTTTTCTTGCTCAAATTCAGTAACTGTGTGGGTCATATGCTTCTCCCGATCGATCCTTATTTGATTCGGCTTTCCCTTGTAGGGAAGCCACATATGTGACCAATCTGTGGAAATATACCCATGCAGTTTTTCGGACCAATCTCTGCTTAAAATCAAACCATAAAATTCAGGTATGTCGGCAATTAAGATGTCAATCCTCTGAACAATTCTGGGGTCGGCTGACAACCTGATGGTTACAGAATTAATTTCTCCCACAACCTGCACCTTAGTCCTATCCAACTGTACAATATGAATGGCAGACTTCTGGGGTTCAATGTTCAGCTTAGAGCAAACTGAAGCTGGCATTATATTAGATGAGGCCCCTGAATCAATTAAACAGTTGTGCAGGTTTCTATTATAAATCTCATAAGTCAGCAGGAAGGGTGGAGTGTGAGAATTTGATTTATCTCCGATTAAAACTGAATCGGTAATTTCAACCATACCTGCAGGAGGCTGGCCTGAATCGTTGGCAGCTCTTGCACTGGGAAGGGGAGTAGAGGGAACAACATTTAATTCTTTAAGAAGTAACTTTTGTTGATGCTTTAGTTTGCTAAGTTCAAACATGGTTATATTTGCCTTAGTTTTCTTCATGTCATCAACAATGTTATATTCCATTGAATCGGATACCACTAGTGTCTTGGATGTTGAAGGAGAACTAGAAGTTGAAGGCTGGTTTTGGGGAACTACTACAGGTGACTTCTTTGGGGGAACTTTTTCCTTTGCTGTAGCAGCACCTGCGCTCCTCTTCTTTGAAGTTGCCTGGGCGGGTTCAGGAGTGCTTTTACTTCTTGTAGTAACCGGAAAGGCTTCTTCTTCATTCTCGGTATCAGAGTTTGGGAGTATAAAATCCCACATTCCGTGGCATTCAGCTACTTCTTCTTCATCATCGGTTTGTGAAGTTGTTTCCTCTTCCTCTTCTTCTTGGTCTGAATCTGCGTTAGATATAACATTGGGCGGCTTTGATTCAGTTTTCTTATAAGTTCTAAATGGTCTTTTGTTTGAAGTTTCAGCCACCTGCTTCTTTATTTCAACCATTTCGTTAGACAATGTTTTAAGGACCTTTTGTAAACCTTCCATGTCATACGGGTCCTTCGGGGTTTTCTTCTTGGAATCTTCTTTAAACGAGACTTTTTTAGCTTTTCTATCTTCCAAAGCAGCTTTCTTTTCTAGAGCATTGATGCGCTTTTCAACGGCAAGTGCCTCTCTCATGTTCTCAGCTAAGGTAGGTTTCCCAACCCTGTCTACAAAAATGGCTATGTTGGCAGGTAGGGCTGTGATATACCATTCACTTCGGATTTGTTCACTTGGTTTAGAAGCGGTAGGGATTTTATTCAGGAGTTTATTAAATCTAGCATTAAACTCCTTTATTGGTTCCCTATGCTCTATTCTCAGATTGGAGAGGTCGTTTATTAAAGTAGCTAAGGACCTGTCATCTCCATATTTGGTGAGAAACTGCTCTTGGCATGTGTTCCAACTGGTAATTGAACCAGAAGGTAAGGAAAAATACCAGGATCCCGCTGATCCTTGTAAGGTGTAAGGGAAGAGTCTTACAACAACATCTTGTTCTGTCACTCCTTTTAGGTTAACTGCTAACATAAAGTTGTTGATGTGTTCTTCAGCTTGGGTCCCGTCATCTGGATTAAATTTAGGCAGCCATTTTTCGGGAGCATCGAGTAGATCATGCAATGGTGCAGGCATGTTGACTGCTCCTGGCCTAGTCCATGGGTCTGCCATTATGATAGCGACAGTGGTTGACACTACTGTTGGGATTCCAGATGTATGGGAAGGGATCAAAGATGAGGAGTGAATAGGTTGGGAGTTTGAGGCTTCTGATCCCTGGTGAACGACAATTTGTAATGGGGGAGTGGATGGTTGACCTCGCAGAGGAGAAAATGCAATGGAGGACGTGGATGAAATCTCTTCACTATCAGACCCTTCGGTAATTTTCTTTGCCCTTTTCCTTTTAGGTAAAGGAAACTCAGTGGGTTCAATACCGAGTTTTTCGCTCTGAAGTCTGGTGAGAGGGTGAGTGAGGTTGAATTTCGAAGTCGCACTGCTTTCTGATACCTCAGATTTCTGTGGTGATATCGAGAAGCTCTGAAGTTTATGGATTAGAGACTGGACTTCAGGTGATTCAAGACCTAATTGTTCTGTGGTATGATGGGTTCGAGCAGTGGTAGTTGATTCCCCTTCTCCTTGTTTGGATACCGGCGAACCAGTATGCAAATGAGAAGGTCGAGGGGATTCGGAGGGGGATATACTCTTGGAATGACTTATAGGTTTGGACTTATGTGCCATTCACAGTTGAGGCCCTCCTTCTAGCGCCAATTTTGTTGAGGCCTCGAAAATCGCTGCCACAACAAAGGGGAAACCACCCGGTCCGAACCTTAGTACAACTCCTTTTCCATTTGGAATAGTGGCTCCGACTGGGGATAATGGGACCAGTTTCCCAATAATGGATAAAAGTGGGATGGATGAGTAACTTATGATGTATGATGGTGATAAGCTAACAACTAAAACTATCGGCGAAATATATTAACTATAATCTAATCCCGGGACTTATCAATCTTTTTAAAGCGTAGCGTTTGATAATCTGTGCTTTAAGGCAGGCATATAGATGACTCTAACACTAAAGCATAGATGTTTAAACCATTTAAAATTTCTCTGCATAATTAGTTATGCAGAGCGATAATAGCGAATTACTACACATTGTCATTCATATCATTGCTACATGCATGATTAAAAGAAAGGGCATATCACAAAACATCCAATAGTGGAATGAAATGAAGATTTGCTGTTATAGCGCATACATGTATTCAACAATAGCAAAAATAATAACACAACAATTCATATGAGAGGAAAGAGGACAGATGCAGATAAAAGTACCATGTAAGCCGCTCAACAATCCATTATATAAATCGCTATGTCGCAGTCCTTTCTTCAAACCAGAAAGCATTCTAAACAAGAGACAATAGTGCGCAATTGCATAAAACAACCTTCTTGTCAAATTAAGGACTATCGGTCGAGTTTCACAAAAGAATATAGACTGAAGCACAGTAGTGCAAACTTCAGCCTTTAAGTCTATTACAAAATTTTACGACCACTTCCAAAACAATGAAAGGGTCTATAAATACTAATCTAATTTAAATATCTAAGAAAAAACTGAAAAGCTATTAAATTGGCATCAATAAATATTTTCCATCTTTTTTGGCGATCTGGCAGTCGGCAGCAATGCTTCATCAGGCGGGTTCTTTGCCTTTAAACCTCAGCTGACATATCGCCAGCATTGGCTCAACTTTTGGTGGAGTGTTGAGACGCGACGTGAGCTGGGCATCATATGTGGCATCCTTAATGTCGGGGATCAGGCATCTGAGAGCATCTGTTAAACACTTAAGAGCCGACCTTTGAGTGTGCGGCTTGATTAGAAAGAGCCAATATGCGTCAGAGGTTAAAGTATTTACTCCAGCGATTAACTTTCTCTTTTCCTCCAGTTCATGATAACTTGTTTGTTCAATCATGTTCGCCGTGGTTATGCTTCGAGGTGTGCACTGAGAGATCATGTTGGCCAAATAGAGTGTATTGTTGACTAAATCAACAATATTGCTAGCAATCAATTTACACCTTGAAGCTGCCCTTTCCGCTTTCATCATCTGAGTGTTCCATTCCATGAAGAGTATGTCTTTGTATGTTTCATAGATTCTAGGCAAGTTCGCTGCCTTCCCCACATCAGAATCTTGCCAATCAAGATATTCGGCTATAGTTTCTTCGGCTTGATCCAGCTCATTTCTGTCTCTTTCTATCTGCTTACATACTGTTGTAGATATTTCACATAATGGCTCAACCTCGGTAAGTTGTCAGCATAGGAGTCTAACCAGAGATATTAATGCGCCATTTATTTCAGCTGCTTCTGCTCTGAAAGTCTCTACTTTCTTGGTGCCTTTGATATCTTCGAGCTGTGCTAACAGTTGAGCGATTTGCTCATCCTTTGACTTCGTCATTAGCTCGTTTGCCGCTCTCAATTGTGCCAATGCCTCCGTTAATTCTTTCTGCTTCTGGATTGCGCTCTGGTCAATCCTCTGTTTTTCAGTTTGCAGTTGCTGGGTCAATATATTGTTTCCTTGCTGTTGTGTCAGCAACTGCTCTTCTACCTGCGCTGCCTTGTTCTTCGCCTCTGCTACTTCTGCTTGTAATGCACTAATTTCCTGGTCCTTGGTCTTCAATAGAAGACCTACCTCCGATGCTTTGTCAATAGTCGTTGCGGAATAAGCTCCCGCATACTGCGACAGCTTTGTCAGATCATCGGAGGGGTCCAATTCCTCCTTCCAGACTACATTCCCCGTGACTGTTTGCTCAGGAAAGATGGAAGGTTAATCAAGCCTTCGTCTCTTCCTTGAGCGCTTAACAACTGCTTTGTGCCTAGGGTTGTAGAAAACGTCCAGGGGAGGAATAGCTTCCACCTGGAGCACAATCTGATCGGAGGGGTCTTTGGTGATTACCTCGACATCCTTTGAAGTGGGTGGGCCGCTGGTTCCGCTTAGAACCTGAGAAGAAGTGGTGTCTGGTGCGTCGCTTGTCTTAGAGGTGTCTGTGTCTTTGGAGCCTTCCTTTCCACTGATAATGGAATTGAATTGATTCCATTGTTTAAGCGATTCAGGATCTATGGAGGTCTGTTTGTGTTGCTCCGTCTGGGATTTACTCTTCTCCTTTTCTTGTTCCAACCTCTTCTGCTCCTCCAGCTCTTTCCGCTGCTGCTCCTCTAACTCCTTTCTCTGTTTCTCTTCTTTGCTTATCCGCTAATTCCTTTTTTTGCCTATCTTCCAGTTCTTTCTTTTGTTTTTCTTCTTCTTCCTTCTTCCGCTGTTCCTCCATCTACTTCTGCTTTCTCTGTTCTTGTTCCTTCTGCTCTTTCTACTGCTTTTCCATTTCCTCCTTCTTTTGCCTTTCAGATTGCTCCTTTCTCTGCTTCTCTGCCTGCTGCTTCTTTTTCCTTTCCTCCTGTTGTTTCTTTTGTTCCTTAGTTATAACAGGAGGTTGGCTTGTCTGTTTCCGATCAGGTTCGCTTGAGGAGGATGCTGAGGTTAATGACAATAAATCTAGAGGCAGAGTTTGCAACCTCTGCTCTCTAAGTTTATTGAACTCAGTTAAATTCTCATCATTGTATTTCATCTTGGCAAGCTCTTTGGTTTGGCTTATTGTATCGGCAGCTACGAACAGGTCATCAAACTCATCCTCTTGATGGTCAATCTTTGTCAGTTTGGCCTGTTCTAGGGCAATGAAAGCAGTCTTCCTTGGATCATAGAGTCTGGCTAGCATAGTGGGCAGGGATAAAGCTTGCATCTTTATAGCCTCCTTTTCTGCATGCTGAAGATTATGCAGAGTAAAAACACCCATCCTCAAGGGAAAAGGGGGCCAGCCCCTCTTCTTCTCTTTCTTGAGAGTTTGGGTTACACTCTCGGCCATAATTTGGTAGGAGATCTCTCGGGCTAACAGTTTGTCTGGAACATATAGAGGGAGAACATGCGGCTTGGCTTGGCTTCCATAAACTCTAATATAGGTAAAATGCTCCTCTCCAAACCAACTTGCGACAGCAGGTAAGTCGAAGGAAGCCAGATAGGAGATTTTGGGAATGGGCCGATCAAAAATGGAATAATGAATGGGAACCATAAAACCATTGAAAATTTGATGCAAATGGTCCTTGTAAGAGGATTTCCACAGTTTCTGATGATACAAATGAATGGGCGAAGGGTCTTGGGTGGTCCATCTCCAACCGAGGATGGGAAACTCAGAGTTAAAACACAATGTGTCCATAATGTAGGCACTATAATAAAATGGGGGGATTTTCCTTTCGGTGACTACAGATTTAGCTCTAAAATCCCGAACAGCTACAGTCAACTTATCATAAAGAATGGTGGTCCAATCCATGATTATACTATTAACAGCGGCCTCCATCAGGGGAACCATTTCTATATCAAAATTGGCAGAGTCATGTAATCCCCATAGCCTACACATCATAATTCCCGCATAGCAATAGGGAGAAGCCAAAGAATCAACGGAGTACTTACCCGAGCTTTCGTGCTTGTGTTTGGCCGGGTTCTGCCTCCAATCTCGAATGGGCTTGGATGGTACTTCATTTTCAGCTGCAAACTTCTCCACGAAGTCTTTGTTGTAGATTTTCTCTGGCTCAGGCAAATGATACATTTGCCTTAGGTGCTCTGGCTTAAACGACCCGAAAATCCGTTCGTCTCTTGTGTGGAACGTTCTGTCAATGATTGGAATTTCCTCGATTGCCCATCGCACTACATCAGTGTAGGGAAGGACTTGCTCTCTGGCCGCTATTCTGTGAAGAAAGGAATCGGCCAACTCTTTGAGAGTTGCATCGGACTTTTTGAGTGAGTCCGCAGTAGCCTCTATCACTGAAACTTCCGGTTGCTCAGCTTCTAATAAATTATATGTGCCCTGCCATGTAGTCTTGTTAAGACCAGTGCACGTAGTGTCTGAAATGAGGCCTTTCTTCTTATCTGTGGCAGCTTGACCTGCTACAGGTGTAACAGCAGAGCCCGTAGTCCTCTTGGATCTTTTCCCCATCATGCTCAGGCTTCTCTCAAAAGACGAATTCTACACAATTGCAAGAGAAATCGTAACAACATAATAACAATGACACTTCACGACGGGATAGATATATCATTTGAAGCGTGCTAAGATTAATTTTCAAAAGTGGCTGTGGATCCAATCGCTGAGAGGATATTGCAGATGCATTAATGGTGATTTGAGGCCTGCTACCCATTTAATGTGATGATTACACCGTTATCCGGGTGAATGACTCCCTTAAGCGTGCAACAGATATTCTGGCGGTTAAGTGCAGGTGTTCGTTAATCGAAGGGGCAAAATCTTTTAAATACACACGCATTACCTTATCCCTTGCATTTAATGGCATTTTTGGATTCGCGCTTTGTCAACCGGATATGAATATAAAATTAAAGCTTTAAGTAATGGCTTTTAAGAATGCTGACCACCGATGAGCGATATCGCATCACTTCGGGGAATAAGTGCTGTACAATTATCACTAAAAGATCCTGCCGACAGCCGATAAGCGATATCGCATCGAGCTAGCGCATGGAAACAGAGCCAGGTACATATAAAGTGGTTTGGGGGTTACCGATTGCGATATCGCATCGCATCGGGGGTAGGAACCGGGTGCCTTACTAAAGTGCATGGAATTCTGCCGACGGTCGATAGCGATATCGCATCGGGTCGAGATTTATAACATAAAGCGGTTTCACATGAGGTATCGCCGATATCGCGTCGCGTCGGGGCATGAGTTATGTGTCGTTACTTGGTGTGCATGTAACATTGCCGATCGTCGATAGCAATATCGCATCGGCGGAGACCAAAATGCCACTTGAATGCATCTCTCATGTTATTGCGATATGCGATCTTGCGATCGCTTTATCGCAATAACAAAAGATTATTTATTATTTGAAACATTAATATTCAAAAAGGCTTAAATACATGAAAACTCATTTGATTATCCGGCCTTTTTTGAACATATAAGCATTGATGCCAAATTTTTAAAAGGGACCCATTCCATATGTTAATTTTTTGTAAATAAGAATGATATGAAATGGGGGGTTGTTGTAGGGCACAACAGGGCACTAATGACGAAAAGTACTCCTTGGTTGTAAAAGATCAAGCGGTTCTCTCAAGTATTATTTTATACTTTTTCGGGCTTGAGAGACACAAATTTACGAAAAAGGTCAACCCTGGAGTCTTCTTACGTTTTTTCAGACTCTCTAAAATTGAAAAATGCCGAGTTTCTCCTATACTGGACTCGTTAAAATTTCACAGTAAAGGGTCTGTTCAATTACAAACAGGAACGAACCACTCCTTCTTAGGTTTCGAATTTAAACTAAGTTGGACTTATCCAAAGGATGAGCTTATAATCAAGAAAATGTTATCCTCCTCAAGCTTGTCAAAAATAAAGAGGTACTCGCCAGAAATGGTGGGGGAAAAGAGAGAAAAATGAGCCTGTTTGTCATACTTTGTAACCACTCTTGAACATGACACTTTTATTCACCTCGGTTGGGAAATCCTTTGCCTAACAGTTGATCAAACCACATTGAAAGTCTTCAGCCGGTTTCTGGGTATTAACTTTGGGTCAATTGTCACCAAACCATCTGTCGTGTCGTTATGTGTTCAAGTGGTCACTGCCAATAAGCCATTCATCTGCAAAATATCTGTCATCCATCTTGACCATCCCTGAGTCAGTTCTTGCAACTAAATTTCTTCAAATTGATCTATGATTTCGTGTTGTGGGCTTGCCTACGACAGATCGCTTTCTATCGACATCAACTCATTATCTAGAAAGTTGATCTGGGAATCGTCAGTACCTTGAGATCTGCGTGCATCAATGGCAGATTTCTTGCCTTTGACGACAGTTTATATCATTGAATTTCGATCAAAAGATTCCATGACATGCTCGACATCAGAACATTTATTTGCATCTCATGGATTCTACTGGGTACTTTGAGAGCCATTGACATCACTGGTGGTTTCTCTCACACTTGTTAACAGTTTACATCATTGACTGGTAACCAAGTGGTTTCTACCATGTTCGACATCAACACATTCATTCGCATGGATAGAATCGTACTGTTTCGGGAAGTAAAAATGAAGACCCTGGATCTAGTTTCCATAATTCAGGCTGCGAGGAATTTTGTATTCATTATATAATGGACTATTCATAAACAGATGGCTACGTCCATACTGTGTCCACATGAGTCTATACTTGTGATGTTTTACAAGATCATTCCTGTATCAAAGCAGTAGTTAGCTTTTCTAGTCAATTTTGATCTGAGCATGGGAATGCCTACCTCAGCGATGATATGATCTCATATATATATTTTGCATTGAATGCTTTTACAGGTTTCAACCGGGTTCTCCACAAGATGATCCTCTAAATGATAAAGTACTTCACTCTTCCTAAATGATAAGAAATCCTCATCTACTACAAACTTCTCACTTTAGGGGGCAATCTGTTACACAAAAATATCGTCATCATGATTATTTGCAATCAGTATGGGTCTATCATTACTTGTACTGCCCTCCTAAGCAAGTCTCAGACCTCAGCTCTTCAAATCAAGCTTTGGAAATGAGAGAAAGACATTAAAAATCAATGTAACTCTGGTTCCACACTTTCTCTCATGGTCACCTGCGGTCCCGCACCTTCTGTGTACAAAAACTACAGACCTGACCGCTCTGTCCCTAATGGTGTAGGTGCGGACCCCTGTGAAAGTCAAAAGGCGCAAGTTTTATCTTAAAAAACTCACTTTGGGTTAATTCTAGAGGTTTCTAGAAGGAATTTTGAGGTGGATTGTTCGCTCTGAGGTGGTTTATGCATCCCAAAATAGAAGGAGCTAATCCCTTTGAAGGAGGGCTTTATCCCTTTGAAGGAGGACCTAGTAACTTCCCTCCATTGCACTATAAATACAGGCATTGGGCTGGTTGTTGGAGAGGTTAGAAGCTGAACATTTTTTAGGGTAAATGCTGGTGAAATCAAGACTTCCTATTTAAGCCTAAAGAGGAGAGATCACGTACCTTTTTGGTTTCATTGGGGAGTGAGTGAAACTTGTCAAAGTAGAGGAGACTTCTTGCTGGACCCTGGGAGGAGCTTGTACAACGTCAAGGTAAAGGTTGTAAGGTTCTTCTTCTTTTGAATTAATACAATCAAACTCATTTTTCTCAACAAGTATCTTATGTTATTTGTTTCATGGACTCCTTGGATTTCATGTTAAATATGTTTTATGCAATTGGCTTTTCAGGTGCTATTTAATTTGTTTGCCTTGTTTATTTGCAGATGCGTGAAAAGGAGCTCATTTGGATCGAAGGAGCGAGGGCATCCACAAGCTAGCGTTGGACCTAAGGTAGGCCCTAAAAACACTTGTTTGCTATTGTTTATTAAAGCATATTTAGAGAAAGATAGTGTCTGGTTGGTTTGCTTGTCATTAGGTCTTATTTAGATTCTAGGAAGGTCTATCTTGTCCGCAAGATCGACTTATTCCATGTGACACGGACCCACCTATGGTTTTGTGCATGATTTTTGCACATGTTTTTTGGACGCGATGGTTTTTGGTCCATGGTTTTGGACACGATGGTTTTCGGTCCATGATATTGGATGCTTCGGCATGTGTAATTACTGAGGGTTTTTATTCAATTGAAAAAATGGAAAAAAACCTAAGTTAGGTTCATATGAATAATACCCTATTAAACATGAAAGTATTGAAATAATTTATTTAACTTTGTCAGGAAAAATGGAGGAGGGATAAGGTGGATTCTTTTTTGGGAGCTGGGCATCTTTAGGTAGGAAGATTTTGAAGATCTTGGACCTCTGAGAAAAGGTTAATTTTTAATATAGTTCATTGAGGGCTTCCACTGAGAAAGGGATAGTGGAATCACTCTGAGAGATCTTAAATATCTGGTCAATTGTCTGAGAGTTAATTGTGAATAAAATTTCACCATTACAGGCCACCATGGATCTATGGTCTAGTCGGTAGCAAGCTTGGAATCTAAGGACAAATTCAAGGAAGTGATGGGTCTGGGGAACATATAGAGGGGTAAATTGGATTCCTAGAGGCCAATTTCATCACTCTGGTCAAGGAAGATGTCTTTGAGCCAACTATGCAATTAAAATAAATCGAATTCACATTTGGGCTTTGACATTTTATAATCTGTGTCTGCTAAGGGGATATGATCAAGGTCAACTAGTGGGGGAACCATCATATTTTCAGTATTGACAGAGGTTTTTCTCAGACATTTTGCATGAATTTGGAATAGGTTGATGAGTGATATGATTTACCCAGGAGATCTTGTAACTGGTAGTTGGTGACGATGGGAGATGGTACTATAGAGTCCTGGTTTCTTTCTCAGGGTCTAGAGAATTCACCTGCATGAAATGAAATCAAGTTGAGCATCGGGATATCAGACAGAGAAAAAGGCGTAACTAGAGTTGATGATGGAATTATATAGGCTCGTGGAATATTCCATTGGAGGCGTGAGGCCATTAGTGGTGTTGAAGACCCAAAAATCGGGTCTACAACAAGGGGGATACCCACCCGGTCCAGACCTTGGTTAGCAGCTCCTTGTCCGTTTGGTATAGTGGGTCCGACTGGGGATATGGGACCAATTTCCAAATATGTGTGTGTGTTGAGAATTGATATTTATTAACTAATGATTCCTAAGTAAAATGCTTTCTTTATTCTAAATCTAATCTATCAACATGCAATTGTAATCTAATAAACAGAAATATCTGATTCTAAACTAACCTGGGATGTAATCTTTCCTTTATGCGATCTAAAATGATTTCAAATGACAGTTGCTAATAAATATCATTCAACTGCTATGAGAAAAGAATTCAATAAAGATAAACCATTTCATATAAAAAGTTAGATGAAACAGTTGTGAAAAACATATCGCATAGTAAGCTACTCATATACTAAGCATAAATAAATAACTATCACCGTACAAAAGTGCCAAATGATAACTCAAGAATTTAAGCATTCATATATAAATAACTGAACATGAATATCACCATAACACACAAGAATAAACAGTTAAGAGATAAAAGTACCATTTATAACTAGTTCTACTCATGAGCTCCAGCAATAATGATCTATTTATTCTTAATTCAACATCGACTAAGAGTACAAAAGTGCAACATCAGTAGTAGATATTAAACGTAGATATCAATAAATCATGTTCCATTCATTCATCAAAACCTTCTCGAAGGGTGCAAAAGTGCATGTTCCGAGGACAAGTTTTTGACAAATTTCTGGACCCTTCTCAAAATGCATGAGAAGGGTTTAAATACTACTAACTAATTCTAAAAATAATTTATTACAAAAATGTAGGATGTGGTTTAAATGACTGTCCTCATTTCAAGAAAAAATAAAGAAAAATTAAAACTAAAACTGAATCTAAAACTAAAACTACTAACTAACTATTTATGTATCTGCTCCTTGAAATCGCATGCGTTCAACATTTGCTTAAGGAGAGTTGGCTGGCCGACTTCCAATTTTAGCTGTCCTGCAAAAACGAAATCGGTTAGAGTTGGTGCCATCTTCTTGACAGAATTGATGACACATTTAAGAGTCATACACTGGCTATGTGGTTTTACGAAGTATTCCCAGTAAGAATCCGAATTCAACTTGGTTAACCTTTGGATTGACTCTGCCTTTTCTTGAGCCTTCTGTCTCTAGCTTGTTTGTAGATGCTACACATTTGGTAGATATCTACATATCGCTTGATGATAACCTGATAAATATTATTTGTTTTGAATTCCAATTTTACTTTCCATCTTTAGCACTTTTCCCTACAAATTTCCTAGCTTACAGGCGACTGAGCAATTTGAGGCTTTCCATCTCGAAGGGTTTTGCCTGGCGATGCGAGGTGCTAATCGCGCATCGGAAATTGCCTACGTTTCTTGATCCGGGCTTCCCTGGTGCGATTTTCGCCTCTTGTGCGCTTTTTGTTAGAGGATATAAAGCTTAAATTTTGTGGAAAGAATGATTTTATACGTTCTTGATTCTGAGCTTTGATTTCTTTATACATGATATCAACATCATTTAGTACTATTTTTAACCATGTCTATATACGGGACAATTTTGGGTCTAGCCGCAATCCTGTGCAAGAATGAACATGCTAGATCTATAATAGATGCCTCAGAAAACCCGTGTGAGCTTGTAGTAGCCATTACCTCCATTACCTTGTGATCTTCTTCCTCAAGTAAACTATACATGCCTTCCCAAGTAGTGATACCGGCGTCTTTGTTGCAATTGGTGTCTGTGTACAAGGGAGTCATCTATTTATCTTCAATACTAGGGGCTTTACCCTTCTTTCCCATAATATCTTGAACTCTGCTCTGTATACTTCTCAGTTCTTTGCTCCTGCAATTTTCAAATGATGTGAGAACGATGATAAGAAAAGGTGTTGAGAAAGATTTAATTTCGGAAAACATATAAAATATATCACCTTACGTGAACTGGCTCCTTGATAAGATCAAAACCATATTTCATTAATGATTGCCAACTAACTCGTTAATTAACATAAATGTGCATGACCAGGCCTCGATTTATGGAAAAAGCTTTCTTGAACAAAGGGCTGTGCAGATATGTGATAAGGCAATTTTGCGATTTGCTTCGCAATATCGCAAATCCTTTACGTGCGGCAAGCATCCCTTAATGTGTTTTTTGCGAACTACGATTTGCGAGATGTGCCATCACATATCGGCATTTTAAGGCACTTCAGTGTAGGTGAGGTTTAAGGCATGCGATGCGATGAGGGTTTTCCATGCGTGATTTCGCATTGCATTTTGCATTTTTAGAATTCCTCTTATGAGAAGGTATCATTTACCCTTTTTACGATGCGATGTGATTTAAGGAGTGATTTCCTTCTAACTTATCATAAAACTTAAGTCTTTTTAGGTTTTGAGGGTATTCTCCTAAGTTTATGATAGTAAGTTTTATTGAAAAAGGAAATACATGCATTAATCGATTTTTTTAAATTTTTGAATAAGGGTCCCCACTTATTTAGTATTAGTGATAACACTAAATAAGAAGGGGGGTTGTTGCTGGACACAACAATTGGTGATTCACTTGGAAGAACTAGTTATTTCTGCTTTTCTTTTGAATTTCCTAAACTTCCAAAACAGAAAATTTCCTAGAAAATTAAACTTTATTATAGAAAGATAAAATACACTATGATTTTCAGCCGTCAATGATAGTTTGTTTTGTCTATGTCAACTTTGTTTATTTACTTCCTGGAGCTAGTCACTGTATTTACATCAGTCACTACTTAGTTTATAAAGATAAAGACAAATCCTTCTCTATAAATCAGTTTTAAATATGCTCATTTATCGTAGGTAGAGCCACTGCTGCTAGCAGGCGTTTATAGCCTCGACAGGGTTACCTGTTACCCAGCAATGATCTTGTATCCCACTTGGAGAAATATACAATTTTCAAAGATAAATCCATATCTACACTTATTGCTTTCATTTTCTTTTAATCCTTAAAGAACAATGCCTTGGTTTGATGGCCAAATTATGACAATGCCACTCACTTTCTTTATAGCTTTGCTGAACAAGATGGCTCGTGATGAGACCCCTTGTCTCTTGATTGTAACAATCTTGTGTCATTGCCCTGTTGTGGTATGTAGTTTTGGCAAAGTCAGCAAGTTATAATATCTATGATTATGATAAGTTGGCTCGTGATGAGACCTATTATTCTTTAAGTTTAAAGTGTATCACTGGATTATTCCCTGAAGCTTGTGATTCCTTAAGTGGGGAGGAAGTCATTGTTTCCTTAAGAATGGCCCTGGACGACAATGGTAGAGTTTTTGGAAAGAGATTTTCTACAGAGAATCTTTGTTTTGTTATTGACACCTTTCATTGGACTGATATAAAACAAATTCTCACTAAAGATAGCTTTTTATTAGAATTTACAAGGTTGAAACTAGTATCATATTCATGCTTATAGCTTTTTGACTGTATCTTTCAATAACATTCTTCTTTTGCATCTGGCTGCAACATGTCCAAGATTATGACATACATAACATTCAACATTTTTCATTGGAGGAGTAAAAGATTTTCTCTGAAGAATTTATTTCCTTGGTTGATGATGGGATTGACCTCTCATCTCCTTCTGGAGCATTTCAGATTTTGCATTAGAGTTCCTTGTCTTACTTTGTGAACTAGATTCTCCTTCAACAGATTCATGAAAACTAAAACCAATGTTCTCAGCATATCATGTCCTGATGATGCTCTAGACTCGAAACGTCGACTGAACACTGTGGATTATCCGAACTCAATCTCTTTGCAATAGCAGGAGACCTTTGACTACTAAGAATATCATCCAAGATCTTAGTACTATCTTGAAATCGTAAGAGCTTATCCTTTTCTTTTAATTTTTCTTTTAGAATATTTACCTTAACCTGGAGATGCTCTTCCTTTTCATGATATTGCTTTTTCATGTTTTCTTCAGCTTTTCTTCCTTCTTCTAACTGATGTCTTAGTTCAAGAACTTCATTTTCTTATTTTTTAAGAGCTTGGAGTAGATCTTTATTCCACTTCTTTGATTCTTCAAGATCTTCCTTTAGCGAGAGGATCGTAGCTTCAAGCCTTTCATAATAACTGGATCTATCTATGAGTTTCTTGATTGTTGTGCTCCTTTCATTGACTTCATTTCTTAATGAGGTCACTTCATCCTGCAACTTTTGATATTGAATTACCTTGTCCTTGAATACCTTCCTTACCTTGTTTCCTTCCTCTAGTTGAGCTTTTAGTTTGGTAGATTCTTCTTTGAAGGCACATTCCCTTTTGTTCAACAGATCTTGTTGATCTCTAATTTTATCTGTAAGATTTTAAATTCTGCCTCTATTTGATATCTTTCTTGCTCACCCATAAGAGAAAATTCAGTTGCTTCGCTATCACTTTCATCATCTTCACATGGATGGATATCAGAGGATAAACAATTCATACCTGATAGATCTTGTTCATCTTCATTCTGAATTGATTCTGAATCTGAAGTGCTTCTTCCACATATTCCCCAATCGATGCTCCCACTGTCATAGTTCTTTTGAGATGTCTTCTTCTTCTTAGGTGCTTTCTTCTTAAGCTTCTTTCACATTGTTCTACGGATCTCCTTCAAGCGATCAAGCTTCTACCAAAGGACTTGCTCTGATTCCAATTGTTGGAAATAATACTGAGGGGGGGGGTGATTCAGTATTATCAAATCAATAAAAAATTTTCATTTCCATACTTAGATACATATACGCTACTTCAGTTAAGTGAACCCGCGTGTATACGCAACTGTGTCTAATGCAACTAGCGTATATCCAAAATACTTATGATTCAGTTAGTTGATCTTTAATGAGTGCATCAGAACATTATTAACCATATGAACAATAAACAGAAGAAGTAAAATAAAATAGATCATCACACACAAGAAGCACACATGAACACCATGATGTAAGGTGGAAACCAAATGTGGGTGAAAACCACCCGCTGCAAGTCGTCTCAATCTTCTTTTTAATAAGAAAATTCTTTTACAATAGTTCTGTACTGGTGCAGACTTATACCAGTATGCAGGCTTCTACCTGTAGAAGGCTACAACCTTCTCTCGTTCTCCAAAATCTCCTGGAAGGGAGCTACAACTCCCTTTGCTCTTGTACTAGCTGATCCATTTACTAGTACGTAGGTGCCGGCCTACTGAAACGCTTCAATCTTCACTCATTTTCCAGCTGCTACTCGAAGGGAGCTACCACCCCCTTAGCTCTTGTACTAGCTGATGTACTAGTATGTAGGTGCTGACATACAGAAGGCTACAACCTTCTCTTTCTTCCTCCAGGTACCACGTTTCATACATTTTTAGACTGGATACTCATGAAGCACAACACAATAATCTGAAGGCCACGTTTCATCCAATTTTCATACTAGACTCATCAATATCATTGAAGCACAAAATCAATCAATACTAGCATCATCAATCTCTGAATCACTGAAACAAAGTCACCAGAACATATAAAAAACAACAGAACTCTGCAACTTCAAATATCATATATCATAATGTATATGGTACTATGATGAACCAAACCCGTGTACATACGCGCTTTCACTAAAGCCAACCCGCGTGCAGATCTACAAATATTTTCTCATAACTTTGTAGATATTCTAGATATCAGTCATACCCATAACATTTACAGAAAATTACATGCGTCAGTATACAGATCTATAATAATCATGATCAAACCATATAGAGATGATTCATTCCAAGCCATTAGATCCCGATCTATCCTTAGATCGTGTTCTCCATCAACCGCTGAGATTCCTCCTTAGCTCAAATCAAGCAAAGAATCATGAACCCATAACCTACATAGTAGATCTCATACTTCATCAGATATTCAAGACTTTCTCAATGCCTTTGCCTAATGATCTTCTTCTTCTTCTATAGTCTTAGGCCTTATTCAATACCATGGTCCAAAACCATTGAGAACCAATACTAGGGACCCAACACCTGGGTTCAACACTTTGGACACAATACTAAGGACCAAAACCATAGGTCTAAATACCATGGACCCGAAAATAAGCTTTCCCACATGTACACGCTTTTCCATGCATGAAAGTGCGTGCATACACATATGCGACTTTTGATCGGCAATCCCGCGTGTATACGTGCCTTTGTATTAGTGAAGCTGCGTGTATAACCTGCATGTATACCCTACTTGGTATATAGCGAACCTGCGTATATACGTGACTTGGTACATAGTGAACCTGCGTATAACCTACTTGTATACCCTACTTGGTATATATTGAACCTGCGTATGTACTCTGAACCTGCATATATACTCTTCTTTTATCATTCTTTGTAGTCTGATCATCAAATCTTTGCTACTGATCTGCTGCAATATGATCTTTCATCTATGTGAGTTTCCATCAAGGACAAGACTTGTATCATAATGCCAACAAAAACTTCTTTCGCTGCGATGTTGATCTGACTATTGTTTCATTCGATTCTGCGTGAAAGTGAGGTTATCCTTTTTCTTCTTGATATGTCCTTCTATCTTGAGAGTTTGAGGAGTGGTAATTCATGCCAATGCATTACAAGAATCAAGATATGGTCAGATTCATTTCTTCTTTCTCTGCGGTTGGTTTTGGTGTATATCCTCTTCTTTTGATGTTTCTTGATCCTTTTCTTCCTCCTCTTCGCAATCAATGTAAAATAATTTCTTCTCAGCACACTTATGACCTTTAGTGTATTTTCTATCATAACTGTAACAAAGGTTGTTTTCTCCTTTTCCTTCCAATTGTTGTGGTGTCAACCTTGTAGGTTTTGGAAGGTTAGGAGTAACAACACTTCCATATTTATAATTGTGAGTGGTAGGATTTCTTGTTGCCATAATTTTTCTTTCAATTTTTCTTGCCAACCTGAATTCCTTCTCCAATGAATCATGTTCCCAAAGACGAACCTCATATTGAATGTTATCCTTTAAAGTCCCTATGAAGACACCAATCCTTTGCTTCTATGGAATATCATTTACCCTTATATTCAATTTTTGGAAGACCTCAATGTGCTCTGCCATTGAACCCTTTTGTTTGAGATTTATCAATTGGCTGAAGAAGGTGTTTCTCTTTGTATCCTCATAATGTGCTATCATTTCCTCCATGAAAATTGACCATGTGATAAGTGGTTTATGGTAACAAAGCCCTTTATACCATAAACATTTATTCGGTTCTAAATATAAAGATGCATTATGTACCTTTTTTAACAGTTTCACATCATGTAGACAAAAATATTTCTCCATCTGTACTATCCATGTTATGGGATCCTTGCCACCAAACTTCCTGATATCGATCTTTGGAACATGGTGGGTCTTCAATCCAATGTTAGATTCTATGAAATCATGATTAATTTTTTTTTTCTCATCATGAGTTTCCTATACTACCAATTCGTCATTAGGATGCATAGCTTCCATGGAACATATAAAACTATTTATCTTAGCTTTGATCGCATTCTTCAAATCATCCTTCAATTTGGATTACTAGGTATTTCTATTTTCTTGATTCGAGTCATTATTTTTCTTGCGTTTAGTTGTTCAACCTTGAATCTATTTTATCTCTGAAGTTTCAAATCCCCAAGAGCTATAATTGCTCCCTACAATAGCCCTCTGTGTCCTCTTTCCAATGCCACTAGTCTGATTGAAATTGGATTCTCCAAGGAAGAGCTATGCCCAATCTCCCAAGATAACCTGATTATATATTTTTTTAGTAGAGAAAAATTGTACAAAGTGTCACATGTCACTATTTCAACTTTCGGACCTAAGAACAATATAAAGAAAAGTACAGGTCATCCTTTATTTGTAACTACTTACGAATTTTCAACCTGATGCTCAGAGAGAAAGTTATGACAATTTTCCCTAGGTCACATGTTTAGGATGTAATTTGGGAACCTGGAGAAACCCTAAACTTCTTGGACCTTAGCTCCAAAAATATAACGACACAAGATCTAAAATTTGGGCCCGCACTTCACAAAGATTGTGGTTCAAATGGGTTTTAATTTCAGAGTATAAAATTTCGTAGAAAACAAATTATAGTGAAAATGCCACAATGACCTATTTCAAATGGAATTATGAGCTTGAAAAAACCCTAACGTCCTCAGATCATATCTTTGAAAATATAGTGACAACAGATCTGAAATTCATAGCTGAGGTGCAGAACGATTACAGCTCAAATGGGTTTGTTTTTTAGCTTCTGAAACTTCGTATATAAAAAGTTATAGTGAGCATGCCACGACGACCTATTTGTAGTAGCAAAACCCTAGAATCCAAAGCTCTGATACCAAATGTTATGGAACCAGCTCACAAAAAGATAGAAAAGATAGATCAAAGACTTCAAGTGAGCCTCTTCAAGGGGTCAACGTCCTTTACATTACACAAATGAATAATTCTTGGAAGATACAAATGACAATGCCTCATTTCTATATATAGGAGTCTAAGTGGTCCCAATATAATCAGAGCCTACATAACAATAATATTGTAGGGGCACAACAATAACAATAGTGGGATTCTATGGGGCACAATAATAACAACATGGGGACTACATGGGCACAAAAATACCATAAGGGGGTTGCACTAATAACAATAAGGGGCTAAATTAGTAGTATAGGGACCTAACACATGAACATCACCAAATCAACATCACAACAACACATGATGAAGGAATTCACCCCGCCTGGGCTACGTTTCCTTGGTTCAGCTTCCAATGGCTTGATCCTCTCTATTACGCTTAAAAGTGTGAATACATTAGTTTACAATGCTCAGATAGCTTTGAAACCTGTTCCAATGGCTCCAAATTTGGTAAAAATTTGAAGAAGTTGTGGCTTCCTATTTATGCTAATTGCATCTCAATTTCCCCAAAATCTAGCACCATCCTACAAATTCTACCCAAATTCCACTAACCGAGCGCCAATATTTCCTTATTCGGGGCGAAATTGTCAGACGGATTAAATGCCCTATAAGACCTTAAATCTGAAAATTTTAGGCCATATGGGGACCACGTGCCCAGGGCTAAGGCCAATGGCCTGCCCCTGCTAGGTGGGCCCCCACTCCACTCCATTATAGTCCCGTGGGGTGGTACACGCCCAAGGGCTAGCCCTTTCCCCAGATTGTGCAACACATTGACTTTAAAAGAATGCCACAACCATAGTTTATTAAGAACTAAATGTATGACGCATTGGAAATTGTTTTGGACTTGGTGTTTAGAGGTCGTGGTTTTGACCCCCGTCACTGCTACCTAAACCTTAAATGAATTTTTGGTGGCCCTCGAGCTACCATGTGTCGGCCCCTAGCTGGGCCACATGGCAGCTTGTGGTTAGGCACTAATCATCCAATCAAACTCGTCCAAATCATCACTAACAACAACGTGCCACTTGGCACCACACCACTCACCGAAGGTTAAACATCACTTGCACAGTCACCCTACCATGCAGGCATGCCCAATTAGTGCCACGTTGGCAAAGCGGACTACTGACTAGGTTGTCTACATTTTTTTTAAAATTTGTCCATTTAGGAAAATGAACAGAACATGTTTTTGGGAGCATACGGAGTCCATTTCACATGAAACGAGTTGTGAGAGATTCAGGATGATGAGCACTATGCAGTCATTAGGTTCCACACTGATTCAAAAACTTTAAATTTTGAGCTATTTTTTGAGCACTTGATCATGGACTCTGGACTGGTTGATGTGTGTTTATTTACTTAACCATACTGAAATGGATACATTATGTTTATGTAAACCTTGGTGGATCCTAGGGTTTGTTGGCCCTATTTATGGCTTGGTGCAATGGAGTTTTGGTGGGAAAACATAGTTCAAACACAGTTTAAGATGTAGAAATTCCTTGTAGATTCAAAATGCTCATTGTAATTTTCTAAAACAATAGGCTTGAATCTACTCTACTCATTAGCGGAAACAATTAAATGATGGAAAAATCACGATGCAGACAAGAGAAGGAATTCAATCAACACATTACACAATGGTTTCCTAGGGAAAGCCATAGTTAAAAACTCCACAGTTAAGCGCGCTTGAGCCAGAGGAGTTCTGGGATGGGTGACCTCCTGGGAAGTCCTGGTTACCGGGTGCAATCCCCGGAAGTGATGATTGATGCTATGTGATTCGTTCTCCACATTTCACTAGTTTCAATCCCACTTCTTCACCCTTGTGAGCATCACCCGATGCAATGAGTGCTAAGTGAACTATTCAAAAATCATGAGAAATTAGTCAGTTACGACTACCTCTCATGGAAATGGTCATACGTGAATGATCTTACTTAACGCAGTTGAATCCCAAAAATGATATCTAATATAATGCACTGCGTAAAACCCCCATACTTAAATTCAAAAAGAGTCAAGGGATCTCTACTTGAATGGTTCATGAGGCACAATACTTGCTAAGGCTCTGCAAATGGGGTAGCAAGCTAAGTGGGCTTGATTGTGGGGAAAAACTCCACAGTTAAGCGCGCTTGAGCCAGAGGAGTTCTGGGATGGGTGACCTCCTGGGAAGTCCTGGTTACCGGGTGCAAGCCCCGGAAGTGATGATTGATGCTATGTGATTCGTTCTCCACATTTCACGAGTTTCAATCCCACTTCTTCACCCCTGTGAGCATCACCCGATGCAATGAGTGCTAAGTGAACTATTCAAAAATCATGAGAAATTAGTCAGTTACGACTACCTCTCATGGAAATGGTCATACGTGAATGATCTTACTTAACGCAGTTGAATCCCAAAAATGATATCTAATATAATGCACTGCGTAAAACCCCCCTACTTAAATTCAAAAAGAGTCAAGGGATCTCTACTTGAATGGTTCATGAGGCACAATACTTGCTAAGGTTTTGCAAATGGGGTAGCAAGCTAAGTGGGCTTGATTGTGGGGAAAAACTCCACAGTTAAGCGCGCTTGAGCCAGAGGAGTTCTGGGATGGGTGACCTCCTGGGAAGTCCTGGTTACCGGGTGCAAGCCCCGGAAGTGATGATTGATGCTATGTGATTCGTTCTCCACATTTCACTAGTTTCAATCCCACTTCTTCACCCCTGTGAACATCACCCGATGCAATGAGTGCTAAGTGAACTATTCAAAAATCATGAGAAATTAGTCAGTTACGACTACCTCTCATGGAAATGGTCATACGTGAATGATCTTACTTAACGCAGTTGAATCCCAAAAATGATATCTAATATAAAAACCCCATGTTATCTACATATTGTATTAGTCAGAAAATATGAGAAGATTACAATTCTTTGCTCAAGCTCGAGCAACCTACATTGCACTATGTCTATCTGTCTCACTGCTTCCTAGACAAGCCCAAACCAATACGCAACGAAATTTTTGGCTTACCAAAGTCCCTATTTCCTTGCGTTGTTTCCTTGGGAATTAACCCCTATTAATTAGGGAAATTCCTCAATTGGAATTGCGCAATCCTCATAGGCCTTCCTGTGATTGCATGCACCACTTGTAAAATTCATATGATTATACAACTGATAATATATTGTCCTTGAACTCCAATCTCAACTAGGTAACTCTCAGATATGACATGCATGCGTTATTTATGAGTGAATCACCAGTTAACTGGTTGATCACATGAAGGAACACCCCATTGTCTTACCTCCTACTAGTTCCTCCATCAATTGGAACTAGTTTAACTGATTTTAACTCAGTTAAACTGAATTAATTAATTACAACTCAAAATAAACTAAACCATGGCTCCTATAATGTAGAGACACTATACATGACTCTAGTTAGACCCACAACTCAAATTAACTGAGCCAACTAAGTCATTTTAACTTAGTTAACTCGTACAAGTTGTCTTGTGATGTGGAATTACAATATTATTCATAATCTAATTCAAGGACAAAATTAAATTAGGATTTTCTTGTTGCATTTTCAACACTCCCTCTCAACAAGAAACGGATTATCTGCTACCTTGACCCTGCCTCTATGGAACTCGAATTTTCCTCTTGATAGTGCCTTAGTCAAGATGTCTACATCTTGCTCCTCTATAGGAATGTACTCCAGCAACATGATTATCCTCTGCACAAAATCTCGTAGATGGTGATATCAGATGTCGATATGCTTGGACCGATCATGAAAAAATATATTATCAGAGAGTTTGATACAACTATGATTGTCACAGTAAATCATTGTAGGATCCATCTGCTGACCAAATAACTCAACAAGGATCTTCCTCATCTAGATAGCCTCATAATTTGCTTGACTAACAACCATGTACTCTACTTCTGTGGCACTGAGTGCAACTAATCTATTATTCTTGTTGTACAAAGACACCACTGTTGACCCAATACTGAATATTCCCCATGATGTTCTCTTCCTGTTGTATGGATTCCCTTCCCAATTTGCATCGGTGAAGCCTTAAAACTTCATTCCCTCTGTCCGTCTATACCAAAGACCAAAATGAGTGGTGCCTCTGAGGTATCTCAACACTTTTTTAGGTGCTTTCCAATAGAGTTTGGTTGGCTTAACCATTTCTTGACTAAGTTGGTTAACTGCAAAACATATGTTCGCTCATGTCTTCACCAAATACATAGGTGAACCCACAAGATGCTTATAAATAGTAGCCTCTACTACTTCACTTGGAGTAGCATCTTCCTTCCTCCAATTCCTTGCTAGAGGAGTCTCCATGGTTTTTCTTCTCTCCATGTGGAACTTCTTCGGTATCTTGTTGGCATACTTGCCTTGAGAGACAAATATTTCCCCATCTCCTTGTCATACTTCCATACCAAGGAAATAATGCATGAGCCCCAGGTCCTTCAATTCTCTTGCAAGATCCTCTTTGAAATATTTTACCATCTTCTCATCACCCGTTAGAATTAAATCATCAAAATATAATACTATAATAAGGTATTTACCGTCAACCACAATATGGTAAAGGTTCACATTTGTTTCAATTTTGGTGAAGCCCAACCTGGTGAAACAACTACCAATCCTAGTGTACCAAGAACGAGGTGGTTGTTTCAATCCATACAACACTCGCTTGAGTCTGCACACATGCAAATCTTAGTTGAAGGTCTAGAATACTTCCAGCTACTAACTGTACATTATTCCTCAATCACTTTGTTGAGGAATGTTGTCTTCACATCCATCTAATGTATCTTCCATCCCATCTGCACTGAAAGTGCTAGAATAGATATGATTGAAGAGTACCTTGCTACTAAAGCAAAGGTATCATCATAATCAATTCCATCCATATGAGAGTACTCTCTAGACACAAATCTAGCCTTTTGTTTCTCCACACTCCCATCTGTTGCTTTATTTACATTGTAAAGCCATCTGGAACTGACCACTAGCTAGTCTTCCGGTCTTGGGACCACTTCCCAAACATTGTTTCTGATAATGGAGTCATGCTCCTCTACCATGGCATCAACCCATACTAGTTTTTCCACTACTTCCTCGAATGAGTATGGCTCAATATATATAGTCTTGCTCATCAGAGCCATGTAGCTGCTGTACCAATCTGGTGAACTCCTTTGAATGTGCTATGATGTGGGTGCTCCCACATTCTCTATAGAGTTATGCATCAATCTATCAGCCTCTCTGGTGCACTTCCTTCCATCTCAAGAAGTCTCTGCATGAGTGGGTTCTTCCATCCTATGCTCCTTTGCATGTGGTTGCTCCACATCATCTCGAGTTTCTTCTTTTGGAGCTAAAAAATCCTCATCTGCATGTAACTGAAGCTCCCTCTCAAGGGAACATCTCATGGCCTTCTCTTCATCGAAATTCACATTTTTACAAACCATTGTCATCTTGTGAGATGGAAGGTACACCCAATAGTTGTGAGGTGTATCAGTGTACCCCACGAATATGCCCAACTCAGTTGTGAGTTCTATATTTTTTCCTTGCATCCTTGGTTACATAATGGTAAAATGATGAACCAAAGATCTTGAAGTATGCCACATCTAGTTTCTTACTTGAAAATTATTCTTCTAGTGTACTCATCCAAAGAATCTATGAGGAATTATGTTCTACACATATACAATTATGTTGCATGGTTCAGTCCACAAATGCAACAGTAGGCCTTGATCACATAACATCACCCATGCATCTCTTACAATATTTTTGTTCTTCCTTTCAACCACCCCATTCCATTGTGGGTTATGGGTTGCTATTAAATCCCATCGAATGCCTTCTAATGCAAATAATTTATTGAATTCATTCGACACATATTTTCCACTTTTATCACTCATGAGAGCCTTCACTTTCCTCCTAGTATCTTTCTCAACAATTGATTTAAATTCAAAAAAATTAGAGAACATATGATATTTCTTATGCATGAAGAAAATCCAACACTTACGTGAGAAATCATCTACAAATATTACATAATTCTTGTGCTTGCCGTGAAGGCTGTCGAGAAAGGTCCACACACATCTGAGTGAACTCTTTCAAGGATTGTTTGTGCTTGACTGTCCTTATCATGAAAGGTGGCCTTAGTGTACTTCCCCAATGTACACCCTTTGCATGTATCTCTCTGCTCTAGTGCACCCTTAGAAAGGATTGTAGAAATCTACTAGATTGTCTTCAAAGCTCTGAGGTGAAAGTGACCCAATCTTCTATGCCACAAATCACCGATGTCTCGGCTCTGCACTTTCTCTACTTTTGTGCTCAATGCAACAAAATCTTGTACATCCAATTTGTAGAGGTTCTTCACCCAAACCCCAATCTGCTTCACTTGTACTGAGGCTATGTGATGGAAGGAAATTACTTCTTTTGCTAAATATCACATCACAACCATGCTCCTCCAACATAGAAACTAAAACCAAATTATTCTTCAGACCTGGAAAATTCATGACATATTTTAATGTGAGAGGAGAACCAAACTCCCTCTGAAACGTAACAGTATTAATGTCGGTTGCGCTATACCTTCCATCTCCCATTTCGATGTGCATCTGCAGGTCCTTCTCCCACAAGTCATTGAAGAATTATTTATTTCTAGTAATATGAAATGAGGTTCCACTATCCAGATACCACACATTACCCATCACCAATATCACCATGCAAGCGATGAGGGTGAAATCCAACTCAAATTGTGAAGCAAGAGGTTCACCTACCACTCCTCCTGAGGGCTTCTTGTCGGCCTTGTTGTGAACACACTTCATGGCATAGGGTCCCATCTCATGACAGTGAAAACATTTAATCTTCGACAAGTCCTTATTCTTGCTGCCCTTATTGGAATTTGATTTGGAATGGGATGTTTTCCCTTTCCCTTTCTATTCTGTTCCAACCAAGTCATAATTTTCCTCATCATCATGCTTGGATGAGGATCCATCTCTAGTGTACTGCCAAATCTCTTCTTGCACCAATTCAGACCACAAATTCTCCCACTCTGATAGCTTCTCCCTCCCATATACCGAATTCTAGTAGTTGTGCCAGCTCTTGGGAAAACCTAGAAGCATTAGGTTGACTACTCATCTTCAACAAATGTAACACCAACACTTCCAAGCTCATCATGAAATTGGGTAAACTTGGTTAAGTACTTTGGTATTGTGTCACCCTTCTCCATATTTGATTTGCGTGAGCTTACGCTTCAGCGCCAACTTCTTGTGGTCATTGTTGTTTTGAAATAGGTATGTCAGGGCCTTCCACATTTCATATTGTTATACAAGAAAATGACCTTCTCATCAGCTCAGAGGAGAAAGACATATTGATTGAAGACAATACCTAAATTACAAACCAATTTTCCAGGGTAGTGCACCCCAGAAACATACAAGGAGAGTTATAACGCTTTACATCTCTCATCCAAAGGCGTTAGTCCTTAGGTTAACACTCTGTTTTGCTTAAAGAGCAACAATACTAGATATTTATGAGATTATGGAGGTCAAAGTGTGAGTTGACTGAATGCCACTCCACATTTCACTCAAATGTCAGCTCAAAAAATAGGAAACATATGCCTTCAGCATAACTAAGGACATTGTTATTCCTAATGGAGTCTCATAGGAAAGGAAAGAGCAATAAAGGGAGGCAACATCTAAGGTTTTCCCTCAATGGAACTCATGAAAAAATCGAAAAGGATGAGCCTCTCTCCATCTATATATTGGAGGCTCAGTCATTGTAGAAGAAGTCAAATGGTTGTCAAAACTTTGCAAGAGCTTTAGTATTATTATGATACCAACAAGTTGAGATAGAGAGAGAGTGGAGCTGGAGGACTAGAGGAGGCTTGATCCAACCAAGATGGTTGTAATCATTTTTCTTCTATCTAATAATATAGATCTATTTCTTTTTTGTCTACTTGATGGTGTCTATATTGTATTCTTTTACATGTTGATTTGATTCCATGATTAATAAGTATCTTAGATGCATATTAGCTTATATTCTTACATATTGATGTTTTAATTATCAAGGTTTATATGTTGTAGGATTACACTTTATCTTTTTTATGTGAAGGTTCTGATCTAGGAGCTGGCGGAGAGGTATTCCACTTTGCCACATTGAGTTCTATAGCAAGACTACACCAAATATTGAGGTAATCCTTCTCCTTTTGCTTTGTCAATCATGGATTAATATGAATATATGCGCGTTTCTTTATGAGAATTGTAGCTAATCTTAAACAGTTTACCTTGGGTCCCAGGAAGACCCAAGAGGCTATTTCATCCACAACCACCTATGCATTAATCCCTATAGCATAAATGGTGACTATGTTGGGGACTAATATTTAGTTCCCGATTTTGATGTTTCAAGTTCCTGGATCTCTCTTTCTTTCCAAGCCTTCTTGATCTTCTTGATTCCCATTCTGACCACTTAGGATGCTTCAAAACCTCCTATGTTGTGCATATCCTAATTTGATCGGACCCTAAATGACACTTTTTACAACCTCTTCCTCTGTAACGCACCCTAAATGTGTTTTCCAGTGATTTATAATGCTCCCCAGGCTTTTGGATAGAGCGTTAGTCCTGTTATTAACACTCTGTATCCTCTTCTCATAAGTGTTAGTCAACCATTATCTTGATATTCACCCTGTTTTGTGAATTCGTGGGTTGGGAGGCTGTTTGTAGCCTGTTATAGGGATCTACAACTGTGAACTGTATTTGGTTGCCTGCTTCTATGATCATTTTTTTTTTGGAAAATAACTTAAGTGCATTTGTTTTTCAGGAAAAGAAAATGAAAAAAATTGTTGTTTTAGTTGGTTTGATTCTCCATATATATTAGGTTAGTTGTTAGAAATCATTGAATGTCTACATGTTGTGCATGTGTTTATTCCATTGGATTGATCCAGACTTAAACAAGAACGCAAAAAATTACAGAGATAACCATAAACTCATATATGCAGTGGAAATAATACTTCATTTCATTAATGTAAAATACTGAAATATGCTTACAAACGGTAATGGAAATAAACTAGCTAGGGCGATGGTAGCTTATCTCTGAGAAGAGATGTGTGGTGGCTACATGCCTCTGAATTGTGTTACAATGAGGCTTGAAGGCCTATTTATTGTTGAGAAACAATGGAAAACCCTTAACATTCCAAAACCTAACCTTAGAAGATGAAATGCCAAACTGTGGGCCTCATTTGGGTAAATTGGTACATCAACTTCCCAGGGTCGTAACTTTGGCATACAATCTCCATTTGATGCATACAGTAGCTCGTTAGAAAGATCTATCCGAGCATTACCACTTTGGGAAAGACAACATTGGTCCATGGACCCATGTTGCCCCCAGATTTCCCAAAAAACGTCGTTTAGGGCCTCCAAATGGCTCCGGAAGTTCAGGACCCAAAAAACTGCTAAAAATAGTAAGTTGTGCTACAATTAAGGAAATAGAAAATGATGAGAGAAATAATGGTGGGGGTCTAGGTGTACTTGGCAGGTGGTCACCAATATCCACCTAGATCATTCCTCCCCCATTAGGAAGAAATGGTCCCCATTGCATTGAGTTCCTCCATGAGATGAGGAAACTTTTGCTGAACTTGGTCCCTGGTGAGCCACTTGCGCTGGTGAAGGAGTTGGCCTGCTTTGACAACTCTATACAAATGGATATTATGTTGGCGAGTGTTATTGATCTGTGTTTCCATGATCCGATCAGTTGCAGCTTATTCCATGCAATCTGGATTTAATTATGTGGGTGTGAGCTATTCTGCAATGTCGGATGTGTCTAGCAATGGTGGAAAGTATGGCTGAAGGTGGTCCACATTGAACACTAGGTGTAGGCCAAGGAATGGAGGAATGTTGAGCTCAAATGCATTGTCTCCCACAGCCTTAGCAATGGTGTAATAACCATAGTGGATTGGTCTCAGTTTCCAATAGGCTCCAGTAATGCATTCCTTTTGCAAATGCAACCATACTTTGTCACCCACCTAAAACTTGTGTGGCACTCGATGTTGATCATGTCACTGCTTGTACTTGGCATTTGATTTCTCTAGAATGTCATGGACCTACTAGAAAATATATTGGATGTGCTCAATGAAGCTGGTTACCTTATCTGTTTCATACTGGACAGGAGTTGAATCTGTGTGAGTAGCTGCAAGTGGCATGGCCACATGAATGGGGCATAGTGGCTAGAATCCCAAGCCCACCTGAAAAGGGTTGTGGCCAGTCGAGCTGTGAAGAGCTTGGTTGTAGCTGTGTTGAACATAGGGAAGGCTCTCGTCCCATGTGTGTGGATGCTTTGAGTTGTACATGCATAGAATGTGTACAATAATCCTATTGACAACCTCTGTCTGGCCATCAGTTTGAGGATGGAAGGTTCTGGACTTAGTGAGTTTGGTGTCCAACATTGACCAGAGACTGGACCAAAATGTACTAAGGAACCGACTGTCCCGATCTAAGATGATAGACTGTGGGATCCCAAAGTGCACCCAAACTCATTCAAAGAAGAGTTTAGCAGTGGCCTCTATTGTGATATTCTTCTTGTGGGCTGTCATAATGGCCATCTTTGAGAACCCGTCGACAACCACAAAAACACAGTCATTTCCATGCTTAGTGGAAGGAAGTCCTAACATGTAATCCATGGAGATGGATTCCCAAGGTCGACTAGGGGTAGGTTGTGGGGTATAGAGGCCTTGCTTCTTGATGGTCAGTTTGGAAATGGCACAGGCAGCACATGATCTGATGTACTTCCTAACATCCTGTTAAAGATTCAGCTAATAGAAATACTTTTACAGTATTGCCACCATTTTCTCGACCTGGAAATGCCCAACAACCCGACTGTAGTGTGCTTCCCAAATCATCTTGGCACGCCGCTTGAAGGAACATAAAGGTGACCCAGGTGGCATAACAGGGCATCCTAGAGGTGAAAATCTAGGACATGCCGACCCTCCAAGAGTGTTTGGTATGTGTGGCCGAATTCTGGGTTGCTTTTGTAGAGAAGTGGCCAATCAAAAATCTCGTGCAGACAAGAGTTGAGCACAATGGTTAACGCCATGATCAGTGGTCGACTGAGGCAATCTGTAACATTGTTGGTGCTGCCCTTCTTATACTTGATATTCAAATGGAACTGTTGCAAGTATGTAGACCACTTATGATGGCGATCTTTCTACAATTTCCCCTGGGTCTGTATGAACTGTAGGGGTCGGTGGTTTGTGTGGATGACCGTTTCCTTCCCCAAAATGTAATGCTTCCATTTTCAACAGGCCTGCACAATGGAATACATCTCTTTATCATAATTGGGATACTTCTGGACTGTGTCTGAAAGTGTTTCACTGTGATATGCCATTGGATGCCTGTGTTGAGTAAGGACTGCCCCAATATCATAGTCAGAGGCATCTGTCTCGACCTCAAATGGTTGTTGTAAATCTGGTAACTTGAGCACTAGTGTCGTGCAGGGGTGATCTTTCAACTCTATGAATGCCTTCTGTTGAGATTCAGACCAAAAGAATTTTTCTTTCGCTCCTCCCTTGGTGACTTGACTCAAGGGCCAAGTGATATGAGAAAACCCCAACATGAACTTGCAGTAGAAGTTGGCAAGACCTAGAAAGCTGCAGAGCTCTGTTAGAGTGGTTGGAGATGGCCAATCTCGAATGACATGTATCTTGGCTGGATCCACATGCACCCACTGTTCATCAATAATGTATCCCAAATACTGAACCTGGGTCATGCCAAAAGTGCATTTCTCCAAATTGGCACATAGCTTGTGTTGCCGTAGTGTTTGGAGAACCTGTCAGATGTGGTGGAGGTTCTCTTCCCAACTCTGGCTGAAGATCAGAATGTCATCCAAGTATAACACTACAAATGAGTTGGTGAATGGCCACAAGATATCATCCATTAGCATCATGAAGGTTGCAGGAGCATTCGTCAATTCGAAAGGCATAACCAACCATTCGAAAAGGCCCTCCTTGGCTTTGAAGGCGGTCTTCCACACATCCTGGTACCTGGTGATATCCTAACTTTAGATCAATCTTGTTGAAATAATTTTCCCCCTTTAGTTGGTCCAGGAGGTCATCTATCTGCGGGATCGGGTACCTATTACGGACAATGATCTTGTTCAACGCACGATAGTCAATACAGAGTCTCCAAGTCCCATCCTTCTTCTATACTAACATGATCAGGTTCCCAAAAGGTGATGAACTTGAACGGATGTGCCCTTTCTGCAACAGCTCCTAAATCTATCTCTTGATATCACCATTTTCCATAATGGAGTGCTGATAAATTGGTCCATTAGGTAGCGACGCACCTAGGGTCAGATCGATGGAGTGCTTGACCTGAAAATGCAGATTAACCCCTGCAGGGGAGGTGAAGATGTCCTCGCACTCCTCCACGACCTTATCCATCTATAGTTGTCATGCAGAGTGGCCCTGTTTGGAGGCTGTGGCCACCATCTTCTTCTTTCCTTGAGGGCGTATCATCAAGAAAACAAATTTCCCGGTTTGGAAGTGAGCTTACTGCATTGTTTTTCAGTAATCAAAGAGATGGCAGTAGGTGGTGCTACCTCTAGTATCCTGTACAAATTATTTCCCAATGTAATAATAACAGCATGGTGTCAGGAGGAAAGAGTCGATTGTGCAGACACAACCAACCTCCCTAGGAGTCTAAGACTCTCTAGTGACAAACAAGACAAACAAGAGCAATCCTTCTCTAAACATGCATTTACTATATGGGAAATCAAGTGTTTAGATCCTACCTGTAGTCCAACGTTGTTGTAGCAGTCCAGCTCCACTGATCCGGATGAGCTCCTCCTTCACTTTGAAACCTGCATACACTAACAATCAAATGATTAAATAGCACTTGATAATCTCATAGAATAAAACATATTTAACACATAGACCAAGGAGTACATGAAACAACTCATAAATAACAAGTTATTGAGAAGAATGGACTCATTTGCATTAATAGGTAACAAAAGGAACAAATACAACCTGAGCCTTGGTGTTGTGCAAGTCCCTCCCAGGGTCCATCAAGAGTTCTCCTTTACTTTGAAAAAGCTCACCCACTTCCAAATAGAACAAGCAAAGATGGAAATCTCTCCTCACAAGCTTCTAAATGGGAGTCCTAATTCCTGCAGCATTTACCCTTAGAAATGTATAGCTTCCAACCTCTCCTCCTTCTGGCCCAATGCCTGTATTTATAGTACTCAAGAGGAAGTTAATCAGGTCCACCATCAATGGGATAATCCACTCTTTGGATGGGATAGCTCCCTTATTGATGGGATAAGTTCCTCTTTGGTAGGAGTGCATGAACCATATGGAGGCGCTCAATACACGTCGAACAACCTTCTAGAATGCTCTAGAAATGACCACAAGTAACTTTTTAAAGATGAAACTTGCGCATTTTAACCTTTACAGGGGGACGCACCTGCTCCTTTACATACAGAGCGTCCAAAGACGCAGCTTTTGTGAACATTGGATGCGTCCCCGCAGGTAAGGTTGAGAGAACCTGCGTCCCCAGAGATAAATACATTTATAAAGACTTCCTCTCTTTTTTGGAGTTTGACATGGAGAGCAGAGGCATAAGACTTGCCTAAGAGGATAGCATGACTATTGATAGAGCCATACTAACTGTAAATAGTCATGGTGACATTTTTTAGTGTAACAGATTGCCCCCTAAAGTGCGAAGCCTGTAATAGATTAGGGTTTTGTATTATCTAGGAAGGGTGAAGCGCTTTATCATTTCAAGGATTGTCTCGTGGAGAGCCTGGTCAGAACCTGCAATTTTCAACATAAAATACATGTATAAGATTATATCATCACTGAGGTAGGCATTCCCATACTCAGGTTAAAACTTTAACTAACAGACTAACTACTCTGATACAGGAATGATTTTGCAGTACATCATAATCATAGACTTTTGTAGACACAATATGGGCGCAACCATCTGTTTATGATTAGTCTACTTAGATAATGAATACAAAACTCCTCGCAGCCTGGATGGTGGAAACTAGATCCAGGGTCTTCATTTCTACTTCCCGAAATGGTACGATTCTAGCCATGCGAATAAATGAGTTGATGTCGAACATGGTAGAAACCACTTGATTACCAGTCGATGATGTAAACTGTTAACAAGCGTGAGAGAGACCACCAGTAATGTTAATGTTTCTCAAAGTACCCAGTACAATCCATGAGATGTGAATGAGTGAGTTGATGTCGAACATTTCACGGAATCCTTCGATCGAAAGTCAATGATGTAAACTGACGTAAAAGGAGAGAAACCTGCCATTGATGCATGCAGACTTCAAGGTACTGACGATTTCTAAGTCATCTCTCTAGATAATGTGCTGATGTCGATAGAAAGCGACCCGTTGCAGGCAAGCCCGCAACACGAAATCATTGTTCAAGTTGAAGAAATGTTGCTGTAAGGACTGACTCAGGGATGGTCAAATGGATGACAAGTATTTTGCAAATGAAAGTTTTGCTTGCAGACCTCTTGAACACATAACGACACAACAGATGGCTTGGTGATAAATGACTCAAAGTTAATCCCCGGAACCCGGCTGAAGACTTTCAAAGTGGTTTGATCAACTGTGAGGTAAAGGATTTCCCAACCCAGGTGAATGAAAAGTGTCGTGTTCAAGAGTGGTAATAAAGTTTCTTCTGAGACAAAAGGTAACAAATAGGCTCATTCTTCTCTCTTTTCCCCCACCATTTCTGGCAAGTACCTCTTTATTTTTAACAAGCTTGAGGAGGATAACATATGCTTGATTATAAGCTCATCCTTCGGATGAGTCCAACCTAGTTTTGATTCGAACCCTAGGAAGGAGTGGTTCGTTCCCGTTTGTAATTGAACAGGTCCTTTACTGTGAAATGTTTAACGAGCCCAGTATAGGAGAAACTCGGCGTTTTTCAATTTTAGAGAGTCTAAAAAACTTAAGAAGACTCCAAGTTGAACTTTTTCGTAGATTTGTGTCCCTCAAGCCCGAAAAAGTATAAAATAATACCTGGGGGAACCGCTTGATCTTGCGACCAAGGAGTACTTTCATAATTAGTGCCACTGGCCTGAAAAGTAAAAAGTGATCAAGGACACGTCGTTTTATTTCTGTATCGAGTTTGAAACGACAAAAACCCGGCAATCTTTTCCTGATTTTACGGTCAGAAAAGAGCTATAAGGGGACCGTCTTTTAATTCCATTTTAACGAGTGTAAAAGAAACGCTCGACAATCTTTTCATTTTTTAGGAGTCAGAAAAGGGCTTAAAAGATGACTCTGATATTTTGGTTCGTGAAAAATGACAATTTCCCCCCCAAATCCCTTTGTCCTGCACAAAAACGACACATTACTCATACCTGTTTAAGATAGGCAAAAATACATCGAAAAACATCCTTCCATGGTGAAAAATGAACAAATTCATCCAAAAAACCTATAAAAAGACTTTTTACCATGTCATTTTTACCATTTTACTGTTGAGGTTGAAAAAAGGGCTTTTGGCAAAAAACTTCCCGTGGTCGCTGCGGAAAATCCGACCGTCAGAATCGAACGCCGTCTCTTCTAGGTATTTTACAACATCCTACTCTTCAATTTCATCCGATTAAAATTGTGTTTTAGGTTTTAGTTTTGATTTTTTGGGGGGTTTTGGGTTTCAAAGTGCGCTCTGCGGGGGACGCAGGTGCCCTTCGGGTGACCTGCGTCCCCCGACTTTTTCCTGTACAGGAAAAAGGTCGGGGGACGCAGCCCACCTTCAGGCCAATTGCGTCCCGACGCCCTGTGTTCTAAACGCGGGGTGCGTCCCCCGTGAAAGGCGGAATTTGAAACCCCAATCTCCACAAATAACCATTCAAATTGCCCCAAATCAATTCTAATCATTGTTTCTTGGTGTGTAGGGTACTCACCATGTTGGATTGGAGAGAAAGAGAGCACGAGGACGTTGATTTAGCCGCAATTGAACATCAACCTTCCATTGATGCCTTAAAAGCATGCGGGCTATATAAATACTGGTCCATACCTGGCATGAGGGCTCAGGTGAGATTCTTGGAATGGCTGGTTGAGAGATGGAACGTTCAAGAGCAATGCTTTTACATAGGAGAGCACCAGCTCGAGATAGAGCCCTCTGATGTATACTTTCTCACTGGCTTGCAAAATAGAGGCGAGCAACTCAATCTAGCCGGGACTAGGCCGGGTGGCCAATCCCTTGCTAGTCTCCGGGCAGATTGGTGCACACCCAATGCACACCATGCGAAAGGCGTGGAAATAAAACACATCTCTCTGCGTGAACTCAAAGTTATAGCTTTCACGGTTACCAGAATTTGCGGCGCAGCTGCTTTACATATTGCCTCTGGGTCCCAAATGCGGATGGCGATTGACTGTTACCAAGGCACCATTTTCAACTGGTGTGATGCTGTGTCGGCTAATATGAAGAGCCAACTGACTAGGGCAAAGAACGAACGACTGAAGACCTTTGGATATGGGCCTCTAGTTGTGAGCTTTGCCTTAGAGAGAGTTCCGATGCTGATCCCTCAGCAACTCACTGTTGATATCTTGGGTCCTCGGGAGCCAAAGCTGATACGATGGGTTACGGTGATGGCCCGGCATCCTGACGAGGGCACGGAGATTGTTCGATTCTCTGATAGTTATTTTCACTGGTTAGAGGACCAGGTTTTTTCGATCCAGGACTTTCCGTATGCCGGAGTAGATTTTCGAGGTGATCTGGACATGGTTCTTCCACAGGGAGAACAATGGGATGACAGAGGTACTTTATTTTTCACAAGTTTTCAAATTATGTATTTTTTTTTTGTTTTTTATATATATCGTCTCAAAACTGACAGTAAAATTTTCAAAATGCAGATGTTGGTCCACAGCGCCCAGCCAACCTCCGGCCTTTTGAGAGGAGACATCTAGTTGCACCGGTACCGGCCCCACAGGACGCGGCTGCAGAGTCACTAGCTGAGTTGGAGCAGGATCTAGAGCGTCTGACGGCAGATATGCCTGAGACTACCATAGATGATATTCCTATCAGACTTCAGTGCTATGTAGTCGCAGTCCCTGGACCGTTTAGGAGAATTTTGTGTAAGGTAGCCCGTGCAGTGGTGTCGTATAGGGAGCACCACCAGTGATTGGCTAGTCACTTTGTAGACACATGTGACATTTTTGACTTTTTGTACTTATCATTTTGCCGATCATAAGGTGTTTTTCAACCTATGATCGAAGACGATGTATATTTTTTGACACACTCTTATCTATATATATATCACTATTACCGGCTTATCTTGTTTAACATATGTGATGAAATGTTTTTAAATTTACTTGCATGATTATCGTAAATGTCTGTCCAACATTCGAGAAGCAATTGCATCTGCTAATGTATTTAAAGACCTTGGAATATGCTGATATTCAATGTAATCAAATTCACGTTCCAAGAGACGCACTCTCAAAAACAACCTTAATAACACAGGATTTCTAATGACATATACTCTATTAAGCTGTAATACAACAAGTTCAGAATCTAACCTCACTATCAAACGTCGAATTCCAAATGAAATAGATTTGGATAATAATTCAACCACTGCACTGTATTCTGCAATGTTATTCGTTGTTTGACCGAGGCTTACCCCATGCATAGAAACTAACTCGTCAGAGGGTGAATAGATAACCCAAGCTGCGGAAGAGATATTCCGTGTACTACGACAAGCACCATCAGCAAATCCAATGTATGTTTGGAGAGGCGTCGACATCTGCAATATCAAGAGTAAAACCAAGATAAGCTAGAATAACGACGAAAAACACACTCTCTAAGCTAAGCACACTGACTAACTAACAAACATACTAGCTAGAAAGAAAACCTAACCTAACTAAAAATTCTCCATACCCACCATTTAAGCATAATACCTCTTTAGGTAAAGTCCATTTCTGGGTTTGCCCAAAGAGTCCCCATCAAAATCTACCAGCTCATAAGCCCCTTTTGCTAGCTTTCGCTTTACAATGTAGGGTCCATGCCACATAGGAACGAATTTTCCAGAACCTAGCTTATCGTTAGCTTGATCATATAATAGCACTAGGTCTCCCTCCGAAAAACTTCGTGGGGTCACATTTCTATCATACTGAGCTTTCATTCGCTTCGTGTGAGTCTCGATTGCCAATGTAGCGTCACGTCGAGTCTCATCTAATTTAGCTAAGTACAATAAACGTTTCTCCTCTTCGGAAGTAGCTGGAAGTAATTCGACAGCCATTTGAAGTGATGGGATTTCGCATTCAATGGGTAACACAGCTTCCAAGCCATAAACTAGCTGGAAAGGAGTGAACCCTGTTGAAGTTTTCACTGAGGTTCAGTATGCCCATAGCGCAGAAAATAACATGTTGTGCCAATTCGACCGATGAATACCAATGGTTCGTCGGATCATGATAACCAGAACTTTGTTGATAGACTCAACCAAACCGTTGGCTTGCGGATAATAAGGAGTAGAGCTATCGTGGCAAACCAAGCTGGCTTGTAAGCTCAGTCATCATGATGTTTCGAAAATGGCTCCCATGGTCAGTAATGATTGCTTGTGGGACACCAAACCTAGTTATAATATGATTGAATACGAAAAATGCAGTTGTTTTGCCGCTTGCGTCGAATGTAGGCATCGCCTCGGCCCATTTAGTAAAATAATCAACCGCGACGATGATATACGCATGCCCCCCGACCGAGTGAGGGTTACAAGTAATAAAATCGATAGCCCATTTGGCGAATGGACCAACGACAATTATAGGGTGGAGAGGAGCAGTTGGTGCGCGCATCTTGCGATCAAACACTTGACAGTTGTGGCACTTCCGGACTGCAATGATACAATCTTTAAACATAGACGGCCAGAAATAGCCAGCGCGCAACACCTTCTGAGCTGTGGCATACCCAGACATATGACCGCCACATGCTCCAGAGTGACAATCATTCATAACCCTCTCAGCCTCTTCGCGAGTTAAACAACGTCGAAAAACTAAGTCTGCCCCCGGCGATAAAGTGTATCTCCAATAATTTTGTATTGCTGGGATTGAAACCGAATTTTTCGACGTTCTGACTTTGAAGCTTCAGGCCGAAAGGTTTGGGTTTGGAGATAGATGATTATATCCCCTTACCACGGATCTAAAGTACTGATAAGAAACAAAGATTCGTCCACAATGGACTCCTCTGCCACAGTCTCTGTGTCAGCACACGGGAAGTCACACATCAATTCCGCAAAAACTAAGGATTTCTTAGACTTGGACTTCTCGAACTCCAAGTCGAACTCTTGCAGGATAACGATCCATTTAGAGTACTTGCCCCCTAGTAGTTGTTTTGTCAAAATATAGATCATAGGGTTGCAATCCGAAATAACTGTAGTTTTACGGAGAAGAATGTAGTGACGAAAACGCTGGACAGCTTGAACGGCTGCCAGGGCCAATTTCTCCACATGCGAATATTTTAGCTCAGTGGGATTTAAGGTCCTACTAAGATAATATATCACATGTTCCGCTCCGAATTCATCTTCTTGAACTAACACCATTCCAATGGTGGAATGCGAAGCTGCGAGGTATAAGAAGTAGTCCTGGTTGTAGTTGGGAGGATGCAACAACGGTGCATGGGTCAACACGTGTTTAAGTGCATCAAAAGATTGTTGGGCAATCTCGTCCCAAAAGAATTGAGCGTTCTGTTTCAACAACCGTGTAAAACCTTTAGTGACCTCGGCGTAGTTTGGGATGAATCGGCGTAAAAAGTTCGCTTTCCCTTGCAAACTTTGGAGTTGGCGCAAACTCGAAGGAGGAGGCAATTTGATGATAGCTTCGACCTTCGAGGGATCGACGCGAATGCCGGCTTTTGAAACAACAAATCCTAGCAATCGACCTGTTTCTATACAGAAAACACACTTGTGGGGATTCAACCGAATTCGATAATGTCTACACCTCATAAAGATTGCTCGTAAGTGGACAAGGTGATCAGCTCGATGTAAAGAATGAGCAGGCAAATCATCGAGGTACGGTTGCACAATGTGCTTGATGTCATGAAATGCGTAAGACATCGCCCGTTGAAAAGTGGCCCCGACATTCTTAAGCCCAAAAGGTAATTTGCAGTAAGCAAATGTCCCCCATGGACAAATGAATGCCGTTTTTGGTTGGTCGGCAGGTAGAATATTGATTTGATTATAGCCCGAAAAACCATCCATAAAGGAAAACATTTCACTTCCGGCACAATCATCAATAATTTGATCGATATAAGGCGTAGGATAGTTGTCTTTTGGACAAGCTCGATTTATATCCCTATAGTCGATACAGATTCTTATTGTTCCTTGTTTCTTGTTGACCGGAACAATATTCGATACCCAAGATGTTAACGGGATCGGATAAATGAAACCTGCTTTCAACAGCTTTTCGACTTCTGCTTTAATCGCAGCCACTTTTCGAGGGTGAATCTGACGCAACCGTTGCCGGACGGGTTTAGCATCCGGGTAGGTCTTTATTTCATGAACAACAATGGCAGGATCGATTCCCGACATTTCCTCGTAAGACCAGGCAAACACATCGCGGAATTCTTGGAATAGGGCCTTGTAAGTTTGGATTTCATCGTCTGTACATGCGGCACCTATATGAATGTTCTCCTCAATTCCGGGCTTCACTGAAATATCAATGGGAATAGTACGAGAAATATTCCCTAAATTCAACTCTGAATCAGAATGTTTCGTTGGATCCTGAGCGTCTTTGACATATTCAGCGGTAAAGATAGATGAAAAATCATTTTCAAATGCATCATCCTTAGGTAAAAACGAAGATCTGTGATGGAGATCTTCCCATGGTAGATCGTCTACACTTAGGATTTCGCGAAGTTGCTCGTCAGATGACACGACTTCGGGAAACGCTATCCGTTCTAAGGTTGAGGTGAAAAGTGATTCTTCACTGACCACATTCATTTGGTCGATTTGGGTTGAACGCGAGTCGGTAAAAGACATGACAGCTTCATAAGCAATCTCATATGGACTCAAAGGCATAGCATCACCGAATGAGTCTATCTCAGAGTCAGATGGGACAATCCAAGGATCATCATAAATAATGTTTTCTGATGTAATCATATGAATTGATGCAAATGAAGGATCTACGCTGAGTGGAGGGAGAGGAAAAGTTCCCAGTAAACCGGAATCTTTAACTAACCTACGCCAACGTCCCTATAAGGGATTGTCGTCTTACCGACATGCTGGATACTCTCTGAAGAGGCTGGGTCGGATGAAAAGTATGTCAGCTGATCAATAGTCACGATCTTACCGTTATGTGGAAACTTAATTACTCTGAAGACCGATGAAACGACCGCTGTCATAGCATATGACCAACTTCGACCCAAAAGAAGGTTGTAGTCTAGAGGGGCATCAACCACTTCCACATCCAGACTAACGGTTTTACCTTCTACCCCTATAGGCAATTCCTGTAGAATACCAAACGGACGGAACCCACGACCATCAAAGGCCTTAAGGATGGTGGGGGATTGGTTCAACGAAGGAGAACCAAGAGATCTCCAACATTGAATCGACATAATACACGTAGAGGCTCCCTCATCAATCACAGTCCGATGAATAGGCCTGTTTTTGACTATCACTGGGATTTGGAAAGCCATTTGATGGGGGAGACGTGGTGTACTATTTTCTAGATCGAAGATTATTAGATTCGGGTCCTGAACATCAACAGCTCCGATAGCCGACAAAAGTAATTTTCGTTGTGCTGGGCATGATTGCAGCACTTCTAACGCCGACATTACTGAGGGTGAAACAGCTAAGTCCTAATCAATGTTGTAATTCTGGGATGCTCTCGCATGTGGATTGAAAGCAGACCTTCGAAGTACACCCTTGGCGGGCGGTTTAATTACTAAGTCCGGGTTAGGTTTTTCGATCTGTAGTGGATCGGAACCAGGAGCTGAGGTTGATGGGTTAGAGTGAGAAGATTCTGCTTCCTTACCATCAACAGGATTCTTACTACCATAATCTTGCGATCGAGTCGCAATCCTCACATGAGACATCATCAAAATGGGTTCTTCACTGGCATTCGAGGAAGAACCTATCATCTTATTCTCCTGCTCCGGAAATGGATTTTTTAACACAGCAGGAGTGGGAGAACCTTTGACTATTTTCACAACCTCGGCCCGATGAGGGCAATCTCTCGTAAAATGATCCTCTTCACAAATAAGACAAGGATATCGAGGTTTGCACTTTTCGTCATTGGTTTCCGACTTTTCCGTTTTCTCCTTCGGAGCCTTGTCTGCTTTAGCCTTCTTCTTTCCTTTCTTCTTTCCACCGTTTTTTGATTTGGCCGTAGATGTCTCTACAGCGTGAATATCGGCGGTAAGTTCAGGAGAAGACTCTCCTGTCGGGGAATCAGGCAAAGTGATAATAGGAGTAGTTGAAGCCTTGGAAGACTTCTTCTTGCTCTTTGTATTCACGATACCAATCATACCATCAGCGGCATGAGATCCCGAAGGAGCAGCAACGATTTGATTCGACTTTGGAAGATCCGGAATCTTCTCGTGTAACGTACCTGACTGAGTATAAACTAAGTCAAGGTATTGCGCCTGAGCAATGACTTGCTCCTCAGTAACTACTCCGGCCTTAGCTACATCTTCAGTAATCTTCGGTAATAATGATTTAACAAACCATTCAGCTAAGATTTGGTCCGGGATAAAAACTTTCACTAGCCTTCTTCGACGTCTCCACTCATGAATGTGATCAGAAATATACGTGGACGTCGATTGTTTTAGTGAAGTTAATAACTCCGTGCCGTTATCGTATCTGACCGGCAACTGAAAGTGAGTTAAGAACGAGGTAGCTAACTGGCTAAAATTGTAAAAAGAGGCCCGTGGTAACTCAATGTACCACTTGGCCGCGAGACCAATGAGTGTACGCTGGAAAAGACGTAAGCGGATCGAATCATCCGAGATAGAATTTGAAGCACACCAGAGGTGGTAAGTCATCACATGATTGGACGGATCCTCTCCAGACTTACCTTCGAACTTGGGTATATCACTGGGCAACTTATTTGGCATTGGCGGCCAAAACTGAAGATATTGAATTGGATCGTTCGTTAGGCGCGTCAAGTCTGGTAAATCCAAAGTTGCGATAAACGGTAACTGCCGGTTAGGATCTCTAAAACTCTGGGTCACAAGACCAGTCCCAGGAGGAGGATATCCAGGATAACTAGGAACAGGAGTCGCATTTGGGATATTATATCCTCCTGGAAAACCAGGATTAACCGGACCGTACTGGGGTTGTTGAGGTTGTTGATAAGTGTACCCAGGATACGGTTGATACTGGTAAACCGGTTGTTGGACAGCTTGCCCAGGTTGGTACTGTCCCTGGTACGGTTGGTGAACAAATTGAGGTTGAGTAGTGACAACCGTACTTATACCAGGCTGACCTATAGGCATCTGGACCGTGGTTTGAATCGTAGATCCAGACAACGGTAAAGATGTCTGAGGAGTGGTTACAGAGACAGTAGAAACCGGAGCCGTCGATACTCCAGAAGTAAGTATGGTAGATGTGGCGGTAGTTGCAGCAGCCGTTTGAGATGGAGTACTAGGTGCAATTGGCGGCTGAGTAACTACCGAAGTTACAGAAGTTTGAACATTTGACTGGACAGGTTGCGGTTGCTGGGGTGGACCAGAAACTACGGGTTGTCCAGCTTGAGGTACCAACTGTATACTTGGCTGCAACACCTGTTGACCCTGTGATGGATCCCACACTAACATTCCAGGGTATTGACCCGTAACAGGTTGAGGATACTGAGATCCATAACCGGATTGAGGATAGGATTGATAATTGTAAGGTGCAGTTCCCATACTTGGAACATATGACTGACCTTGAGGCGGTTGATAACCTTGACTCGAGTATTGACCTTGAGGTTGATAACCTTGAGGTAAATACGGATACTGGGGTTGACCTTGACCTTGAGGTTGGTACCCTTGAGGTTGATACCCTTGGGGTTGATACCCTTGGGTTGCCATCCTTGAGGTTGCCATCCTTGAGGTTGATATTGATACTGAGGTTGACCCTGGGGTACATATTGAGGCTGGGGTTGACCTTGAGGCATGTATTGCACCATAGGTGCATACTGACCTTGAGGTTGCCCCCCAGACACGATTTGTGTACCTTGAGGTTGCCCCCCAGGCGTTAACTGAGGCTGCCCCCCAGGCGGTAATTGGCCACCTTGAGGTTGGGAAACGGGAACTGAACCTGACATCATGTAAATGTCTCCTACACCCAATGGTATATTACCACTGTTTCCAGTTAATAACCCATGATCAACGGGTTGAGGAGATGCCCCCGCAAAGGTACCAGAAAGTGATTGATACCCGGTGGGAACAGAAGGACCGCTGTGTAAGAAAGATTCAGGACTTTGAGTAAACACGGACGACTGACCAGACATATTTACAGGAGTATGAATACCTCCAGGTGGAAAAGGAGTACGAGGTGTAGAAAAACCTACCCCAAAGTTGTCTAAATAATTGGTTAACGAAAGGTACCAAGTAGTACTTCTAGGAGGACTGTAAAAGATAGATTCACGCTCCCTTAGATCAATAGTAAGTTGATCTTCAAGGTTAGAGACGCCTATTTCTTCCTCTGGAGCAAGTTCTTCGATAGCAATCAAACCAGTAGGAAGATTTTCGGTGATAATTCTTTCTATTCTCGGTGAATCTGGAACACTAGAAGTCGGAGTAACAGGTTCAGATATTTCAGGTTCTTCGCCTGTATCACTAGCAGACGAAAAACTACCAACAAGCTCAGAAACTGTAACAGCTTCGGGATTATAACCTGTCTCTAAGCCTTGGTAATCTGAATGGACTACCAAGGAAGATTCTCCTTCTTCAGGTGAACCTACTCTACTGCCACTAGGAGGAGTTACAAGGACCTTTAAACCTTCTAGACTACCCGGGTCATCTCGAGGAGGTGATCCCCTAAGTCTACGGGATCTTCTCAACAATTCAGCCACAGAAACAACTTCAGGAGACTGGCCCCGAAGTCTACGGGACTGTCTCGGTAATTCCGCCACAGCTAAAAACTTTTAACTACTACACACGAAAAAAAAGTAAAATTTCAAGTCAAACCACCTAAAGTCTCTAAAGAACCAAACAAAATTGAATCACACGCCTAAAGAATCTAGGGCGTCAAACCAAGCACAAACAGTAGCCTTCCAGACCGAAAGCGCTAGTTGGTGATGAAGCCCAACATCGCTGGATTCAGTACAGAAGTGGCGGGTGGAACAGTTACCCCGGCAACCTGCTTAATGAATAGACTGGACCAAGTTCCTCCACTTTAACCGTCTCGAGTGAAGTGAACCCCCCAGAAAATCCAAGTGAGTCTAGCCGACGTCTGCTCCAGGTACAGTGGGATCTTCCCTCCACCGTCACCTCGGTAGAATCCTAAAGATAATGGTCACTAAGGTTACCAACCGCAACAAATGCACCTGGGGGAACAGTCTAAACTCCGACAGCACGCAAGGGCAGAGTAGCAAGCTCAATCCCCTTGCCGGCTCCTTGACAATAATCCAAGGTTTACCGACAAGTGACCCCTGGCTCCTCGACAATGGTTAATCCGAGGTTTACCGTTTGTAATACGTGCGTGTCTGGCGTCGTTCCCAACGAGGGGGGATTGATCCCCTCACTGGTTTGGACACGAGCTCGTGCTTCTCCTTTAAGAGGAGCTTTCCCAGAGTACAAATGAGACAATTGGATTTATTCTATCACAAGATAAGCTACTTGTTTGGTTTTGTTGTCTTGGAGAGTTAATTACTCACCTACTCCAAGACACTAGCCTGATCTAAATTGGTGTTTCAGAGCCCTAGTAAATAAAAGTTACTACGTTGATTTTACTTTAAGCGTTAATTTTATGGTTTTTCTTAAAGACAAAAGGTAGCGGAAGTGAAACCAATGGTGTGTAGACTCGACTCAAACCACTACAAAGATGCACCTAAGATGATTTACGCTACTTTTCTTTTTCAATGAAATTCTTAACTAAGAGAGTTGAGAGATGCAAATTTTATAGAAAACAACTTTCTTAGTAAAGACAATCAAAGAAACAATTCTCTTTATCTTTTCAAGCATACAAACATGAACACTCCTTACGTGCACGAAAAACTCTTTTTCTTTCAAAACTTTTCAAAGCTACTTGAAACAAAACTTTTCAAAGGAGATGTTTTTGTATTTTCTCTTTTTAATAAAGCATATAAATCTATCTTAACGAAAATCAATCTCAAAAGCTATAAAATCTATGAAAACTTGACTCACAAGCAAATCAAAAGGGAAATTACTCTAAGCAAACCTAACAAGGCAAAAGCTCACAAAGATGATTCTAGGTTGTTTTACTTGACCAAAATCAAATCAAGGACTAGCTAATGCAGAATCAAAAGACTAGTCAAAACAAAACTCAAATCTTTTTGTTCTTTTTGTAAAATGGAATTCAAGACTCAATCAACAAGCACTTCGAAATTTGCCCAAAGAGACAACTCAAAGGAAAGTTGCTCTCACAGATAGACTTTATGACAGGTCTGACTTCTAAGAATGCTGACAAAACCAGAGAGATCTAAGGCTTGACAACTTCTACTGCCAAAGTCACTACAAGACCTACCCAAAAATCAAACCCTAGGGCTTAAATTTCTATGAAATCCACTAAAACACTCAATGCTATCGAAACAAGTTCAGGTGAAGATCTTTGACAAGAGACTAATGAATCTGGGCAGTAAAAACTAAGAAAAAGCAAAAACTAAGAGAAAAAATGCAAAAAATGGAATTTTCTCAAATTTTAGCAGGGGACGCAGGCAACCCGTTAGAATAGGTGCGGGCCCGCTCTGTGCACACAGTGACAGTGCGTCCAGAGACGCACTGTGCAATACTCAGAGGGTGCGTCCTACTGGAAAATTCAAGAAAAACCAAAATGAATCTAACCCTAAGCTAACCCACCCAAAGACAAAGTCACAGAGCCAAAAACCAGAAAAATAAACCAATTTTCTCAGAGCAAAGTTCATACAAAGGAAAAGAATTTCACATCAATGGAGTCCCCAGCGGAGTCGCCAATTTGTCAGGCGGAAAGAGTCGATTGTGCGGACACAACCAACCTCCCTAGGAGTCTAAGACTCTCTAGTGACAAACAAGACAAACAAGAGCAATCCTTCTCTAAACATGCATTTACTATATGGGAAATCAAGTGTTTAGATCCTACCTGTAGTCCAACGCTGTTGTAGCAGTCCAGCTCCACTGATCCGGATGAGCTCCTCCTTCACTTTGAAACCTGCATACACTAACAATCAAATGATTAAATAGCACTTGATAATCTCATAGAATAAAACATATTTAACACATAGACCAAGGAGTACATGAAACAACTCATAAATAACAAGTTATTGAGAAGAATGGACTCATTTGCATTAATAGGTAACAAAAGGAACAAATACAACCTGAGCCTTGGTGTTGTGCAAGTCCCTCCCAGGGTCCATCAAGGGTTCTCCTTTACTTTGACAAAGCTCACCCACTTCCAAATAGAACAAGCAAAGATGGCAATCTCTCCTCACAAGCTTCTAAATGGGAGTCCTAATTCCTGCAGCATTTACCCTTAGAAATGTATAGCTTCCAACCTCTCCTCCTTCTGGCCCAATGCCTGTATTTATAGTACTCAAGACGAAGTTAATCAGGTCCACCATCAATGGGATAATCCCCTCTTTGGATGGGATAGCTCCCTTATTGATGGGATAAGTTCCTCTTTGGTAGGAGTGCATGAACCATCTGGAGGCGCTCAATACACGTCGAACAACCTTCTAGAATGCTCTAGAAATGACCACAAGTAACTTTTTAAAGATGAAACTTGCGCATTTTAACCTTTACAGGGGGACGCACCTGCTCCTTTACATACAGAGCGTCCAAAGACGCAGCTTTTGTGAACATTGGATGCGTCCCCGCAGGTAAGGTTGAGAGAACCTGCGTCCCCAGAGATAAATACATTTATAAAGACTTCCTATCTTTTTTGGAGTTTGACATGGAGAGCAGAGGCATAAGACTTGCCTAAGAGGATAGCATGACTATTGATAGAGCCATACTAACTGTAAATAGTCATGGTGACATTTTTTAGTGTAACACATGGCGCCTTGATTCATACATAGCATGTCGCATCCACAAGTATGGTTGTCCTAATAATACATCACAAACTTCAAGGGGAGCAATGTCACACAATACCTCATCCATGAAGGGCTTGATGTTGTATGGAAGGTGACACTGCTGGCTCATGCGAAGATCCCGTCCTTGGTGAAGCCACCTGATGGTGCACGGTTGTGGATGTGCTGTGGTCGGTAAGCCCAACTGCTTCATGACCTCTGTCGAAATGAGGTTCTTTTGGCTCCCATTATCAACAATGAACTGTAGTGGGGAGCCCTTTATCCACACCTGGGAGTGGAAGAGACGCTCCTCCTCCTCTGGATCTTCAGGTTCATTTTTCTGGATCTTGGCGGTAGCAACAGTGGTGTTGGGATCTGCATCAATGATCTACTTCCCTTTGTCATTTCCCTTGTTGGGTTCTGAATCAGAGGCGGAAGATGCATCTGATTCTGAAACCTTTAGCTCAACCACCATTTACTGCTTGGCCCGACACTCACTTGTGTTGTGAGTGGAGCTCTTATGGAACTCACACCATTTTCCCATGTCCTTTTTCAGCTTCACGACGCTATTCTTTGCTTGCAACTTTGTCGGGTTGTCTTGGGTTCCCCGCCTTGGCTTTGTCCTTTGTTCTGTGGCTTAGGGGCACCTTTCCCTTGCTTCAGATTTGCACATCCAAAGTCTTGCTTCTTTTGTTTAAACTTTTGCTTGACCTTGACGACATATTGGTATGCTGTGCCGAGCGAGGAGATGTTCAGGAATTCTATTTCATCCTGGATGTACTTGTGCAGGCAGCCGCGGTATTTGAGTATCAAATGATATTCTGAATCCTTGATACCCAACTTTGTGCAAAGGGTATGGAAAATATTGGTGAACTCCAGCACGTCTTGGTCCCTTCCCTGCCATAGTGTGGTCCACTTTATGTATTCATCCTCGTAGCTTCTTACAGGGTAGTACTGCTCCTTGATGGCATCCCGGAATGAATTCTAGGTGGGTGTGGTTGAAAATAGTGAGCCGGTATTTTCATCCTTCTGCTCGCAATAGGTTTCCCACCAGTCCTTGACGTGGGGGGCTGCTTTGAGAAGAGCGATAACAATCTTTTCCCGACTCGAAAATTCATGAACAGAAAAATAACCCTCTAGCAGATTTAACCATTTATCTACGGCATCCGCGTCTATCTAACCGTTGAATATGGGGATTTGAAAATTAACTTGTACCTTAAAGTGTGTGGCATTTCTAGAGTAGCTACTGGAAGCCGATGCGTCGCTTCTAGGTAGCCGCTGAAGGATCTGGGCAAAGCTGTCCATCATCGCGTTCCATTGTCACTCGAGGGCTTCTTCAAGCAAAATATTGATAGGATCTCCTGCCCCCTCATCTTTCTTCTCATCCGCCATGGGAGGTCATCGGGATTTGTGAGGCTGGTCTTGCAAAGGTTCGACTAGTTCAAGCCCTAACTCCTTATATCCTGACCTCGTTGGGGGCAAGGGATCCTATCAAAATCTTGCTCAAAGAAACCCTCGAGTGACAACAGAACGAGATGATGGACAAATTTTCCCAGATCCTTCAGCGGCTACCCAGAAGCGACGCATCGGCTTCCAGCAGCTACTCTGGTGTAGGTTTTAACCCTGTACAGAAATTACCTGCATACGAATTCTTAAACGAAGAAAATAAACAATGCGAGAGCATAACCCATAAAACACATATGCACAGAGATTTTTCCCTGGATCCCAAAACCGGGACTACCAGCTTGATTTTTCATTATGTTCCTTTCAATGTTACAATACATATTTATACATGCCGAAGCATCCAATACCATGGACCGAAAAACCATCGCGTCCAATACCATGTGCCAAAATCATGCACAAAACCATAGGTAGGTTCGCCCAACCTAATATAGGGTCCAAATTTTTTTTTGCCGGGGCGCTGCCTCGGACCCCGTAGAGGGGGGCTACCCGCCCCCCGGGCTGCCGCCCCCCTGTGACCCCCCTTCTGCGCAATCGGCGCAACGAAGGGGGGCTACCGCCCCCCTCTAACCCCCCGTTTAACTATGCAGGTTAGTCGTGGAAAGAATATAACACAATCCAACAATCTCCCACTTGTTGTTTTCTTTCCACAGGGGGCCACAAGAGAGCTTAGTCATTTTTCCAGCCCTGAAACACCCATTGTTTCTCTACACCAAGAGAACTTCTCAGAGCTCACAGATTTTGTCAATGCATCTGCAGTATTCTTCAAAGTGTCCACCTTTACCAGCAACACCTTATTGTCTTCTATCATATCCCTCACAAAGTGATACTGAACATCAATGTGCTTTGTCTTTGAATGATAAGCAGGGTTCTTTGCCAAGAAAATTGCACTTTGGCTGTCACAGTCTATTCTTATAGCTCCCTGTACTAACCCCATACTTGAACACAATCTCTGCAACCAAACTGCTTCCTTACTTTCATGAGTGGCTGCCATGTATTCTGCCTCTGTAGTTGATAGTGCCACTACAGATTGTTTCTTACTCATCCAACTGACTGCACCTCCAAATAGGTTAAACACATACCCACTTGTAGATCTTCTCTGATCCAGATCTCCAGCCCATTCTGCATCAACAAAACCATGAATATCCAACACTCTGTCCAATCCTGGTCTTCCTTGGTAGCACAAACCATAATCACTAGTGCCACGCAAATACCTGAAAACCCGCTTCACTACTGTCCAGTGCTCCTTCCCAGGTTTTGACATAAACCTGCTCAATACTCCCACTGCATGTGCAATGTCTGGTCTAGTACATACCATTGCATACATCAGGCTACCGACTGCACTTGCATATGGAACACGAGACATGTCCTCTTCCTCTTCTTGTGTCTTGGGACACTGTTCAGCAGATAACCTCACACCTACAGGAATAGGAACCTTCACCGGTTTACTATCCTGCATATTAAACCTCTGCAGTATTGTCTTGACATACTTCCTCTGGTTTAACCAGAGCTTCCTCTTTGCCCGATCTCTTTTAATTTCCATGCCCAAAATATAGTTTACAGCACCAAGATCTTTCATGTCAAATTTGGAGGACAATTGGGTCTTCAAATCCTGGATAATTTCTTTGTCATTTCCAACCAGCAACATATCATCCACATACAAGACCAGATAAATAACACGGTCACCAATTAATTTAAAATACACACAATGATCTGCTTTGCTTCTGGTGAAGCCAAGTCCCCGTATAAATGTATCAAATTTCTGATACCACATCCTTGGTGACTGTTTTAACCCATACAGAGACTTCTTTAACTTGCATACCAGTTCTTTCTTACCCTTCACCGCAAAGCCTTCAGGTTGCCTCATGTAGATTTCCTCTTCCAAATCCCCGTGAAGAAATGCTATCTTCACATCCATCTGTTCTACCTCAAAATCAAAAGCAGCAGCAACAGATAAAAGTAATCTAATAGAAGCTACCTTGGCAACAGGAGAAAAAATATCACCAAAATCAATTCCCGGCACCTGGGAATAACCTTTTGCTACCAACCGAGCTTTGTATTTCTCCACCTTTCCTTCTGCATTAGTCTTCTTCTTGAACACCCATTTGCTGCCAATAGGTTTCCTTCCAGCGGAAACTCTACCAGATCCCAAGCCTCATTTTTGTGCAAAGATGCCATTTCATCAACCATGGCCTCTTTCCAGAGTTTTCCATCCTCTGAATCCACTGCTTCCTTCACAGTTCTGGGATCATCATCAGTAACAGACAAAGCAAAATTTGAACTGAAAGCAGATGGACTATACCTTTCTGGCTGCCTTCTTTCTCGACCTGATCTTCTCACAGCCAGAGTTTGTGGCTCTTCATCTTCTGATTCCTCCTCCGCTGCAGAGTCCGATTCTTCCTCCTTTGGCTCAAACTCTATCTTCTCAGGTTCCTTTGGTTGGACTTCAGATTGAATAACATCTTTTACCTCTCTGAACACCACATCTCGGTTGTACACAACCTTCCGTGTGACTGGGTTCCAAAGCTTATAACCCTTTAAACCATCCTTATACCCAATAAAGATGCACTTTTCAGATTTACTATCCAACTTGGTTCGTTTCTCCTTTGGAACATGTACATATGCATCACATCCAAATACCCTCAGATGTGAAAGAGAGGGTTTCTTACCAGTCCATACTTCTTGTGGAGTCTTATCCTCCAACGCTGATGAGGGTGATCTGTTGATCAGGTAACGTGCAGTATCCACTGCCTCTGCCCAGAATTCCTGTCCTAACCCGGCACCACTGAGCATGCTTCTTGCCCTTTCCATCAACGTCTTGTTCATTCTTTCTGCGACTCCATTTTGCTGAGGTGTATATGGAGTAGTCTTCTGCCGTGCTATACCACACTTCTTACAAAATTCTTCAAATTCCTTGCTGCAAAATTCTCCACCATTATCTGTCCTCAGCACCTTTATCTTCTTCTCTTTCTGATTTTCCACCAGAGCCTTAAATTCTTTAAACCTGTCAAAGACTTCAGATTTATTCTTAAGGAAATATATCCATGTATTCCTTGAGAAGTCATCTATGAATGATACATAGTACACAGACTTACCCAGTGATGGAACCTTCACAGGTCCAAACACATCACTGTGCACAAGCTCTAATATCTGTTTCGTCCTCTTACCACCAGAGGGGAAACTCACTCGATTATGCTTCCCATACACCCAATTTTCACAGAAATCAAAATACAGAGAGCTATCATTCATACCTTCTACCATACCTTTACCATGAAGTATTCGAAGGCCCTTCTCTCCAATATGTCCAAACTTTTGAGGCCACAACATGGTCTTCTCTGCAGAGACCACTAGATTTTCTTCTCCATTTTCAGGAACCATAGAATTATTGCACCCATCAACAACAGTGCTACCTTGCAGCTTGTACAGAGTTCCAATCCGAACTCCCCGCATCAATATTAGTGCTCCTCGAACCATCTTGCAGGTATCTTTCTCGAACACCGTCTTTACACCTGCATCATCCAACTTGCTTACAGAAATCAGATTTTTTGCCAATGCAGGAATATGTAGAATACCCGGAAGTGTTCTAACCCTTCCACCTTGCAACTTCAACTTTACTTTTCCCCGACCAATGATTCTAGCCTTCCTATCATCTCCTAAGAAGACATCACCACCATCGTATTTCTCATACTCGCAGAACCACTCTCTATGGGGAGTGAAGTGAAAGGATGCACCTGAGTCAATCAACCTTGCCTCATGATCTACATGTGTACTTGAAGAAGCCAAGTACACATCCCCACCTTCATCTGAGGTGGTTTTCGCCTCTGCAGAAGGAGCATCATCAGATCCCTTTCCTTTATCAGGAGCTTTAGATTTACAATCCCTTCTGAAGTGCCCTTCCTTTCCGCATTTCCAGCACACCACCTTTGTAGGTTTTCCTGGAGATTTAGATCTCCCTCTAGATTTAGATCTCCCACTTGATGACTTATTTTTGTTTCTATTTTGGGACTGTCCTCGTACAGACAAGGCATCACCATTCTGGTTGTCCATATTCTTCCGTCTCATCTCCTCCGTCAGCAAGGCTAAGACTATTTCATCAAACTGCAAAGCAGTTGCATTGCTACCTATTGCAATAACCAGACTATCCCACGAATCTGGTAGAGAACACAATAGACTGATGCACTTATCTTCATCTGAAATTTTAATATCAAAAGATAATAATTGACTTACCACAGTATTAAACACATTCAGATGCTCTGTCACTGAGTCTCCATCTTTCATCCTTAGGTTATACAGCTTTTTCTGCAGGAACAGTTTATTCACCAGAGACTTAGATTGGTACAAAGTCCCTAACTTGACCCACAAAGCCTTTGCCGTAGCTTCCCCTGATACATTCAGCAATACTGAATCTGAGACACACAATCGTATTGTGCTCTTTGCCTTCCAATCCAATTTCTTCCATTCTTCATTGGTCACTCCCGATGGTTTAGTACCCGGATCTACCGCGATCCACTGATCTTTATCGACCAACAAATCCTCCATCTTGAGTTTCCACAACTCAAAACTCTGACCATTGAACTTCTCAATCTCGATCTTTCCACTGCTCGCCATCTTCTTTCACCACCAAAATCGATCTCGCAGAACTCCCACTGAACAGGGTCTACCACAGGCCCGAGCGAAACCCCTCAGCAACAAAGGCGTCCCCTTGAAGCCAAAACAACTCTGATACCAAATGTAGGTTTTAACCCTGTACAGAAATTACCTGCATACGAATTCTTAAACGAAGAAAATAAACAATGCGAGAGCATAACCCATAAAACACATATGCACATAGATTTTTCCCTGGATCGCAAAACCGGGACTACCAGCTTGATTTTTCATTATGTTCCTTTCAATGTTACAATACATATTTATACATGCCGAAGCATCCAATACCATGGACCGAAAAACCATTGCGTCCAATACCATGTGCGAAAATCATGCACAAAACCATAGGTAGGTTCGCCCAACCTAATATAGGGTCCAAAAAAAATTTTCCCGGGGCGCTGCCCCGGACCCCGTAGAGGGGGGCTACCCGCCCCCCTCAAACCCCCCGGACAGGGGGGGTTTCCGCCCCCCCTGTGACCGCCCTGCTGTGCAATCGGCGCAACGAAGGGGGGCTACCACCCCCCTCTAACCCCCCGTTTAACTACATAGGTTAGTCGTGGAAAGAATATAACACAACCCAACATTTGGAAATGCCATGCGCTTTAAGGTACAAGTTAATTTTGAAATTCCCATATTCGAGGGTCAGATAGATGCAAATGCCGTAGATAAATGGTTAAATTTGCTAGACGGTTATTTTTCTATTCATGAATTTTCGAATCAGGAAAAGATTGTTTTCGCTCTTCTCAAAGCAGCCCCCCACGTCAAGGACTAGTAGGAAACCTACTGCGAGCAGAAGGATGAAAATACCAGCTCACTATTTTCAGTCGCACCCACCTGGAATTCATTCCAGATGCCATCAAGAAGGAGTACTACCCTGTCGGAAGCTATGAGGATGAATACATAAAGTGGACCGCGCTGCGGCAGGGAAGGGGCCAAGACGTCCTGGAGTTCACCAGTCTTTTCCATACCCTGTTGGAAATAATACTGAGAGGGGGGGTGAATCAGTATTATCAAGCAAATCAATAAATCTTCCTTATTTGATCTTTGAATTATTTTTGCATGTCAGTACCATAAAATAATGAGCATGAAAAAACAGATAGTCACACCAAAGAACACAAGATGTAAGGTGGAAACCCAATGTGGGTGAAAACCACCTGCTGCAATATGTCTCTATCTTCTTTCAATTTAGAAACTTCTTTTACAATGATTTTGTACTGGTGCAGTCCTTTACCAGTACGCAGGCTGCAACCTGCAGAGAGCTACAACTCTCTCTCTTTCTCGTTTTCCAGTCTACTCCTGGAAGGGAGCTACAACCCCCTACTTCTTTTCATAAAGCATCAGATGATCAACAAGTACATAACAGATATAGACCACTACAGATATCAGATCAGCAATAACAGAACCAACCCAGAACAACTTATCAACAGAGAAATTCAATCAGAACATCTTAAAACAAAGACGCAGTTTTTCTTTCTGTGGCCTGCGACCGGACGCCGTTAACCTTCTGCTACTCTGCGTCCACACGCAGATATCCTTCTACTCTGCTGCGTGCCCACGCACTGTTCCTTTGACTGCTCTGCGTTCTGTTGCTTCAGGGACGCACCAAAAGATATTATCGCGCCGCGTCTTTCTCTACAGAGACGCACCTAAAAACGCTATCGCGCCGCGTCCTTCTGCTTCAGAGACGCATCTAAACCTTGATCGCCCTGCGTCCCCACGCAGGTCTCTCTCTACTGTGTTGCGTCTCGGCGCACTTTCTCTTTACAGTACCTGCGTCCCGACGCACTTTCTCTTCACTGAACCTGCGACCCTTCAGATATAAATGATATGAAGGCTTTAGGACAAACCCAATCAGTCAGATCTACAGATCTGATCATGCGCCATAGAGATCACAGTCCATTAGAAGATTCCCTCTTAGATCTGGACTAGATCTCACCAAATAAGTTATTCAACCCAAGACCATTGCTCAATCCAAATGAACTCCTTTGCTTTATATAGGCAAGCTCCTCCCCAAAACATGGAACAATACCACGAGCCGACATCATAGAACCACAAAACCGTCGGCTAGATACCACACAAGAAACCCCCACGTGCTTTTCTCTGCCTTGAAATGTGTGCACTGGGTAGACGCACCCCCTGAACGGCTGGCCGGCGTCCCTGGACGTGGGTTCTGTATGGTATACCTGCGGGGACGCACTTTCTGAACCGATTGCCTGCGTCCTTCTTAATTTTCAACAAACTGAGAGCCTTACCACTGGAGTTGCCATCAAGTACAACATCTGTAACATACAGTCATACCAGAAAACATAATGCCAACAATCTCCCCCTTTGGACTTGATGGCAACCTCACAAACTTCAGCTTCATTCTCCCCCTTTGACATCAAGGGCAAAGGGTATGCTCCCCCTAAGCTCATGCTCCCCCTGAATATGAACCAGATCTCCTATTGCAGATATTTCCAAGATCTCCTTCTCCATAATGCCAACAATGCATTATGTGCTCCCCCTGAGCCTGTACCACTAATAAGAAGAGGTTCAACAAGATGATGCATCAACAACCCCCAGCTTTTGCCTAAGGTATTCAAATGTGTCCCTGGGCAATGGTTTGGTAAGAATATCAGCAACTTGTTCCTTGGAAGGAACATATTCCAACTTGACTTTCTGTTCAAGCACTTGTTCCCGGAGAAAATGGTACTTGATTGGTATGTGCTTGGTTTTTGAATGCATAACCGGATTCTTTGAGATGTTGATTGCACTTGTGTTATCACATAAGATGGGGATAGGTGGTGTACAAGTGATTTGAAAATCCTGCAAAGTCTGCATCATCCAAAGGAGTTGAGTGCAACAAGATGCAGCAGCAACATATTCCGCTTCAGCTGTAGACAAGGCAATCGAACTCTATTTCTTGCTGAACCAAGATACCAGTCTGGAACCCATAAAGAACGCACCACCACTTGTGCTTTTCCTGTCATCCACGCTTCCGGCCCAATCTGCATCTGTATAAGCATGAAGAGTAAGATCTGTATCTCTAGGATACCATAAGCCATAATTTTGAGTCCCTTGAAGATATTTGAAAATTCTCTTTACTGCCTGAAGATGAGTCTCCTTCGGATTTGCCTGAAATCTTCCAACTATTCCAACTGCATGCATGATGTCCGGTCGGGTACCTGTCAAATATAATAAACTTCCAATCATAGATCTGTAGGTTGGTTGATGTACTGCTGCAGATTCATCATTTGCACTGAGACTACATCCTGTGACCATGGGTGTACATACTGGTTTTGCATCTTCCATGCCATATTTCTTCAAAATCTGCTTGAGATACTTGGTTTGAGATAAAAAGATTCCTCCTTCCTTTTGTTGGATTTGCAAACCAAGGAAATATGTCAGTTCTCCTAGCAAGGACATTTCAAATTCTTTCTGCATGACCGAGGCAAAGCTTTGACTCATAGCTTCTTCATTGCTGCCAAAAATAATGTCATCTACATACACAACAAGTATTAGCAATTTGTCATTTTCAACTTTTATATACAGATTGCTATCTGCTGAACCTTTTGAGAAACCTTGTTGATGAAGATATTTGTCCAACCGGTAGTACCAAGCCCTTGGAGCTTGTTTGAGACCATAGAGAGCCTTTTTCAATCGGCATACAAGATTTTGATCATTTCCAAGAATGAACCCATCTGGTTGTTCAATGTACACTTCTTCTTCCAAGTCTCCATTCAGAAAGGCTGATTTAACGTCCATTTGAAATACTTTGAAGTTTTGAAAACTTGAGAGAGCAAGGAACATTCGGATGGCCTCAAGTCTTGCAACAGGAGCAAAAGTTTCTTCAAAGTCTATTCCTTCTTGCTGCGCATACCCTTTACAAACAAGTCTGGCTTTGTTTCTAATTACTTCTCCATTTTCATTCAATTTATTTTTGAAGACCCATTTTGTTCCGATAACATTCTTATCCTTTGGTCTAGGAACCAGCTCCCAAGTGTTGTTCTTTTCGATTTGCTCAAGTTCTTCATTCATTGCTTTCACCCAACATTCATCTTTGCATGCTTCTTTCACATTTTGTGGTTCAGTAGAGGAGAGTAATGCCAAATAGCTTGAGGCTTCTGCAACTGTTCTTCTTGTTTGTACACCTGCTTCTTTCTGCCCCACAATCTGAGATTCTGGATGATTCTTCTGAACATATCTGGATGGAGTTTTCTCTTCTATTCTTGTCTGCTCCTCTGGTTCTTCTTGAGGTTCTCCTTGGGGTTCTTCTTCTTCATCATTCTGTCTTTGAGGGTAGCCTTCATCTTCTTCTATATCTTCATGATGTACTTGCCTAGGAATATATCCCTTCTCATCAACCACTACATCAATGTTGTCAACAATTCTGCCAAGTCTTTTATTGTAGCATTTGTATGCTTTGCTATGTGGAGAATAGCCAAGAAGAATGCCTTCATCTGCTCTAGGTTCAAGTTTGCCAAGCTGCTCATCAGTATTCTTGATATAGCATTTGCTCCCAAAGATTTTGAAGTGCTTTACCGAAGGAGTTTTACCACTCCAGAGCTCATGAGGAGTTTGAGTGCTGTTCACCCGGACATTTGTCTTGTTGAGAATAATAACCGCAGCATGTGCAGCTTCACCCCAGAAAGTTGCGGGAGTTCTTGATTCATCAAGCATAGCACGAGCCATTTGTTGGATTGTTCTGTTCATTCTTTCAACAACTCCATTTTGCTGAGGAGTTCTGGCTGTAGAGAATTCTCTCCTTATCCCATGTTCATCACAGAAATCGAAAAATTCATTTGAAGTAAATTCCCCACCTCTGTCGGATCTGAGGCACTTAATTTTGTGACCTGATTCATTTTCAACCAAGGCTTTGAAGGACTTGAATTTTTCGAATGCTTCATCTTTGTGCTTCATAAGTCCTAACCAGACAAACCTGGAGAAATCGTCAATAAATAATATCAAGTATTCCTCTCCTCTAGGTGTTCTTTTCCTGAATGGACCACATGTATCTGTATGTACTAGCTCAAGAGGCATGCTAGCTGATCCTTCTTTCTCTGGAAAGTTAGTCCTGGTTTGTTTTCCAAACTGACATGATCTGCATATGGTGTTGTCAGGAATTTTGATATCTGGAAGATCGCGAACTGCCTGATATTTGCATGCTTTCCTTATTTGTGAGAAGCTTAGATGTCCCAACCTTCGATGCCATAACCAGTGCTCTTCATCCTTGCTTAGATAGCATTGTTGTTGTCCTTCTTCAAATATGTACAGATTATTTGGAGTTCTTTTGCCTTTGAGCACTGTTTTACCTGTATCAAGATTACGAACAAGACATCCATTCGATCTGAAAATAACCTCGGTTCTTTGATCACACATCTGGCTGACACTTAGTAGATTATGCTTCAATCCATCAACATACAAAACATTTCCAGCCTTGACCTTTTCTTTTAAAGGAGCAATACCTTTTCCTTTTATAGTTGCAGGAGTATCATTTCCAAAAGAAACTTTCTTTCCCTTTTCTAAAGTAGAATAAGATTCAAGTTTTTCTTTATCACCTGTCATATGTTTCGAACATCCACTGTCAATGTACCATAGATTTTCCTGTCCTTCTGCATAAAATGCTATCCCACATCTTTCTGTTTGAGGTTCCTTTATTCTCCATGTTTTGGTGCTTGTGGCTTGTTCCTTTTTCCCTTCTTGTTCCTTTTTCTCCTGAAACCTGCTCCTGCATTCAGAGTCTTCATGACCAAAATTATTGCAAATAGAGCATTCAACTTCATTTTCAAGAGCCGAAAAGTTGTTATAGGTCCTTTTTGTAATCATACTTCTTTGTTTTTGAGCTTCCCTAGTCATGATTGTTTTATATGCAACACATTGAGCTGCTTTGTGACCAAAGTTATGGCAAGAAAAGCATTGTCCATTGAAGAAGCTTCTGCGGTTATTGAATCTACCAACCAACTGATTGTAATTTCTATTTTCATCTATTCTTGAACCAAACTGAGAAGATTTTACCTGTGGCTGGTTGTAGCTTTTGTTCACCCTTAAGATGGATTGCCCCTGATAGTTTCTGTTTGTAATTCGTCCCTACTTTACCTGATTATCTTCATTGTTCTTTTGCTCATTTCTTCTTGCTGCATCAAGATAACTTTTTGAGGTGGATGCTTGAGAGGTTTCTCCATTATAGCCCAAACCTGTCTTGTTTAAAGGAGACCGCTGCACATTGATAATCTCATCCAAAGTTTCAGATCCTTTGACAAACTTAAGATTAATAGCTTTTGTTTTCTCAATTTCTTTTCTGAGACCAACAATTTCACCTTCTAGTTTTTCAAGATGTTTTTCCTTTTCATCAATTTGAAATTGTAGAGTATCAATGATCACATTCTTTTCTTCTATACATCTCTTGAGTCTAGTAATTTCATCATAGAGATTATCCACATCTACAACATCCTTATAATCATCATCTTCAAATGCCATTAACAGCGTATATTTATTACCTTGTTCATCTTCATCACTGTTTGATAAGCCATCACTATCTTCATGGGTGTAGTAGCTTTTCTTATTTGCACTTTGTTTCTTGTTCCATCTAGCAGGTTCCTTTCCCTTATCCTTATAAGGACATTTTGCAGCATAATGACCTACTCTTCCACAAGCAAAGCATTTGAAAGGTAGCTTACCTCTGAACCTTCCAGAACCCCTTTGAAGATTTCTGACAAAATTTGATTCTTCTTCCTCTTCTTCTGGAACATGGCTTGCTTCATAGTAATCTTCTTTGCCTGATGCCTTAAAAGCAGCTTCCCTTCTGTCTGATGGACCTCCCTTTCTCATTTCATAAGCAGTTAGAATTCCATGTAGCTGAGACATAGTGAGAACACGGAGATTTTCCTTTTCTTCTATTGCAGATACTTTAGATTCAAACTTGGGGGATAATGATCTTAGAATCTTTTGAACTACTATAGTCTCTTTTATTTCTTCACCCAAATTTTTCATACAATTAACAATCTCATCTACCCGAAGAAAATAATTAGCCACACTTTCATCATTATACATCTTGAGAGTCTCATATTGAATCCTGAGAGTTTGAAGTTTAGCTTGTTTTACCTGTTCATCTCCTTCATAGCTCGTGATCATTTTGTCCCATATCTCTTTTGCTGATTTGAAGTGCATTACCTTCATGAATTCTGTTTGGGATATACTTCCTAATAAAGTACTGACTGCTTTTGCATTTGTTTCATACTTCTTTTTCTCAGCTGGATCTGTAGGAGTAGCTGAAGGAAAAGCATAGCCTGTTTCTACAATGTCCCAAACTTCTGTACCAAGAGATTGAAGATATGCAGTAACTCTTACCTTCCAATAATTGAAGTTTGTCCCATCAAAAATCGGTGGCCTGATTGATGCTTCTCTCTCGTAGTTGCTCATGATGAACGATCTACCTTCAAGCGATCAAGCTTCTCTGAAGGACCTGCTCTGATACCAATTGTTGGAAATAATACTGAGAGGGGGGGTGAATCAGTATTATCAAGCAAATCAATAAATCTTCCTTATTTGATCTTTGAATTATTTTTGCATGTCAGTACCATAAAATAATGAGCATGAAAAAAACAGATAGTCACACCAAAGAACACAAGATGTAAGGTGGAAACCCAATGTGGGTGAAAACCACCTGCTACAATATGTCTCTATCTTCTTTCAATTTAGAAACTTCTTTTACAATGATTTTGTACTGGTGCAGTCCTTTACCAGTACGCAGGCTGCAACCTGCAGAGAGCTACAACTCTCTCTCTTTCTCGTTTTCCAGTCTACTCCTGGAAGGGAGCTACAACCCCCTACTTCTTTTCATAAAGCATCAGATGATCAACAAGTACATAACAGATATAGACCACTACAGATATCAGATCAGCAATAACAGAACCAACCTAGAACACCTTATCAACAGAGAAATTCAATCAGAACATCTTAAAACAAAGACGCAGTTTTTCTTTCTGTGGCCTGCGACCGGACGCCGTTAACCTTCTGCTACTCTGCGTCCACACGCAGATATCCTTCTACTCTGCTGCGTGCCCACGCACTGTTCCTTTGACTGCTCTGCGTTCTGTTGCTTCAGGGACGCACCAAAAGATATTATCGCGCCACGTCTTTCTCTACAGAGACGCACCTAAAAACGCTATCGCGCCGCGTCCTTCTGCTTCAGAGACGCATCTGAACCTTGATCGCCCTGCGTCCCCACGCAGGTCTCTCTCTACTGTGCTGCGTCTCGGCGCACTTTGTCTTTACAGTACCTGCGTCCCGACGCACTTTCTCTTCACTGAACCTGCGACCCTTCAGATATAAATGATATGAAGGCTTTAGGACAAACCCAATCAGTCAGATCTACAGATCTGATCATGCGCCATAGAGATCACAGTCCATTAGAAGATTCCCTCTTAGATCTGGACTAGATCTCACCAAATAAGATATTCAACCCAAGACCATTGCTCAATCCAAATGAACTCCTTTGCTTTATATAGGCAAGCTCCTCCCCAAAACATGGAACAATACCACGAGCCGACATCATAGAACCACAAAACCGTCGGCTAGATACCACACAAGAAACCCCCACGTGCTTTTCTCTGCCTTGAAATGTGTACACTGGGTAGACGCACCCCCTGAACGGCTGGCCGGCGTCCCTGGACGCGGGTTCTGTATGGTATACCTGTGGGGACGCACTTTCTGAACCGATTGCCTGCGTCCTTCTTAATTTTCAACAAACTGAGAGCCTTACCACTGGAGTTGCCATCAAATACAACATCTGTAACATACAGTCATACCAGAAAACATAATGCCAACATACCCTTCGTACAAAGTTGGGTATCAAGGATTCATAACAACATTTGATACTCAAATACCACGGCTACCTGCAAAAGTACATCCAGGACGAAATAGAATTCTTGAACATCTCCTTGCTCAGCACAGCATACCAATATTCCGTCAAGGTCGAGAAGAAGTTTAAACAAAAGAAGCAAGACTTTGGATCCGCGAATCTGAAGAAATGGAAAGGTGCCCCTAAACTACAGAACAAAGGACAAAGCCAAGGCGGGGCAGCCCAAGACAACCCGACAAAGCTACAAGAAAAGAACAACATCGCGAAGCTGAAGAAAGACACGGGAAAATGGTGTGAGTTCCATAAGAGCTCCACTCACAACACAAGTGAGTGTCGGGCCAAGCAGTCACTGGTGGCTGAGCTAAAGGTTTCAAAATTAGATGCATGTTCTGAATCTGATTCAGAACCTGACAAGGGGAATGACAAAGGGAAGTAGATCATTGATGCAGATCCCAACACCACTATTGCTACCACCAAGATCCAAAAAAATGAACCTGAAGATGCAGAGGAGGAGGAGCGTCTCTTCCACTCCCAGATGTGCGTAAAGGGCTCCCCACTATAGTTCATTTTCGATAGTGGGAGCCAAAAGAACCTCATTTCGACAGAGGTCATGAAGCGGTTGGGCTTACCGAACACAACACATCCACAACCGTACAACATTGGGTGGCTTCACCAAGGATGGGATCTTCGCGTGAGCCAGCAGTGTCACCTTCTATATAACATCAAGCCCTTCATGGATGAGGTATTGTGTGAAATTGCTCCCCTTGAAGTTTGTGATGTATTATTAGGACAACCATACTTGTGGAAGCGACATGTTGTGTATGAATCAAGGCCTCATGTTTTTATTATTACATTGGGAAATAAGTTTTACAGGATACCAGAGGTAGCACCGCCTATTGCCATCTCTCAGATTACTACAAAACAATGCAGTAAGCTCATTTCAAAAACTGGGAAATTTGTTTTCCTGATGATATGCCCTCAAGGAAAGAAGAAGATGGTGGCCACAGCCTCCAGACAGGGCCCCTCCACACAACAACTATAGATGGACAAGGTCGTGGAGGATTATAAGGACATCTTCACCTCCCCTGCAGGGGTTCCTCTGCACTGTCAGGTCAAGCACTCCATCGATCTGACCCTAAGTGTGCCACTAACCAATGGACGAATTTATCGGCGCTCCATTCTGGAAAACACTGAAATCAAGAGGCGGATTCAGGAGCTGCTGCAGAAAGGGCACATCCGTCCGAGTTCATCACCTTGTGGGAGCCCAATCTTATTGGTACAGAAGAAGGATGGGACTTGGAGACTTTGTATTGACTATCATGCATTCAACAAGATCATTTTCTGTAATAGGTACCTGATCCCGTGGATTGATGACCTCCTGGACTAACTAAAGGGGGCAAAATATTTCAGTAAGATCGATCTAAAGTTAGGATATCACCAGGTACCAATCAAACCCTCGGATGTGTAGAAGACTGCCTTCAAAGCCAAGGAGGGCCTTTTCGAATGGTTGGTTATGCCTTTCGGATTGACGAATGCTCCTGCAACCTTCATGAGGCTAATGGATGACATCTTGTGGCCATTCACCAACTCATTTGTAGTGGTATACTTAGATGACATTCTGATCTTCAACCAGAGTTAGAAAGAGCACCTCCACTGTTATATACCTAGGGGGATAATATGGGGTACCAAGGGAGGTACCCAAGATAATAATATAATAATGGGATGGACCATATTAATAAATAAGGTGGTTAACCCATATCATGTAAGGGACCACAAGTAGTTAATAATAATGTAATGGGCCCATGGTATTAGTTGATGGTATGAGGGAACCATGGTAATGACCCATGGTATTGTATGTATGAGGCCTATATAGAGGCTAGAGACTCCATGTCAAGGAATAGAGTCAAGGATTATTGTATGAACAGGCATATGGCTTGTGGAGTGTTCTTCTTCCTTAAAGAGTGAATGTATGGTTTTACCCTACCTTAAGGGTTTTGATCAATAAAGAATCATTTCATATTATTTCTGGGTTAGATCTATAACAAGTGGTATCAGAGCTATAACAAGTGGTATCAGAGCACTTTCTTGGGCAAACAGTGGAGTTTTTTTTTTTTTTTTTTTTTTTTTTTGCAGGATTTCGGGGGCGGCGAGTTTGCAGATCATATATGTATGTTTTAGTGCAAGATATACAAAATCCAATTGCAGATATGGATTCTTTGTGAAAAAGTAGCTGATTTCAAAAAAAAAATCAGTTGAATCGGAGTCCGAATGAAGGAGATATCGCTGATCTAAAAATCAGTGGGGTTGTAGACAATTTTTCAGGGCAACAAGTTGTGGCGCCGATCTGGACGTCTTGGTGCAATATCTGCAAAATATAATTGCAGATCTGGATTCTATGTTAAAAAATAGCTGATTTCAAAAAACAAATCGGTCAAATTGGAGTCCGGATGAGGGAGATATAGCTGATTTAAAATAAACGCTTTTTTGCAGAAATTTTGGTGACGACAGGAGAGTTGCAGCACAGATCTGAAATTCCAAGTGCCTGGATCAAAATTTCTATCACATGGGCAGATGCATAATGATTGTTCCATTTCCAAAAATAGGTCATAATAGGGATTCTGAGCAATATTGACAGAATTGTGACCATTTCAAATTTTCGCCAATTTTTTTTATTTTTTTATTTTTTATTTTTTATTTTTATTTATTTATTATTTTTATTTTTTTTTATGGCGCGCCTAGATCTGAATTTGAGAGACTTGTATCCATTTTATGGCTCTCATCCAGCCAAATGGCTAGCACAAATGGAGAAATGTTTTAGATTGAATTACATCATGGATGATGAGACTCAGCTGAGTGTGGGAACAATGTACTTGGACTATGAAAGATTGCAATGGTGGCAAGGGCATAAACGTTGCTATCGAAGGCCCTTGACTTGGGACAAATTCACAAAAGCCCTTATGGACCACTTTGACCGTAAAGCTAATCTTGTGGATAAGCTCACACAGACAGACACACAGCCTAGCAAAGATTTTATTTTTACAGGAAAGAAGGAAACCAAGGAACCTAAAGGGTTATTTTCTGCTGGTATCTCTTTATTGCATGTTCATGGATTGATTCAGAAGGAGAAAATCATTGTTTCTATAAATCCTAGTTGCAAGCATAATTTCATCAATGTTAATTTGGAAAACAAATTGCAAGTTCCAACAAAACACATTGAAAATACACATGTTGCTGATAAGGATGTTCAAACTTATAAGGATTTGAAGCTTTCTATGGATAAGTATGTGTTTCATGATGATTTTTATGCTTCAGATATGGATAACATGGATGTTGTTTTGGGATACCCTTGTATGGAATCAGTGGGTACTGTTCACACCTAATCTTCAACGGTTGGGTAAACAGGAACGTGAACAGTCATCAAGAAGATGAACTGATCCGTCCATTTTATGTATATAAACAATAGTTGTCTAATGAAATAATCAGTCAGTTTTCTACTGCCCATTTTGGAGTTACCCTGGCCTGACATGCTATCAGAGCACAGGTCCCAGATTCCTTGTAACTCCCTTATCTCTGTCCTGAGTGCTCCTCTATCCTGAGCGCTGCTCTGTCCTGAGCGCTCCTCTGTCCTGAGCGCCTCTGTCCTGCGTCTCAATGATGTTTATTCTCTGCGCTCTCTGACTAACATGAACACCTGAGACTGCGCACTGCCTGGTTGGAACGCCTGCGCTATTTGGTATTTTTCTGTCCCATTTTTTGTAAAACTATACAGAGACTGTGCATTGTTTTTATGAACGTATCATACCGTTTTAGCGTCCATGTTGAATTAAGCACTGAGCTATTCAGCTTTAATGCATATCTTACTGGTTACCGTTGAACGCACTCCTAGCCAAGTCTTTTGTCATCTCATTTCATTCTCCACCATTACCACATCCCCATCCCTTTCAAACGTTACACATACAATCGCCTCAATTGTTTAGCTGAAACATTGGGCAGATATCTTTGTGAAAAATGTATTGCAGGATGATCCCTTGATCTCCTCCGAACGATTACACACCTTGCATTTCCATCTGGATCTATGAACTTTACTATGCCACGATACATCATAGCGATTGCTATTAATGGATTCATGTGAAACGATGGAAAGGTTATCGATGGATGGTCTTTGTCAGTGAAAGTGAGGAATTGGGGTCATAGCATCAAGCAGGCGAGCTTTGCACATCGTTGTAATCAATTCCCATGTCTAGTGTTGGTGCTGAGGTTGACATGCGTACTGCCGCGGATGTTCAAGAAAAGGGTGATGGCGTGTGTTGATAGCTGATGCTTCGGTCCGTGGAGTGCGTTCCAGAAAACGGTGGGGTTGCGCTGGTAAATGTGCTTGTGGACACATGGTTACGTTAGCTGTGGAGCTCGCTTACCAGGTGGTTGCTTTCCTGTAAATCTGAAAAGATTTCATGAAGTGATTAATCCAAACGATCAAGAACTCTTGGATGCTCGAGACAATAATGGTTGGGGTGAGACCTGAACAAGCGACATTGAGATTTACATTTTATACACCATTTTAATTGATCGTTATTTTGTTGCGCTGGACTGAATAATATTTTGTCTCTTTTTAAAGTCTGGTCAATATACAGAGGTGTGAAAATACTATATGGTGAATGGTGTCAAATAACATTTTCAAATGCTGTTGTTTTTATTGGTGGAGAGGCGGGATATGCATTTATGGAATAATCTATTTTGCCGTTTAGAAAACTTTGATCATATGGCATGTGAAAACTGAATGTTAGTTGTGAAAATTTGAGCTGATTGCCATGTAACAAAAGTGCTAGCAGCTAAAATCATTATTTGTGAAAGTACCTTGACATATATATATTAACCAGCCATCATTTTGAACAACATATATATATCAACCAGCATTTGAGTTTTGAATGCGTAGTCTGTACATATGTAATATGGTGAGGATATTTGGAGGGTTTTGAAGAAACAGTAAAGTATTTGCCCTTTTTTTAGTACAATTTCACTGTACATCAGTAGAAGTTTTTTCTATCAGCAGAGACATTTTTTTACAGAATGCATTCAATCATTTCTATGGTAGGAATAGTTCTCACTGGCAAGGAGAACTATTCTAAATGGTCTCGGATGGTAAAACACACCCTCATCTACAATGAGTTGTGGAAAGGAGTATGTGTCAGAGAAGAAGACAAAGACCCTGTGCAGCCTACATAAGAGAAAGAACTTGTCATTTGGGAAAACAAGAACAACAAAGCCTATGCATTGATCGTAGCATCTGTAAATCAAGAAGTAAGTCGTCATATTTCATCCTATTCCACTGCCTTTGAAGCTTTACAAAAGCTGAAAGAACTCTATGATTCACATTCTGCACTTGAAGTTGTTCAGCTCATGATTAAACTCTTCAGTCTTGAACTGAAAAATAATGATCCTCTTGCTCTTGCATCTGAAATAAAGTCTATAATGCATGATATTAAATCCACTAAGGTTGGGCTGGATATCTCACTTATTGCCTTTCTCAAAGCACTCTATCCTACCTACTCCAATTATCTTGAGTCATTACAAGCAAATGGAAATCTTAAAGATATAACCTTTGACTCTCTTGTGAAAAAGTTTGCTGAAAGAGAGAAAGCCTTTGGAAAGAAGACAGTCCCTGAATCTTCTGAAGAGACTGTTTGCCTTGCTCATAAAGAAAAGCATCCTGCTCAAGATTCTACAAGAGGAAGAGGTGGACGAAGAGGAAGAGGAAGATACTTCAGAGGCAGGGGGGCAGACATTCTCAAGGAGAAAAGGCAGATCTGCATTGCATTCACTGCAAACGAAATGGATCACATGATGCTTCTACATGCAAGCTACCATGGGACAAAATTGAGCAGAGAAGAAATCAGCAGAAAGGTAAAACTGATGACACAGACAAAGGTAAAGCACCTGAATCCGCTCACTATATTGAGGCACAATGTAACATTGGAGTAAATGAAGATTTGTTTAATGCTTCACTTGCTTCTTCGAAAAATGATTTGTTGCTTGATTCAGGAGCAACCTGTCATATGACTCATAGGAAATATTTTTTTGAAGATTTCACTGACAATGTTGATGGAGCAGTATACTTTGCAGATCAGTCAAAAATCAAGCCATCAGGGCTTGGCACAATCAGGCTTAAACTACCTGTTCTTCCAGACTTTCTTCTGGATCATGTTCTATATCTCCCACAGCTCAAGAGAAACTTGTTGTCCCTGGTCCACATCCGCCAGCAAGGTCACTCCATTCATATGTTTGATGGAAAGCTTGAGGTAATAAAGGCATCTGACCACTCACTTGTCATGAGGGGTATAGAAGAAGAAAGACTTCTTAAACTGCAAGGAACCTCTGCTCATGCACAACATTTCTCATCATGAAGAAGGTACACTTCCGTCAAGTTTATTATGGCATGCTAGATTTGGACATTTAAACTATGATAGTCTCCGCTTGTTGAAGAAAAATGGTGTTGCTGGTTTGCCTACAATTCCTAGAAAACATAAGCAATGTGATGCTTGCATTCTAGGAAAGCATAGCAAACAATATTTTCATGATTCACATTCAAGAGCACATAGGAAGCTTGAACTCATTCATTCAGATTTATGTGGTCCAATTCCTGTTCCTTCTGCAAATGGAAATAAATATATCATGACATTTATTGATGATTACACCAGAATGTGTTGGGTTTATTTATTGAAGAACAAATCTGATGCTTTTCAAACATTCAAGAATTTTCATAAGTGGATTGAAAATGATGCACAATCTCATATTGGATCTATTCGCACTGATAATGGAAAAGAATATACATCAAATCTATTTGAAAACTATCTTCGCCAACATGGGATCAAACATCAAACAACTGTACCTTATAATCCCCAACAGAATAGTGTAGCAGAAAGAATGAACAGAACAGTCTTGAATATGGTACGATCCATGCTTTTCTTCAAAAATGTAAAGATAATGTTTTGGGCTGATTCTGTTCTATGTGCTGCATATATAAAGAATATATGTCCATCTAGTGCTATAAGAAACAAGACTCCTTATGAATTGTGGTATGGACATGTTCCTTCGGTAAAACATCTCAGGATTTTTGGTTCCACCTGTTATTCTTTAATACCAAAGGTACATAGAAACAAACTTGGTGCTAGAAGTCGTAAGTGTATCTTCCTAGGGTATTCAAACACCTCTAAAGCATACCGTCTCTATGATGAAGTAAATAAAAAGTTTGTTGTATCTAGAGATGTCATTTTTCTTGAATCATCCAAATCTGACAGTGTTGTTTAGCGGCAACTTGATCGTTTGGATAGATTCACAAAAACGAAATCATTTCAAGAGTTTGATAATCAGATTCCACATCTTGAAGGGGGGATTCCTATACTAGATCAACATGTGGAATCTTCTTCTGAAGAACAATCTCCCTTGCATGAAACTCCAACATCGGATGATCCTTTAAGTGATGTAATTGATAGAATTGGGAGACTCAATCTTGATTCAGTCCCAACTCAATCAACAGAGTAGCCTGGACCATCTCAGAAAGGTCCCCCAAAGTGGCTAACAAAGACACTTGAAAGTGTTCATCCTGATGAAATTGGAAAAACAGGAACCAGAAATACAAACCAACAAGATGGAGGTGATGTAGATAACTCTAATTCACCTGTTGATATGGATGTTACTTATGATTGTGAATTGAACTTGTCTACAGATTTTGAACCAACTTCCTTCAAAGAAGCTGCTTCTCATGATGAATGGAAAGAAGCAATGCAGAAGGAGTATGATTCCCTCATAAAGAATGGCACTTGGAAGCTGGTTGATCCTCCATTTGGAACCAAACCAATTGGCTGCAAGTGGGTCTACAAGAACAGGTACAAAGCTGATGGCTCACTTGACAAGCACAAAGCTAGGCTTGTGGCAAAAGGTTTTGCATAGAAGGAAGGGGTCGATTATGAGGAAACTTTTTCCCCCACAGCAAAATGGGCCACCATCTGGACACTCTTTGCACTAGCTGCTCAGAACGGTTGGAAAGTCCATCAAATGGATGTAAAAACTGCATTCTTGAATGGAGATCTAAAAGAAAATGTTTTTATGTCCCAGTGCTGTGAAAGGACATGAACATAAAGTATGCAAACTTGTGAAGTCCTTGTATGGCCTCAAACAAGCACCACGAGCCTGGTATGAAAAACTAACTGAGCATCTTCTGAAACTCAACTTCAAACATTTTGATCTTGATGATGCAACTTTATTTGTCAAGAAAGTTGGAAAAACAGTTGTATATCTTGTGGTATATGTAGATGATCTTTTAATGACAGGGAACAATGAAAACTATATTGCATCCATAAAGAAAGAATTAGGAAAAAGTTTTGAAATGACTGATTTGGGCTATGTTCATTACTATCTTGGCATTGAAGTAACCCAACATCCAAAATCCATATTTATTTCTCAAAAGAAATACATTGGAGATTTGTTAAACAGATTTGGCATGACAGAGTGCAATCCTCTTTCTACTCCAATGGAACAAAACGTGAAGCTCACATCTATTGAAGGAAAGGAATTTGAGGATGCAACAAAGTATAGACAGCTTGTAGGAAGTCTCATCTACCTCACTACTACCAGACCAGACATTTCATTTGCTGTTGGAATCCTCTCCAGGTTTATGCAAAAGCCTTGTGAGGGACATTGGTCTGCTTCAAAAAGAGTTCTAAGGTACTTGAAGGGAACTCAAGACCTTGGAATCAAGTATACACAGGTGGACGACTTCAGCTTGATTGGATACTCTGATTCAGACTTCGATTGAGACAAAGAAGCTGGGGTATCTACTTCAGGATATGCTATGAGTCTTGGATCAGGAGCTCTCTCCTGGAGATCACGCAAAAAATCAGTTCCAGCAGATTCCAAAACAGAAGCAGAATACGTGGCAACAGCTGAAGCAATGAAAGAAATTGTGTGGCTCAGGAAAATTCTTGAAGATTTGCAGGTAAAACAAGTACAATCAACTCCACTCATGATTGATAACACCTCTGCAATAAAGTTGGCCAAGAACCCAAAGTTCCATGATCGTACTAAGCACATCAATACTAAATATCATCTGATCCGACATCATGTTGAGGCCAAAACAATCCATCTCCGTCATTGTTCCACAAATGAGCAAATTGCAGACATCTTCACCAAAGCGCTTGGAAGAGAAAATCTTGAAAGATTCAGAACGATGCTTGGGCTCACCAACATCCCTTCAAATTAAGGGGGGGAATGTTCACACCTAATCTTCAACGGTTGGGTAAATAGGAACGTGAACAGTCATCAAGAAGACGAACTGATCCGTCCATTTTATGTATATAAACAATAGTTGTCTAATGAAATAATCAGTCAGTTTTCTACTGCCCATTTTGGAGTTACCCTGGCCTGACAGGTACTATCAATATTAATGTACAAAATAAATTCCTGAAGCTCTAGTATAAAAAGAAGAAAATTACATTACAGGATATTTCCATTAATAAACAGGTAGAGTCCAAGGAGGCTGAAGCAGAAGATGTTCCAAGGTATGACATATTAGATGATGAGCCAGTGATGATAGACAATCAAACACAAACAGAGGCTGAAGCAGAAAAGGTTACAGGTGCTGATACATCAGAGGAGGGTTCAGTGGTTGAAGTCATATTGGAAAATAAGACACCACAACAGGCACCATAGCAGGGTGAATTAAAGAAAAAGACAGCGCGGGTTAAAACTTCAACATATCATCACCCACATCACCCTGCAAGAAAACAACCAACAAGATGGCAAACAATTAGCCACAAGGACAACAACCCCAGTATGACGGATAGCGAGGAGCGAAGATCCGCCTACTACACATCAACACAGAAGAACTGCCATGGTCAACTTCCATCTCAAGCGAGCGAGGCACCAGCGAGATCGAGGGTTCACTTTTCTCTTGGATGGCTAGATGCATGTGCATGGTACCAGTGGACTACTTTTTTGATTAGATCTTATTATTTGTGTTCTTCCCATGTTTCGGGGATCAAACATGTTAAGGGGGGTGGAGTGTTATATACCTAGGGGGGATAATATGGGGTACCATGGGAGGTACCCAAGGTAATAATGTAATAATGGGATGGGCCATAGTAATAAATAAGGTGGTTAACCCATATCATGTAAGGGACCACAAGTAGTTAATAATAATGTAATGGGCCCATGGTATTAGTTGATGGTATGAGGGAACCATGGTAATGACCCATGGTATTGTATGTATGAGGCCTATATAGAGGCTAGAGACTCCATGTCAAGGAATAGAGTCAAGGATTATTGTATGAATAGGCATATGGCTTGTGGAGTGTTCTCCTTCCTTAAGGAGTGAATGTATGGTGTTACCCTACCTTAAGGGTTTTGATCAATAAAGAATCATTTCATATTATTTCTGGGTTTATTTGCATTGTCTTATATTTTCATATCAGATCTATAATATTTCTGGGTTAGATCTATAACAAGTGGTATAAGAGCTATAACATCCACCACATCCGACAGGTTCTCCAAACGTTGCAGGAACACAAGCTATGTGCCAACTTGGAGAAATGCACTTTTGGCATGATCCAGGTTCAATATCTGGGATACATTATTGATGAATAGGGGGTGCATGTGGATCCAACCAAGATCCAAGTCATTCAAGATTGGCCATCTCCAACTACTCTAACAGAGCTCCGCAGCTTTCTATGTCTTGCCAACTTCTACCGCAAGTTCGTGTTGGGGTTTTCTCATATCACTTGGCCCTTGAGTCAAGTCACCAAGGGAGGAGCGAAAGCAAAATTATTTTGGTCTGAATCTCAACAGAAGGCATTCATAGAGTTGAAATATCACCTCTGCATGATGCAAGTGCTCGCATTACCAGATTTACAACAACCATTTGAGGTCGAGACAGATGCCTCAGACTATGCTATTGGGGCAGTCCTTACTCAACACGAGCATCCAGTGGCATATCACAGTGAAACACTTTTAGACACAGTCCGGAAGTATCCCACTTATGATAAAGAGATGTATTCCATTGCTTAGGTCTACCGAAAATGGAAGCATTACATTTTGGGGAAGGAAACGGTTATCCACACAGACCACCGACCCCTATAGTTCATACATACCCAGGGGAAATTGCAGAATGATCGCCATCAGAAGTGGTCTACATACCTGCAACAATTCCATTTGAATATCAAGTATAAGAAGGGCAGCACCAACAATGTTGCAGATTGCCTCAGTCGACCTCCGATCATGGCATTAACCACCGTGGTCAACTCTTGTGGGCACGAGACTTCTGATTGGCCACTTCTCTACAAAAGCAACCCAGAATTTGGCCACACATACCAAACACTCTTAGAGGGCCAGCATGTTCCAGATTTTCACCTCCAGGATGCCCTGTTATGCCACCTGGGTCACCTTTGTGTTCCTTCAAGCGAGCGTGCCAAGATGATTTGGGAAGCACACTACAGTTGGGTTGCTGGGCATTTTAGGGTCGAGAAAATGGTGGCAGTACTGTAAAAGTATTTCTATTGGCCGAATCTTCGACAGTATGTTGAGAAGTACATCAGATCATGTACTGCCTGTGCCATTGCCAAACCGACCATCAAGAAGCAAGGCCTCTATACCCCACTGCCTACTCCTAGTCAACCTTGGGAATCCATCTCCATGGATTACATGTCAGGCCTTCCTTCCACTAAGCATGGAAATGACTATTGTTGGAAATAATACTGAGAGGGGGGGGGGTGAATCAGTATTATCAAGTCAATAAAATTTTTTCATTTCCAAACTCTGATTCACAACTTCTTATGATTAAGTTAATTGATCTTCAATGAGTGCATTAGAACATTATCAACAATATTATCAGTTAACAGATGCAGTAACATAGAATAGATCATCACACATAAGGCACACACATGAACACCATGAAAGTGTGTGAGATCAACAATTTTGGATGCAATACCACGAGCCAAAACCATAGGATCAAAAACTATCGGACTAATACCATGAACCAACCATGAAAGTGCGTGAGATCAACACTTCTGACGAGGTACGATGGTCCAAAACCATAGGTTCAAATACCAAGGACTAACTACCATGGACCAAAGGTAAGTTCTCCAACATATACATGCTTTTCCTTGCATGAAAGTGCGTGAGATCAACACTTCTGACGAGGTACCATGGTCCAAAACCATAGGTTCAAATACCAAGGACTAACTACCATGGACCAAGGGTAAGTTCTCCAACATATATGCGCTTTTCCTTGCATGAAAGTGCGTGAACTTTTTCTCTACATGAAATAAAATTTTCTCTGCATAAAAGTGCATGAACTTTTCTCTACATGAAATAAACTTTTCTCTGCATAAAAGTGCGTGAACTTTTCTCTACATAAAATAAAATTTTCTCTACATATAAGTGCGTGAAATTTTCTCTACATGGAATAAACTTTTCTCTACATAAAAGTGCGTGAACGTTTCTTTATATGAAGGAAACTATAATTTATCAAATAAATTTGTTGCACTATAATTTATCATTTGTGTGATTTGCCATCAAGGACAACACTTGTCTCATAATTCCAACAATCTCCCCCTTTGGACTTGTCATACTGAGAATTGTCATCTGATATCTCTTCCGTAGATTCATCTAGATATATATAAGTGAGTTGATCTTCTATGAGTTGTTTGCCATCAAGTACAACACATGCATCATAATGCCAACAATCTCCCCCTTTGGACTTGATGGCAACAATACCAAATCACTCTCCCCCTTTGAAATCAAGGGCAAAGGGTGAACCAAGATATTCTCTTTCCTAGAAAGGCATTCCGTTGTTCATACTCCCCCTGAGTACCTGTTGAAATCTCTGAATGAGATCCCCCTTTGTATATGCCATGGTGCATGTCAAGCGGAAAGAGTCGATAGTGCGGACACAACCAACCTCCCTAGGAGCCTAAGACTCTCTAGTGACAAACAAGACAAACGAGAGCAATCCTTCTCTAAACATGCATTTACCATACGAGAAATCAAGTGTTTAGATCCTACCTGTAGTCCAACGCTGTTGTAGTAGTCCAGCCTCGCCGATTCGGATGAGCTCCTCCTTCACTTCGAAACCTGCATTCACTAACAATCAAACGATTAAATAGCACTTGATAATCTCATAAAATAAAACATATTTAACACATAGACCAAGGAGTACATGGAACAACTCATAAATAACAAGTTATTGAGAAGAATGGACTCATTTGCATTAATAGGAAACAAAAGGAACAATTACAACCTGAGCCTTGGTGTTGTGCAAGTCCCTCCCAGGGTCCATCAAGGGTTCTCCTTTACTTTGACAAAGCTCACCCACTTCCAAATAGAACAAGCAAAGATGGTAATCTCTCCTCACAAGCTTCTAAATGGGAGTCCTAATTCCAGCAGCATCTACCCTTAGAAATGTTTAGCTTTCAACCTCTCCTCCTCCTAGCCCAATGCCTGTATTTATAGTGCTCAAGAGGAAGTTAATCAGGTCCACCATCAATGGGATAATCCCCTCTTTGGATGGGATAGCTCCTCTCTTGATGGGATAAATTCCTCTTTCATAGGGGTACATGAACCATCTAGAGGCGATCAATACACGTCGAACAACCTTCTAGAATGCTCTAGAAATGACCACAAGTAACTTTTTAAAGATGAAACTCGTGCCTTTTAACCTTTACAGGGGTACGCACCTGCCCCTTTACATACAGAGCGTACAAGCACGCAGTTTTTGTGAACATTAGGTGCCTACACGCAGGTAAGACCGAGAGAATCTGCATACCCAGAGATAAACACATTTACTAAGACTTTCTCTCTTTTTGGAGTTTGACATGGAGAGCAGAGGCATAAGACTTGCCCAGGAGGATAGCATGACTGTTGATAGAGCCATACTAACTGTAAATAGCCATGGTGACATTTTTTAGTGTAACAGATTGCCCCCTAAAGTGCGAAGCCTGTAGTAGATTAGGGTTTTGTATTATCTAGGAAGGGTGAAGCGCTTTATCATTTCAAGGATTATCTCGTGGAGAGCCTGGTCAGAACCTGCAATTTTCAACACAAAATACATGTAAAAGATTATATCATCGCTGAGGTAGGCATTCCCATACTCAGATCAAAACTTTAACTAACAGACTAACTACTCTGATACAGGAATGATCTTGCAGTACATCATAATCATAGACTTGCGTAGACACAGTATGGACGCAGCCATCTGTTTATAATTGGTCTACTATATAATGAATACACAACTCCTCACAGCCTGGATGGTGGGAACTAGATCCAGGGTCTTCATTTCTACTTCCCGAATTGGTACGATTCTAGCCATGCGAATAAATGAGTTGATGTCGAGCATGGTAGAAACCACTTGATTACCAGTCAATGATGTAAACCGTTAACAAGTGTGAGAGAGACCACCAGTGATGTCAATGGTTCTCAAAGTACCCAGTACTATCCATGAAATGTGAATGGATGAATTGATGTCGAACACGTCACGGAGTCCTCTGATCGAAAGTCAATGATGTAAACTGTCGTCAAAGGTGAGAAACCTACCATTGATGCATGCAGACTTCAAGGTACTATCGATTTATAAGTCATCTTTCCAGATAATGTGATGATGTCGATAGAAAGCGACCCGTTGCAGGCAAGCCCACAACACGAAATCATTGTTCAAGTTGAAGAAATGTTGCTGTAAGGACTGACTCAGGGATGGTCAAATGGATGACAAGTATTTTGCATATGAATGGTTTATTTGCAGAGACCTCTTGAACACATAACGACACGACAGATGGTTTGGTGACGATTTACCCAAATTTAATACCCGGAAACGGTTGAAGACTTTCAAAGTGGTTTGATCAACTTTTAAGGAAAAGGATTTCCCAACCCAGGTGAACGGAAAGTGTCGTGTCCAAGAGCGGTGATAAGGTTCTTCTGTAACAAAGGATGACAAATTGGTTCATTCTTCTCTCTTTTCCCCCACCATTTCTGGCAAGTACCTCTTTATTTTTAACAAGCTTGAGGAGGATAACATATGCTTGATTATAAGCTCATCCTTCGGATGAGTCCAACCTAGTTTTGATTCGAACCCTAGGAAGGAGTGGTTCGTTCCTGTTTGTAATTGAACAGGTCCTTTACTGTGAAATTTTAACGAGGCCAGTATAGGAGAAACTCGGCGTTTTTCAATTTTAGAGAGTCTGAAAAACTTAAGAAGACTCCAGGTTGAACTTTTTCGTAAATTTGTGTTCCCCAAGCCCGAAAAAGTATAAAATAATACCTGGGAGAACCGCTTGATCTTGCGACCAAGGAGTACTTTCATGATTAGTGTCTCTGACCTGAAAAGTAAAAAGCGATCAAGGACACGTCACTTTATTTCCGTATCGAGTTTGAAACGACAAAAACCCGGCAATCTTTTCCTGTTTTTACAGTCAGAAAAGAGCTATAAGGGGACCGTCTTTTAATTTCGTTTTAACGAGTGTAAAAGAAACGCTCAACAATCTTTTCATGTTTTAGGAGTCAGAAAATGGCTTAAAAGATGACTCTGACGTGAAAAATGATAATTTACCCTAAAGTCCCTTTGTCCTGCACAAAAACAACTCATTACTCATACCTGTTTAAGATAGGCAAAAATACATTGAAAAACATCTTTCCATGGTGAAAAATAAACAAACTTAGCATTCATTCATCCAAAAAACCTATAAAAAGACTTTTTACCATGTCATTTTTACCATTTCACTGTTGAGGTTGAGAAAAGGGCTTTTGACAAGAAACTTCCCGTGGACATTGCAGAGAATCCGACCGTCAGAATCGAGCGCCGTCTCTTTCAGGTATTTCACAACATCCTCCTCTTCAATTTCATCCGTTTAGAATTTCATTTCAAGTTTTAGTTTGATTTTTTAGGGGGTTTAGGGTTTTAGGATATGTTTCTCGGGGTACGCAGGTGCCCTATGGGCGACCTGTGTACCCCGACCTTTTTCGTATATAGGAAAAAGGTCGGGGTACGCAGCCCGCCTTCAGACCAGCTGCGTACCGCCGCTCTGTGTTCTGAACGTGGGGTGCGTACCTCGTGAAACATGCATTTTGAAACCCCAAACTCCAATTTCAACCAACCAACTTTTATTTAATGAATTCTAACTATTGTTTTTTGGTGTGTAGGGCATTTACCATGCTAGATTGGAGAGAAAGAGAACACGAGGACGTTGATTTGGCCGCAATTGGTCATCAACCTTCTATTGAAGCGTTAAAAGCATGCGGTCTGTACAAATACTGGGCCATACCTGGCATGAGGGGCCAGGTGCCATTCCTTGAGTGGCTGGTTGAAAGGTGGAACATTCAGGATCAATGCTTCTACATTGGAGAGAACCAGCTCGAGATAGAGCCCTCCGACATATATTTTCTCTCTGGCTTGCCTAATAGGGGCGAGCAACTGACTCTGTCCGGGACTAGGCCGGGTGGCCAATCCCTTGCTAGCCTCCGGCTAGAGTGGTGCAACAATCAAAACCAGGAGAAAGGGATAGAAATCAAGTACATATCCCTGCCCGAACTTATGGTGATAGCCTTTACTGTTACCAGACTCTGCGGCGCAGCCGCCTTGCACATTGCCACCGGGTCCCAAATGCGGATGGCGATAGATTGCTACCGATGCACCATTTTCAACTGGTGCGATGCTGTGTTGGCCAATATGAGGGGCCAACTAACCGGGGCAAAGAACGGACAACTGAAGACCTTTGGATATGGGCCTTTAGTTATGAGCTTTGCCTTAGAGAGAGTTCCAATGCTGATCCCCCAGCATCTTACTGTTCCAGTTGGGGCTCCTCGGGAGCCTAAGTTGACGAGATGGGTTGCGGTAATGGCCCGGCATCCTGATGAGGTCGCGACAGTTCTTCGATTTCCTGATGGTTACTTTCACTGGCTAGAGGGCCAGGTCTTTGCTATTCAGGATTTTCCCTATGCCGGAATGGATTTTCGGAATGATCCGGACATGGTTCTTCCACAGGGAGAACAGTGGGATGACAGAGGTATTCCATTTTTCACAAGTTTTTAAATTATGTATTTTTTTGTTTTTTATATATCGCCTCAAAACTGACAGCATAAATTTTCAAAATGCAGATGTAGGTCCATGGCGTCCGGCCAACCTCCGGGCTTTTGAGAGGAGAGTACCAGCTGCACCAGCACCAGCCCCACAGGATGCGGCCGTAGAGACCTTAGCCGAGCTGGAACAGGACCTAGAGCGTCTGACGATGGGTATACCAGAGACCACCATAGATGACATTCCTATTCGACTTCAGCGCTATGTGGTCACAGTCCCAGGACCTTTTAGGAGGTTCCTGTGTAGGGTAGCGCGGGCAGTGGTCTCGTATAGAGAGCACCACCAGTGATTGGCTAGTCACTTTTGTAGACACATATGACATTTTTGGTTTTTTGTACTTATCATTTTGCCGATCATAAGGTGTTTTTCAACCTATGATCGAAGACGATGTATATTTTTGACACACTTCTATCTATATATATATATATCATTATTACCTGATTATCTTGTTTTAACATATGTGATGAAATGTTTTTAAATTTACTTGCATGATTATCGCAAATATCTGTCCAACATTCGAGAAGCAATTGCATTTGCTAATGTATTTAAAGACCTTGGAATATGATGATATTCAATGTAATCAAATTCACGTTCCAAGAGGCGTACTCTCAAAAACAACCTTAATAACACAGGATTTCTAATGGCATATACTCTATTAAGCTGTAATACAATGAGTTCAGAATCTAACCTCACTATCAAACGTCGAATTCCAAATGAAATAGATTCAGACAATAATTCAACCACTGCACTGTATTCTGCAATGTTGTTCGTCGTTTGACCGAGGCTCACCCCATGCATAGAAACTAACTCGTCAGAGGGCGAATAGATAACCCAAGCTGCGGAAGAGATATTCCGTGTACTACGACAAGCACCATCGGCAAATCCAATGTACGTTTGGAGAGGCGTCGACATCTGCAATATCAAGAGTAAAACCAAGATAAGCCAGAATAACGATGAAAAACACACTTTCTAAGCTAAGCACACTATCTAAACTAACAAACATACTAGCTAGAAAGAAAACCTAACCTAACTAAAAGTTCTCCATACCCATCATTTAAGCATAATACCTCTTTAGGTAAAGTCCATTTCTGGGTTTACCCAAAGAGTCCCCATCAAAATCTACCAGCTCATAGGCCCCTTTTGCTAGCTTTCGCTTTACAATGTAGGGTCCATGCCACATAGGAATGAATTTTCCAGCACCTAGCTTATCGTTAGCTTGATCATATAATAGCACTAGATCTCCCTCCGAAAAACTTCGAGGGGTCACATTTCTATCATACTGAGCTTTCATTCGCTTCGCGTGAGTCTCGATTGCCAATGCAGCGTCACGTCGAGTCTCATCTAATTGAGCTAAGTATAATAAACATTTCTCCTCTTCGGAAGTAGCTGGAAGTAATTCGACAGCCATTTGAAGTGATGGGATTTCGCATTCAATGGGTAACACAGCTTCCAAGCCATAAACTAGCTGGAAAGGAGTGAACCCTGTTGAAGTTTTCACTGAAGTTCGGTATGCCCATAGCGCTGAAAATAACATGTTGTGCCAATTCGACCGATGAATACCAATGATTCGTCGGATCATGATAACCGGAACTTTGTTGATAGACTCAACCAAACCATTGGCTTGCGGATAATAAGGAGTAGAGCTATCGTGGCGTAAACCAAGCTGGCTTGTAAGCTCAGTCATCATGATGTTTCGAAAATGGCTCCCATGGTGAGTGATGATTGCTTGCGGGACACCAAACCTAGTTATAATGTGATTGAATACGAAAACTGCAGTTGTTTTGCCGCTTGCATCGAATGTAGGCATCGCCTCGGCCCATTTAGTAAAATAATCAACCGCGAGGATGATATACGCATGCCCCCCGGCCGAGTGAGGGTTACAAGTAATAAAATCGATACCCCATTTGGCGAAAGGACCAACGGCAATTATAGGATGGAGAGGAGCAGGTGGTGCGCGCATCTTGCGATCAAACACTTGACAGTTGTGGCGTTTTCGGACCGCAATGATACAATCTTTAAACATGGACGGCCAGAAATAGCCAGCGCGCAACACCTTCTGAGCTGTGGCATACCCAGACATATGACCGCCACATGCTCTAGAGTGGCAATCATTCAAAACCCTCTCAACCTCTTCGTGAGTTAAATAACGTCGAAAAACTAAGTCTGCCCCCCGGCGATAAAGTGTATCTTCAATAATCTTGTATTGCTGGGATTGAAACCGAATTTTTCGACGTTCCGACTTTGAAGCTTCAGGCCGAAAGGTTTGGGTTTGGAGATAGATGATTATATCCCCATACCACGGATCTAAAGTACTGATAAGAAACAAAGATTCGTCCGCAATGGACTCCTCTGCCACAGTTTCTGTGTCAACATGCGGGAAATAACATCAATTCCGCAAAAACTAAGGATTTCTTAGACTTGGACTTCTCGAATTCCAAGTCGAACTCTTGCAGGATAACGATCCATTTAGAGTACTTGCCCCCTAGCAGTTGTTTAGTCAAAATCTAAATCATAGTGTTGCAATCCGAAATAACTGTAGTTTTACGGAGAAGAATGTAGTGACGAAAACGCTGGACAGCTTGAACGGCTGCCAGGGCCAATTTCTCCACATGCGAATATTTTAGCTCAGTGGGGTTTAACGTCCTACTAAGATAATATATCACATGTTCCGTTCCGAATTCATCTTCTTGGACTAACACCATTCCAATAGTGGAATGCGAAGCTGCGAGGTATAAGAAGTAGTCCTGGTTGTAGTTGGGAGGATGCAACAACGGTGCATAGGTCAACGCGTGCTTAAGTGCATCAAAAGATTGTTGGGCAATCTCGTCCCAAAAGAATTGAGCGTTCTGTTTCAACAACCGTGTAAAACCCTTAGTGACCTCGGCGTAGTTTGGAATGAATCGGCGTAAAAAGTTTGCTTTCCCTTGCAAACTTTGGAGTTGGCGCAAACTCGAAGGAGGAGGCAATTTGATGATAGCTTCGACCTTCGAGGGATCGACGCGAATGCCGACTTTTGAAACAACAAATCCCAGCAATCGACCCGTTTCTATACAGAAAACACACTTGTGGGGATTCAACCGAATACGATAATGCCTACACCTCATAAAGATTGCTCGTAAGTGGACAAGGTGATCAGCTCGATGTAAAGAATGAGCAGGTAAATCATCGAGGTACGGTTGCACAATGTGCTTGATGTCATGAAATGCATAAGACATCGCCCATTGAAAAGTGGCTCTGGCATTCTTAAGCCCAAAAGGTAATTTGCAGTAAGCAAATGTCCCCCATGGACAAATGAATGCCGTTTTTGGTTGATCGGTAGGTAGAATATTGATTTGATTATAGCCCGAAAAACCATCCATAAAGGAAAACATTTCGCTGCCGGCACAATCATCAATGATTTGATCAATATAAGGCGTAGGATAGTTGTCTTTTGGACAAGCTCGATTTATATCCCTATAGTCGATACATATTCTTATTGTTCCTTGTTTCTTGTTAATCGGAACAATATTCGATACCCAATCCGTTAACGGGATTGGATAAATGAAACCTGCTTTCAACAGCTTCTCGACTTCTGCTTTAATCGCAGTCGTTTTTCTAGGGTGAATTTCACGCAACCGTTGCCGGACGGGTTTAGCATCCGGGTAGGTCTTTATTTCATGAACAATAATGGGAGGATCGATTCCTGGCATTTCCTCGTAAGACCAGGCGAACACATCGCGGAATTCTTGGAATAGGGCCTTGAAAGTTTGAATTTCATCTTCTGTACATGAGGCACCTATATGAATGTTTTCTTCAATTCCGGGCTTCACTGAAATGTCAATGGGAATAGTGCGACAAATATTCCCTAAATTCAACTCTAAATCAGACTGTTTCGTTGGATTTTGAGCGTCTTTGACATATTCAACGGTAAAAATATATGAAAAATCGTTTTCAAAAGCATCATCCTCAGGTAAAAACGAAGATCTATGATGGAGATCTTCCCATGGTAGATCGTCTACACTTAGGATTTCACGAAGTCACTCGTTAGATGACACGACTTCGGGAAACGCTATCCGTTCTGTGGTTGATGTGAAAAGTGATTCCTCACCGACCACATTCATTTGGTCGATTTGGGTTGAACGCGAGTCGGTAAAAAACATGACGGCTTCATAAGCAATTTCATATGGACTCAAAGGCATAGCATCACCGAATGAGTCTATCTCAGATTCAGATGGGACAATCCAAGGATCGTCGTAAATAATGGTGTCTGATGTAATCATATGAATTGATGCAAATGAAGGGTTTGCGTTGATTGGAGGGAAAGGAAAAGTTCCCAGTAAACCGGAATCTTTAACTAAACCTACGCCAACGTCCCTATAAGGGATTGTCGTCTTACCGACATGCTGGATACTCTCTGAGGAGGCTGGGTCGGATGAAAAGTATGTCAGCTGATCAATTGTCACGATCTTGCCGTTATGTGGAAACTTTATTACTCTGAAGACCGATGAAACAACCGCTGTCATAGCATATGACCAACTTCGACCCAAAAGAAGGTTGTAGTCTAGAGGGGCATCAACCACCTCCACATCCAGACTAACGGTTTTACCTTCTACCCCTATAGGAAATTCCTGTAGAATACCAAACGGACGGAACCCACGACCATCAAAGGCCTTAAGGATGGTTGGGGATTGGTTCAGCGAAGGAGAACCAAGCGATCTCCAACACTGAATTGACATAATACACGTGGAAGCTCCCTCATCAATTACAGTCCGATGAATAGGCCTGTTTTTTACTATCACTGGAATCTGGAAAGCCATTTGATGGGGAAGGCGCGGTGTACTATTTTCTAGATCGAAGATTATCAGATTCGGGTCCTGAACATCAACAGCTCCGATAGCCGACAAAAGTAATTTTCGTTGTGCTGGGCATGATTGCAGCACTTCTAAAGCCGACATTGCTGAGGGTGAAACAGATAAGTCCTCAACAATGTTGTAATTCTGGGCTGCTCTCGCATGTGGATTGAAAGCAGACCTTCGAAGAACACCCTTGGCGGGCGGTTTGATTACTAAGTCCGGGTTAGGTTTTTCGATCTGTAGTGGATCAGAACCAGGAGCTGAGGTTGATGGATTAGAATGAGAAGATTCTGCTTCCTTACCATCAATAGGATTCTTACTACCATAATCTTGCGACCGAGTCGCAATCCTCACATGAGACATCATCAAAATGGGTTCTTCACTGGCAGTCGAGGAAGAACCTATCATCTTACTCTCCTGCTTTGGAAATGGATCTTTCAACACAACAGGAGTGGGAGAACCTTTGACTATTTTCACAACCTCGGCCCGATGAGGGCAATCTCTTTTAAAATGATCCTCTTCACAAATAAGACAAGGATATCGAGGTTTGTGCTTTTCGTCATTGGTTTCCGACTTTTCTGTTTTCTCCTTCGGAGCCTTGTCTGCTTTAGCCTTCTTCTTTCCTTTCTTCTTTCCACCGTTTTTTGATTTGGCCGTAGATGACTCTACAACGTGAATATCGGCGGAAAGTTCAGGAGAAGACTCTCCTGTCGGGGAATCAGGCAAGGTGATTATAGGAGTAGTAGAATTCTTGGAAGATTTCTTCTTGCTCTTTGTGTTCACCGTACCAATCATACCATCAGCGGCATGAGATCCCGAAGGAGCAGCAACGATTTGATTCGATTTTGGAAGATCTGGGATCTTCTCGTGTAATGTACCCGACTGAGTATAAACTAAGTCAAGGTATTGTGCCTGAGCAATGACTTGCTCCTCAGTAACTACTCCGGCCTTAGCTACATCTTCAGTAATCTTCGGTAATAATGATTTAACAAACCATTCAGCTAAGATTTGGTCCGGAATAAAAACTTTCACTAATCTTCTTCGACGTCTCCACTCATGAATGTGGTCAGAAATATATGTGGACGTCGATTGTTTTAGTGAAGTTAATAACTCCGTGCCGTTATTGTATCTGACCGGCAACTGAAAATGAGTTAAGAACGAGGTAGCTAACTGGCTAAAATTGTAAAAAGAGGCCCGTGGTAACTCAATGTACCAGTTGGCTGCGAGACCAATGAGTGTACGCTGGAAAAGACGTAAGCGGATCGAATCATCCGAGATAGAATTTGAAGCACACCAGATGTGGTAAGTCATCACGTGATTGGACGGATCCTCTCCAGACTTACCTTCGAACTTGGGTATATCACTGGGCAACTTATTTGGCATTGGCGGCCAGAACGGAAGATATTGAATTGGATCGTTCGTTAGGCGCGTCAAATCTAGTAAATCCAAAGTTGCGATAAACGGTAATTGCCGGTTAGGATCTCTAAAACTCTGGGTCACAAGACCAGTCCCAGGAGGAGGATATCCAGGATAACTAGGAACAGGAATCGCATTAGGGATATTATATCCTCCTGGAAAACCAGGATTAACCGGACCATACTGGGGTTGTTGAGGTTGTTGATAAGTGTACCCAGGATACGGTTGATACTGGTAAACCGGCTGCTGGAAAGCTTGCCCATATTGGTACTGTCCCTGGTACGGTTGATGAACAAATTGTGGTTGAGTAGTGACAACCGTACTTATACCAGGCTGACCTACAGGCATCTGAACCATAGTTTGAATCGTAGATCCAGATAAGGGTAAAGATGTCTGAGAAGTGGTTGCAGAGACAGTAGAAACCGGAGCTGTCGATACTCCAGAAGTAAGTGCGACATATGTTGCGGTAGTTGCAGCAGCCGTTTGAGATGGAGTACTAGGTGCAATTGGCGGCTGAGTAACTACCGAAGTTACAGAAGTTTGAACATTTGACTGGACAGGTTGCGGTTGCTGGGGTGAACCAGAAACTACGGGTTGTCCGGTTTGAGGTAACAACTGTATACTTGGCTGCAACACCTGTTGACCTTGTGATGGATCCCACACTATCATTCCAGGGTATTGACCTGTAACAGGTTGAGGATACTGAGATCCATAACCGGATTGAGGATAGGATTGATAACTGAAAGGTACAGTTCCCATACCTTTAACATATGACTGACCTTGAGGTGGTTGATAACCTTGACTCGAGTATTGACCTTGAGGTTGATAACCTTGGGGTAAACACTGATACTGGGGTTGACCTTGACCTTGAGGTTGATACCCTTGAGGTAAATATTGATACTGAGGTTGAACCTGGGGTACATATTGAGGCTGGGGTTGAACTTGAGGCATGTATTGTATCATGGGTACATACTGACCTTGAAGCTGCCCCCCAGACACAATTTGTGTACCTTGAAGTTGCCCCCCAGGCGTTAATTGAGGCTGCCCCCCAGGCGGTAATTGACCACCTTGAGGTTGAGAAACGGGAACTGAACCTGACATCATGTAAATGTCGCCTACACCCAACGGTTTATTACCATTGTTTCCAGCTAATAACCCATGATCAACGGGTTGAGGAGATGCCCCCGCAAAGATACCAGAAAGTGACTGATACCTGGTGGGAACAGAAGGTCCGCCGTGTAAGAAAGATTCAGGGGATTGAGTGAACACGGACGACTGACCAGGCATATTTACAGGAGTATAAATACTTCCAGGTGGAAAAGGAGTACGAGGCGGAGAAAAACCTACCCCTGAGTTGTCTAAATAATTGGTTAACGAAAGGTACCAAGTAGTACTTCTAGGAGGACTGTAAAAGATAGATTCACGCTCCCTTAGATCAATAGTAGGTTGATCTTCAAGGTTAGAGACTCCTATTTCTTCCTCTGGAGCAAGTTCTTCAATAGCAATCAAACCAGTAGGAAGATTTTCGGTGATAACTCGTTCTACTCTTGGTGAATCTGGAACACTAGAAGTTGGAGTAACAGGTTCAGATATTTCAGGTTCTTCGCCTATATCACTAGTAGATGAAAAGCTACCAGCAAGCTCGGAAACTGTAACAGCTTCGGGATTATAACCTGTCTCTAGACTTTGGTAATCTGGATGGACTACCAAGGAAGATTCTCCTTCTTCAGGTGAACCTACTCTACTGCCACTAGGAGGAGTTATACAAGGACCTTCAATCCTTTGTACTGACCCGGGACGTCTTCAGGAGGTCCACCCCGTGATCTACGGTGTTTCCTCAACAAATTAGTTCCGGTAACAATCTCAGGTGACTTGCCCCGAAGTCTACGGGACTGTCTCGGTAATTCCGCCACAGCTAAAAACTTTTAACTACTACACACGAAAACAAAATAAAATCTCAAATCAAACCACCTAAAGTCTCTAAAGAACCAAACAAATTTGAATCATACGCCTAAAGAATCTAGGGCGTCAAACCAAACACAAACAGTAGCCTTCCAGACCGAAAACGCTAGTTGGAGATGAAACCCAACATCGTTGGATTCAGTACAGAAGTGGCGGGTGGAACAGTTACCCCGGCAACCTGCTTAATGAATAGACCGGCACAAGTTCCTCCACTTTAACCGTCTCGAGTGAAGTGAACCCCCTGGAAAATCCAAGTGAGTCTAGCCGACGTCTGCTCCAGGTACAGTGGGATCTTCCCTCCACCGTCACCTCGGTAGAATCCTAAAGATAATGGTCACTAAGGTTACCAACCGCAACAAATGCACCTGGGGGAACAGTCTACACTCCGACAGCACGCAAGGGCAGAGTATCAAGCTCAATCCCCTTACCGGTTCCTTGACAATAATCCAAGGTTTACCAATAAGTGACCCTTGGCTCCTCGACAATGGTTAATCCGAGGTTTACCGTTTGTAATACGTGCGTGTCTGGCGTCGTTCCCAACGAGGGAGGATTGATCCCCTCACTGGTTTGGACACGAGCTCGTGCTTCTCCTTTAAGAGGAGCTTTCCCAGAGTACAAATGAGACAATTGGATTTATTCTATCACAAGATAAGCTACTTGTTTGGTTTTGTTGTCTTGGAGAGTTAATTAATCTCCTACTCCAAGACACTAGCCTGATCTAAATTGGTGTTTCAGAGCCCTAGTAAATAAAAGTTACTAAGTTGATTTTACTTTAAGCGTTAATTTTATGGTTTTTCTTAAAGAAAAAAGGTAGCGAAAATGAAACCAATGGTGTGTAGACTCGACTCGCAACCACTACAAAAATGCACCTAAGATGATTTACGCTACTTTTCTTTTTCAATGAAATTCTTAGCTAAGAAAGTTTAGAGAATGCAAATTTATATAAAAACAACTCTCTTGGCAACGAAAATCAAAGAAATAAAACTCTTTATCTTTTCAAGCATACAAACATGACCACTCATTACGTGCACGAAAAATCCTTTCTCTTTCAAAACAAAACTTTTCAAAGGAGATGTTTTTGTATTTTTTCTTATTTAATAAAGCATATAAATCTATTTTAACGAAAATCAATCTCAAAATCTATAAAATCTATGAAAAATTGACTCACAAGCAAATCAAAAGGAAATTTACTCTAAAGCAAACCTAACGAGGCAAAAGCCTACAAGGATGATTCTAGGTTGTTTTACTTGACCACAATCAAGCCAAGGACCAGCTAATGCAGAATCGAAAAACCAGTCAAAACAAAACTCAAATCTTTTTGTTCTTTTTGTAAAATGGAATTCAATACTCAATCAACAAGCACTTCGAAATTCGCCAAAGAGACAACTCAAAGGTAAGTTGCTCTCACAGGTAGACTTTATGACAGGTCCGACTCCTAAGAAGGCTGACAAAACCAGAGAGATCTAAGGCTTGAAAACTTCTACCGTCAAAGTTACTACAGGACCTACTCAAAAATCAAACCCTAGGGCTTAAACTTCTATGAAATCCACTAAAACACTCGATGCTATCGAAACAAGTTTAGGTGAAGATCTTTGACAGGAGACTAATGGATCTGGGCAGTAAAAACTAAGAAAAAGCAAAATCTAAGTGGAAAAATGTAAAAAATGGAAATTTCTTAATTTTTAGCAGGGTACGCAGGCAACCTGTTAAAACAGGTGCGGGCCCGCTCTGTGCACACAGCAACAGTGCGTACAGGTACGCACTGTGCAATACTCAGAGGGTGCGTACTACTGGGAAAACCAAGAAAAACAAAATCTAATTTAACCCTAAGCTAGCCCACCCAAATACAAAGTCACAGAGCCAAAAACTAGAAAATAAATGACTTTTCTCAGATCAAAGTTGCATACAAAGGAAAAAACTTTCACATCAATGGAGTCCCCAGTGGAGTCGCCATTTTGTCAGGCGGAAAGAGTCGATAGTGCGGACACAACCAACCTCCCTAGGAGCCTAGTGACAAACAAGACAAACGAGAGCAATCCTTCTCTAAACATGCATTTACCATACGAGAAATCAAGTGTTTAGATCCTACCTGTAGTCCAACGCTGTTGTAGTAGTCCAGCCTCGCCGATCCGGATGAGATCCTCCTTCACTTAGAAACCTGCATTCACTAACAATCAAATGATTAAATAGCACTTGATAATCTCATAAAATAAAACATATTTAACACATAGACCAAGGAGTACATGAAACAACTCATAAATAACAAGTTATTGAGAAGAATGGACTCATTTGCATTAATAGGAAACAAAAGGAACAATTACAACCTGAGCCTTGGTGTTGTGCAAGTCCCTCCCAGGGTCCATCAAGAGTTCTCCTTTACTTTGACAAAGCTCACCCACTTCCAAATAGAACAAGCAAATATGGTAATCTCTCCTCACAAGCTTCTGAATGGGAGTCCTAATTCCAGCAGCATCTACCCTTAGAAATGTTTAGCTTTCAACCTCTCCTCCTTCTGGCCCAATGCCTGTATTTATAGTGCTCAAGAGGAAGTTAATCAGGTCCACCATCAATGGGATAATCCCCTCTTTGGATGGGATAGCTCCTCTCTTGATGGGATAAATTCCTCTTTCATAGGGGTACATGAACCATCTGGAGGCGATCAATACACGTCGAACAACCTTCTAGAATGCTCTAGAAATGACCACAAGTAACTTTTTAAAGATGAAACTCGCGCCTTTTGAACTTTACAGGGGTACGCAACTGCCCCTTTACATACAGAGCGTACAAGTACGCAGTTTTTGTGAACATTAGGTGCGTACACGCAGGTAAGGCCGAGAGAATCTGCGTACCCAGAGATAAACACATTTACTAAGACTTTCTCTCTTTTTGGAGTTTGACATGGAGATCAGAGGCATAAGACTTGCCCAGGAGGATAGCATGACTGTTGATAGAGCCATACTAACTGTAAATAGCCATGGTGACATTTTTTAGTGTAACAGTGCACCAATCTGTCCATGCTTATGTTGAAATGTCTGCTCTGCTATATAGTATTGTTTATGCTCCTGACTGTAAGCAAGGTCTGCAAAAAGATGTTCTATAAGAAGAACATGACTCTATATATCATAAATGACCTTCCTATCACCAAAAGATTCAATACATACATCCATCACCCAACCAAGTGGGGATACATCAGGAACTAAATACATTACATCTTCATCCCAGGCATAGTGGGGAAACCAACATAGGTCGTTACATGACCTGAAGAGATGACTACAATAGATAGAGACACACTATTACATCATGAGTCGTGATATGACATTTATAACAGAGACCAATCACCTAAGATAAACATCAGCAACAACACTGTATGATCTGCTCCATAACATCTTTTATCATAAGGAGAAACACCAAAGCCATCCAGATCATCATTTGGGAATATCTGCATCAATCAACATATGTACAAAACAATCTATCATCATAGAGCTCATCATCATCATGTCTTCAACAATGCAACTTTGAATAATCACCCATGTATCCAGCTAACAATCCTCATATGTGCCAAGAACAATACGAATCTTGCATCATAATTCTTCTTATCCTTATGAAGATCACCATGTAAGCACCAGATATGTAGCATCAGAGAATCAACCATAAATCTGATCTGAAAATCAACTATGTAAATCCAAGAATCATATGAGATGGACAACTCATAACCACATCATAGCAAGATATATCATTTAGCCATATAATCTTCATCACCAAGGACTATTAACCATAATGCCAACAATGCATTAAAAAAAAACATATGCTCCCCCTAAACTAGTGCCATCTGTCAGATCTTATCAACAAGAAAAGTCTGCCAATAAATGCCTTAAGACAGATCCACAGTTTCTCATTATATGGTCTGCGTGGCTCCGCACTTCACCTTCTGCTCCTCTGCGTATCCCCGCACTTGACTTTCTGTGTTTCTGCATATACCCGTAGAGAGGCTTCTACTACAGCGCGTACCCACGCACCTGTGCCGTCAATTGCGCTGCGTACCTCTACTGTGGCCACGCACCCTCAGATGCTATCGCGCCGCGTATCTACGCACCTGCGGCTTCTGTAGCGCCGCGTACTTTCACTGTGCCTCCGCACCTGAACTTCTGTTTAGCCGCGTACCTACGCATCAGGACCATTGCTGTGCTGCGTACCCTCGCACTTTCACAGTGAATGGTCTACGTACCTCTGATTAGAACCCAATTAACAGTCCTCCTCTGTGCCACTGACAGTCAGATTCCCAAATCTGATCTTGTGCTCGAGAGATCATACTTCATAGATTCACTTCCAACTTCACTTTCCCTATTGCCTTTCTTCAAACAATCATATACGCGATTGTGCAGTATCCAACTCGCGTATATACGCGACTTCCCTTTATGGAGTTTTCATATGAGATTCAGGACACTGAAGTTTTGTACTTTCAACTCCCTCTGATTCTGGTATGTCTGTACGTTGTGCTGTGCCGCCTTTTTCTGACTGTACTTCCTTTTTCCTCCATATTTTCAAGCGTGATGATGCTTTCTTCTTTTGGTGTGATGTCTGTGCTTTGTTCCTGCATTCCTTTGCTATATGTCCAATCTTGTTACATGCATACCATCTTACATGTTTCATATTCTTTTTGTAGCAATCAGCAGCTTTGTGACCATACATATTTCAAGCAAAGCAATATCCATTAAAGTACCTTGAATGAGATGATCTTTCTGCATGATTGTCTTGAACCTTTCTTCTTCTACATCTGGCTGCAACATGTCCAAGATTATGACATACATAACATTCAACATTATTCATAGGAGGAGTAAAATATTTTCTTTGAAGCATCTCTTTCCTTGGTAGATGATGATATTGACCTTTCATTTCTTCGTTGATCACTTTAGATTTCTCTTTAGAGTTCCTTGCCTCACCTTGTGAACTAGATTCACCTTCAACAGATTCATGGAAACCAAGACCAGTCTTTATAGTAGGAGACCTTTGACTACTAAGAATATCATCCAAGACTTTAGAACTATCTTGAAATCGTAAAAGCTTATCCTTTTCTTCTAATTTACCTTTCAAGATATTTACCTCAACATGAAGCTGTTCTTCCTTTTCAAGAGATTGCTTTTTCAAATCTTCTTCAGCTTTCCTTCCTTCTTCCATTTGGTCCCTTAGTTTGAGAATCTCCTTTTTTTGTTCTTCATTCAGATCCTGTTGCATTTGACGAACTCAGAAGGCACATTCCAGTTGAGATTTTAAGCTGCTGACTTCGTTGTCTTGTTTTTCAATTGCTTGGTGAAGATCTTCATTCTGCTTCCTTGATTCTTCAAGATCTTCCTTTAGTGAGCGGATCGTGGCTTCAAGATTTTCATAATAACTGGATCGATCTCTGAGCTCCTTGATTGTTGTGTTCTTTTCAATGACTTCATTTCTTAGTGATGTTACTTCCTCTCTCTTGATGAGGTTTTAGTTCGGCAGTTACCCTTTCAAAAGCACAGTTCCTTTTGTCCAACAGATCTTGCTGAGTTCTAATTTTGTCTGTAAGATTTTTAAATTCTGCCTCAATTTGATATCTTTCTTGCTCACCCATAAGAGAAAATTCAGTAGTCTCACTATCACTTTCATCTTTTCCAAAAGGAAAGATAGTTGGAACATCAGAGGATAGCAAATTCATACCTAATAGTTCATCTTCATTCTGAAATGATTATGAATCTGATTCTGAATCTGAAGAGCTTCTTATACCTAATCCCCAATCGATTCTCCCACTGTCATAGTTCTTCTGAGATGTCTTCTTCTTCTTAGGTGCTTTCTTCTTAAGCTTCTTTCCCATTGTTCCACGGATCTCCTTTAGGCAATCAAGCTTCTACCAAAGGACTTGCTCTGATACCAATTGTTGGAAATAATACTGAGAGGGGGGGGGGTGAATCAATATTATCAAGTCAATAAAACTTTTTCATTTCCAAACTCTGATTCACAACTTCTTATGATTAAGTTAATTGATCTTCAATGAGTGCATTAGAACATTATCAACAATATTATCAGTTAACAGATGCAGTAACATAGAATAGATCATCACACATAAGGCACACACATGAACACCATGAAAGTGTGTGAGATCAACACTTTTGGATGCAATACCACGAGCCAAAACCATAAGAACAAAAACTATCGGACTAATACCATGAACCAACCATGAAAGTGCGTGAGATCAACACTTCTGACGAGGTACCATGGTCCAAAACCATAGGTTCAAATACGAAGGACTAACTACCATGGACCAAAGGTAAGTTCTCCAACATATACACGCTTTTCCTTGCATGAAAGTGCGTGAGATCAACACTTCTAACGAGGTACCATGGTCCAAAACCATAGGTTCAAATACCAAGGACTAACTACCATGGACCAAGGGTAAGTTCTCCAACATATACGTGCTTTTCCTTGCATGAAAGTGCGTGAAATTTTTCTCTACATGAAATAAACTTTTCTCTACATAAAAGTGCGTGAACGTTTCTCTACATGAAATAAACTTTTCTCTTCATAAAAGTGCGTGAACGTTTCTCTACATGAAATAAATGTTTCTCTGCATAAAAGTGCGTGAACTTTTCTCTACATGGAATAAACTTTTCTCTGCATAAAAGTGCGTGAATTTTTCTCCATATGAAGGAAACTATAATTTATCAAATAAATTTGCTGCGCTATAATTTATCATTTGTGTGATTTGCCATCAAGGACAACACTTGTCTCATAATGCCAACAATCTCCCCCTTTGGACTTGTCATACTGAGAATTTTCATCTAATATCTCTTCCATAGATTCATCTAGATATATATAAGTGAGTTGATCTTCTATGAGTTGTTTGCCATCAAGTACAACACATGCATCATAATGCCAACAATGGCTATGTTTTTGTGGTCGTCGACAGGTTCTCGAAGATGGCCATTATGGCGGCCTGCAAGAATAATATCACAGTAGAGGCCACTGCTAAACTCTTCTTTGAATGAGTGTGGGTGCACTTTGGTATCCCACAGTCTATCATCTCAGATCGGGACAGTCGGTTCCTCAGTACATTTTGGTCCAGTCTTTGGTTAATGTTGGACACCAAACTCACTAAGTCCACAACCTTCCATCCTCAAACTGATGGCTAGACAGAGGTTGTGAATAGGATGATTGTACACATTCTGCGTATCTACAACTAAAACCATCCACGCACATGTGACGAGAGCCTCCCTTATGTTTAGCACAGCTACAACTGAGCTCTTCACAGCTTGACTAGCCACAACCCTTTTTCAGGTGGGCTTGGGATTCCAACCACTATGCCCCATTGATGTGGCCATGCCACTTGCAGCTACTCACACAGATTCAACTCATGTCCAGTTTGAAACAGACAAGGAAACTAGCTTCATTAAGCACATCCAACATATTCGCCAGTAGGTCCATGACATTCTGGAGAAAAAAAATGCCAATTACAAGCAGCGACATGATCAACATCAGGTGCCACACAAGTTTTAGGTGGGCGACAAAGTCTGGTTGCATTTGCAAAAGGAACGCCTTACTAGAGCCTATCAGAAACTGAGACCAATCCGCTATGGTCCTTACACCATTACTAAGGCTGTGGGAGACAATGCATTTGAGCTCAACATTCCTCCATTGCTTGTCCTGCACCTAGTGTTCAATGTGGACCGCCTTCGGCCATACTTTCCATCATTGCTAGACACATCTGACATTGCAAAACAGCTCACACCCATAGAATTAAATCCAGATTGCATGGAACAAGCTACAACTGATCGGATCATGGACACATAGATCAGGAACACTCGCCAACATAATATCCAACTGTATACAGTTGTCAAAGCATGCCAACTCCTTCACCAGGGCAAGTGGCTCACCAGGGACCAAGTTCAGCAAAAGTTTCCTCATCTCATGGAGGAACTCAACGCAATGGGGACCATTGCTTCCTAAGGGGGGAGGAATGATCCAGGTGGATATTGGTGGCCACCTACCAATTCCACCTAGACCCCCACCATTATTTCTCTCAGCATTGCCAGTTTCCTTAATTGTAGCACAACTTACTATTTTTAGCAGTTTTTCGGGTCCTGAACTTCTAGAGCTGTTTTACGGCCCTAAACGACGTTTTTTTGGAAATATGGGGGCAACATGGGTCCATCGATCGATGTTTCCCTTCCGAAAGTGCTAGTGATTGGATAGATATTTATAACGAGCTATTGTACGCGTCAAACGGAAATCGTATGCCAAAGTTATGACCCTAGGAAGTTGATGTACCAATTTACCCAAACGGGGCCCACAGTTTGGCGTTTCATCTTCTAGGGTTAGGTTTTGGAATGTTAAGGGTTTTCCATTGTTTCTCAACAATAAATAGGCCTTCGAGCCTCATTGTAACATATTTCAGAGGCATGTAGCCACCACACATCTCTTCTCAGAGATAAGCTACCATCACCCTAGCTAGTTTATTTCCATTACTGTTTGTAAGCATATTTTAGTATTTTACATTAATGAAATGAAGTATTATTTCCGCTGCATATATGTGTTTATGGTTATCTCTGTAATTTGTTGCATTCCTGTTTTATTTGGTTTGATTCTCCATATATATTGGGTTAGTTGTTATAAAGCGTTGAATGTCTACATGTTGTGCATGTGTTTACTCCATTGGATGCATGGTACTGAATTGATGTATAGATAACTCTCTCCTTGTAGAAATACTTCTTCATCAAATTGAATTTGGAAAGAATATTTTCTGCATGGTTTGAGTCAGAGTCTCATAAAACTCCATACATCAACATCCATTCTGAAGACATTAATGAAGTACGCTTAAAATAAATCTCATAATAAAATAAATCAACAACTCTTTTTGAGCATACACACAGATTAGTTTAGGCTAGGACCTTGGGCTGGGCAGTGGCGAGTAAACTGCCCAAGTGTTATCAGGAAAAGTGTCTATTCAGAACAACCCTATCCCACTGGGTTGTGACAGAGACCTCAGAAACAAACAGGGAAAACTACTCTTGTATTCTCCTTTATGAACTATAAACGAAGAGGAACATGATGAACCAACTTGTGTCTTGCGCTAGTCCTTTGATCCAATCTCTCTTCTCTTTGACAGCTTCCAGCTACTTGCTCCCTTACTCACCCAGCGTCACCAAGTTCCTGCAAGATCACAGAAGAAGGAAACTACACAAAGACATGGATTTATGTTCATAAAAAGCTTAGGATCAGATTTAAGCTAAACATACAAATATAACAAACATCAGTGATATACAAGCATGTAGGAGAAACTCAAATAGTTTTATTGATAAAACAAGAAGATCCAGGAGGAGTTACAACCGATGATTCCTGATCCAGCATCAACCTCCCAGCACAGAATCCCCTCTTCACCTCCCACAAAGCATAAATCACCCAATACTCTGATATCTATTTCAAAACCAACAGCAATTCTCTGCAATGTACAAAATTCCAGCCTTTGGATCTCTTGGTGAGGGATCCATATATAGATGTATGCAAAGAGGATGAGTCAGCTCATGAATTGATTAGTGGCCTCTCTCTGTTAGTTCTTGCTTCCACTTGGAGACTGAAAGCTTCTTACTCATCATTGGTCGAATTCAGTGAGGCAAGTGTCATTGGAGAAGATTCTGGAAGCTTCCATTGTCTCTCCACCTCGTGGAATGACATTGCCACTTGTCATTTCCCGCTCAACGCACCCTGGTAGTGCATTCAAGTGCGTTGGAACGCACCTAGCCAGTGTATTTGGGTGCTTTGCAACGCAGTTAGCTAGTGGAGCAGGTGAAATGATCCCGATTTGACTAGTTTTGAGCAGTTTCTTGTGGAGAACTTCTGGGAGAAGCTGTAATTTGTTGACCTTGTTCCTTTAGGAGCTAGAACAACACTTTTTAGGGACTTAGGATCCCTTGGTTTATGGACATTTCATGCTTATAACTGTAAGGCACAAAAATGTCTATAACAGTTGCCCCCTAAAGTATGAGGCTGTTTATCGGGTGAAATGCTTTATTAGGATGATCCGAAGTTCTTTCAATGCCGGGAGGAGACCTGTAATAAGATACAATACAATACATTATCTTCATATTGTTTTCATGATCTAGCTGAGGCGGGAATTCCCATGCTCAGCTTTATAAATTCATTTTCATGTACATAGGACAGACAATCGTCTGATGATAGACTGATGATTCTGATGAAGTCATCATCCTTTTGGTAGGATGATTATCTGTGCTGCAATGCTGTACATTTCAATGTCTTTATTTTTCCTGAATATATATCGCAACCCGGATGGATGAAACTAGATCCGGGGTCTTCAATCTCGTCCGATTTTCACTCGAAGTACAAGTCGATCCATGTGAGAAATGTTTTGAAGTCGAACATGGAAATACATCGCTTGATTACCAATCAATGATGTAAACTGTTAACAAGCGCGAGAGGAATCACCGATAATGATAATGACCCTCAAGGTACTGCAGTACAATTCATGTGGTGTGAATAAAGGACTTGGCGTCGAACGCCACGCAAAATCTTTCGGTCGAAGGTCATTGATGTATACCTGTCGCCGGAAGTGAGAAACTTGCCATTGAGGCATGCAAGCTTCAAAGTACTGAAGGGGTTGTTCCTAGATCAACTTCTTGGATAACGAGCTGATGTCGACAAGAAGCGATCCGTCAAAGGAGGGCCTTAATGAATCCCACATCAATGACATGGAATGGAGCAAATGATTTTGATGGAGGTGAAAATGATCTGGTGATATACGGTTCAGGGTGGCGGTCATGAAAGAATGAAGTATAATGTATGGTAGTGGATGGGACACGGGTGACTTCTCTGGATGACTTCTCTTGAACATGTCGGCGAAACTTATGTGATGGATTGGTAGCATTTACCCCAAATGTGGATGGTATGGCGTGACCATGGTGATGTGACCGGTGAATGAAACAACCCAACCCGACTCAGGCACGGAGTGGAAGTGTCATGTTCAAGAGCGACTTGCTACCAATAAAGTTTCTTTGAGTTTTCTTCCCAATTTTTCCCCAGTCATTGCTGACCAGTACCTCTTTATTTTTGTCAAGCTTGAGGAGGATAACATATGCTTTTTCTATAATTTTCCCTTCAGACAAACCCATCACTATGTTTTAACGAGCCTAGCGATAGTGAAACTCGTTCTCGCCTAAAGACAAGTTTGTCGCTATTAATCCTTTTAACGAGTCTAACGACAAAGATAACTCGGTCCTTTTCATTTTTGGAGAGTCTGAAAAGGTACATAAAGGTAACTCCAAAGTTCCTTTTTCGTCATCTAATCCCTTAAGTCCAAAAAAGTATAAAACAATAAAGAAGGGATGAATTTTCGATAGTTTTAACGAGCCGAACAAAACAAGCGCTCGATCTTTTTGTGCAATAATCCCTCAGGTCCAAAAAGATTAAAATCTAGAGGAGGGATAGCACTTCTGGTCGCTTTAACGAGCTGGAAGGCCAAAACTCTTTTCATATTTTACGAGTTAGTTGAAAAGAGCTTAAAGAAGACTCGTCTTTTGAGGAACGAGTGATAAAATGGGTAGCAGCTGATTCCAGGTAAGGTTTGGAATTTTCCAATCACGGCAGTGTCACAAGGATGGCTAGTGAAATCACTCTTCGCAGCTGTTCCTCAAAATGGGTAAACAATCAAATGGAGGTGAATGATCAGCCAATGGAAAAGTGGAGGTGACGGTGCAAACACGACCAAGGCTTTAATGGCTGAAATGCTTCATTCACAGTGGTTATTTTCCGGGGAATAGTTCATTTTTTAACGAGCTTAAACGCGGGTGGAAACATTTGCTCATGTATTATGTTTATTTTTTAATGAGCTTGAACTATGTGCTAAACTGATCGATGATAAGTTTGCATGCCCCCAGCATAATAACGAAAATCGAGGTGCATGTCCCCCCAAGCTTCATTGCATTCAACTCGGTGGTTGGAATGAAGGTTTACCTTTGAGATTTGAAAAGGGGATTGTTTCATTTTTTAATGAGGTTGACATAGTAAAAGAACTATCCTCATGACTCCTTGTTTCGTTTTTTAACGAGGTTGACACGAGATAAGAACCATCCTCGGAATCCAAATCCATTAGATATATAAGATTTCATATTCCACTGTGGCCATTTCTACCAGATTACTCGGAGGTGGTAGGGCAAAAGTACCCATTAAGGAAGGGTCTTTTAGGAGACCTACTCTGATATTTTGGAGCGAATGATTGCTTCCATGGATCATTGGAATGCTTCCCGTAACTTGTGAACTGTTGGGGAGAAATGTTTGTTGGTCGACGATTGTAATTCCTCCTTGGAAGGGAAATGCAATCTTCCTGAAGTAGGTCGACACAACTGCGGCCATGGCATATATCCAGGGCCTACCTAGTAGGATGTTGTAATCAAGGTTTCTGTCGATTACTTCAACATCAATTTCTACTGTTTTGCCCCCCAGTTCAACCTGCAAGTTTCTTAAAATTATGTATGGAGTGTATGATCGTCCATCAAATGCTTTTAACATTGTTGACGATCACGACAAGGGTGGTGACCCTAAATTTTTCCAGCAACTCATCGACATAATACATGTGGATGCCCCCTCATCAATAATTGTTCGATGAACAATTTTGTTGAGGGCTTTCACTTGAATAAGGAAAGCTAGTTGAGCTGGTAATTGAGGGTCATATCCTTTATGATCAAAGGCCACAAGATCGGAATCCTATGGGTCAATTCCACCTATTGCTGATAATAAAGCTTGCTCTTGGGAGAGGCAATTTTGCGATACCTCAAGTGTCGACATAGTGGACGGCGATTGGGCCAGGTCCTCTATTATATTATAATTCTGTGCCATTTTTGCACGAGGATTAAATTTCGATTTGTGTAATACTCCCTTTGGTGACTTTATCATTTGTTCAGGAATGATGGGTGGCACAACTTCGGTCAAAGTTGTTGTCGAAGTACTAGGTTGTTCATTAGCCTTGTTATTCGACAACTGTGGATTCCCGTAATCTTTATTCCTTGTCAAAGCATCATTTTTCTGCTTTGATATAGAAAACATAAGCACTTGGGATCGAGAAGCATTTTGATTAGCAACCAGTTTGGTTCCTGGGTTTGGAAACGGATCAGTCAATACTGCTGAGGTTTTTGAACTCTTAAAGAGTTTCTTAACTTCAGCTTTATGTGGACAATATCTCATCCGATGATCCTCATCGAATATATGACACCCCGCAAGGGGTTTCCTTTGGCCATAAGGGTTTGCAAAAGCTTTATCGGGAGATTGCTCATCCTGTTTCTTCTTCTTCCCTTTACCTTTCTTCTTGCTTCCTGGTTGTTTGGTTTCTTTGCCCTTATCTGTCGATACGAAATTTACTTCCGAAGCAAGAAGTTCGTCTTTTGCATTTTGACCTGAAACCTTACGGGCCTTCTTGGATGTAGCCTTTGTCGATTTCGTGTTTGTTGTGCCAATCACGCCATCACCGGCATGAGAGTCATTGCTCGATTTAGGAGGAGGAGGAATCGAGGATTCCAGTCTAGGGGCGTTAGGTATTTTATCGTAGAGCATGCCAGACTGAGTGTAAATCAAATCCAGATATTGTGCACGAGCAATCACTTGCTCTTATGTTACGAATCCCCCCTTTGCCACATCTTCCGTGATGGAAGGTAGTAATGACTTGATAAACCATTCAGCTAATAGCTGACCAGGAATGTACGTTTTTACCATCCTACAACGACGTCACCACTCATGTATATGATCAGATATGTGAGTGGCCATCGTCTGTTTGAAGTTGGTAAGCAGTTCCGTTCCCGTTTCATACCTTATCGGTAATTGAAAATGGGTTAAAAAGGTTGTGGCTAAGATGCTGAAGTTGTCGAACGAAGCTCTAGGAAATTCAATGTACCATTTTGCCGCTGGACCTGTTAACGTCCTCTGAAAAAGGTGAAGCCTTATCAAATCATCATTTAAAGTGTTTGATGAACACCATAGATGAAATGTCATCACGTGATTCGATGGATCTTCACCCGGATTTCCATTAAATTTAGGAATATCTGATGGAAGTTTATGCGGAATCGCTGGCCACCAAGGGGCATAAGCAATTGGATCGTTTGTTAACCGGTGTAAATCAGGTAACTCTAAGGTTTCCACGAATGGTAACTGTTGATTCAGGTTAGGTGAAGCATACCCAGGATACGAGGGAATTTCCTGAGCAGTTGGCCTTTTCATACCAGCATAATGCAGTTGATGCTGGTATGTTTGGTAAGGTTGGTGGACTTGACCATTATAAAATGGTTGATTTTGACCGTTTTGAATGTACGGCTGTCCACTGTTTGCAAACATCTGCTGCTCAGCACCTTGGTATACTTGTTGGAATTGTGGTTGTTGGTATTGCACCAGCCACGGTTGTGAAGCCATGTGTTGTTGCTCGATACTAACCGTTTGACCAAGGTGAGGGGTAATTGTACCTGTCTGGGCCTGTGTCGCCCCACTAGTTGGCGATTGTGGTTGAGTCACAGGGTCAAGGGGTTGTTGCATTAAAACCTGAGAAACTTGAGGTTGACATACAACAGGCAGCGCTTGAACTTGCGACACCGTCACAATAGCTGGCATAGTCAGTATGTTCGACACAGGTACGCATTGTTGCATCGAATATAGAACTCTTGGTTGTTGAGGTAGTATAGGTACCCAACCACTTGAGGTAATTCTAATATAACCTGAATGTTGTTGTGAAATCTCGTATGGATATCCTCCCGGAGGTGGTAATGAAAGGGCGTACTGCCCCCCATACGGTGGTAATCCAGAACTCAAGGGAATTGTTTGCCCTTGGGGACCGGACTGCCCAAATTGACCTCCAAATGGATCAATTTGTTGAGACTCAACATAAGAGTTTCCGGATATAATTCCGGATGAACAAACAGGAACGGACGAGACTGTCGAAATAGCCCCTGGATGGGCTCCTTCTAGCGGTTGCGAGCTAGTCGGGACAAATGGTATGCCGGCGAACATTGTCGGAGTGAGAGCAGGGAGTTCTGCCGTCACTGTGTCAGAAGACACAGTCCTAGATGTTGACGGTTGTTCAGATATTTGTAGTCTATCCAAAAGATTACCTAGCGATTCTACAGGAACTTCCGCCAGTGGTAGACTAACTTTTGATGTCGAAGGAAATAGAGTGATCCCGATTCCAAAATGCGTTGGAGTACTTGCTTGAGGATCTTCTATAATTTCTTCTATCGCAACCAGACCAGGTGGAAGGGGAAGACTGTCAGGTCCGTAAAATATTTCTGGTGCCGAAGAGGAAGCGACAGATGTTTGAAGAGTAAGACTCTCTGAACTGGTTATGGATGGAACTGGTTCAGTAACACAAGTGTTTTTTCTCAAACTAGGATCAGTACCACTATCCTTCTGTGGCTGTTGAACTTCTTCTGTTGAGGCAGGGATTCCAGAAATGTTTGGAGTAACCGGAGTCTCTAATGTCGTTGGAACACTTGTTCTAACTTTGATAGGTGACTTGGATCCGGTTAAACGAGTTCCCTTTGTCCGTACTGGTTTCGCTTCCGGAGACAAAGACGATTGACTCGTAAGCCTCCGCGAACGACGGGGTTTCAATTGACTTTCTTCCACGATTGCGGATTACTCGATCAACTAAAATAAAAAGGGAAAGTACGTTTCCGTATTAAATGAATTTTAGACGCTTTTGACACAACTTGTTTTTTCAGTTTTAAAGAGTTGAGAAAAAACAAAAGATGACTCTAGTCTCCTTCGATTTTTAATGAGCCTGAAGTGACAAGTGCTCAGATGGACCTTTTCCGTTAAGGAGTCTGAAAAGGAACGAAAGGGAATGCTCTGGAGGTCTAGGTAGAGGGAGTACCAAACCAATTGCAAAACTATAGAATACTTTTTACGGTACGGCAGTCAATCTTCCCGAATGTTGTGTTCGGTGCATTGCGATCAGTAGGGCGCCCGACACGGTTTCCTATGGATAAAGGTTTTATGCCTATAGGGGTCTCCCAATATATACTCGACGGTACGTGGGAGCACAAGTCCGTACTGGAACTTATCGTCTCAAAGTGGAGGAATCACCCAACCATCAGTGACGACAACAGTTACCAGGTTTTACGACGCCGGAATACGTCTCTAGCCTAGACCTCTAAATGTTGTGCGTTAAGTTACAAAGCATTGTTAAGTTCATTGAATTTATTTTAGGTTGATCTTTCTTATGAAGTTTTCCTTTTGGGATCACCACGAGATGTAGATATAATTCCTAAAATGCAATCTAAAGATGATGAGCAAGCTTTTATCTCTTTTCAGCAATGAAAATCCTAGCTACAAGGGGAAAAGAAAGACACAATCTTTTCTCAAAGAGTAAAGAGCACACTGTAAATGCACTTTTTCCTAAATCAAGCCAAACAGACTATCAATATGCAAATGCACATATGCATGTATTTTTTTTTCACTTTCTTAATATTGATGCCTAAAAAGAAAGTTGTTGTACAAATTTGAATTTGCTTTCAAGTGAAAAACACAAACAAGCTTCTTTTCGAAATCAAAAGGTAGAGACGATTACGACACTTTATTATTTTGAAGTAAACACTTGTTTCGACACTAGAAATTCACAAATTCAAGCCAAAGGCAAAAGTAAAAGCATAATCGACTGTCAACAGCAAATAAACTTTCTCCTAAGATCAAAATCGACACTTACGACAGATCTAAATCCAAGGACGACAGTATGACTAGTCTACTTTTGCAATGGGAAACTGTAAATGACGTAACAAACACACAAAAACAAATACAGTTTCTTTTATACAACTGAGGCGGAATTAAGGCAAAGAAAAGGGGCTTTTAAACAGACACACACACTGATCACAGGCTGCAAAAATCAGAGGCAAAACTGGAAAAAGTGAGCAAAGAACCTCAGCTGCACAGGGCTGAGCTGATCAACGCACCTGCTACACAGAGAAACTGAATTGCAACGCAGGTAGCCCTCTCGGGAACTGCGCTGAAATGCAGAGTCTCTTCACAGAGCCTACGCTGGAGCAGAAACGATAATTCTCTCCAGGTTTTGGGTCACGGTTTGTAGTTTAATCTATGGTTTTTGGCCGGGTAAAAACAATCAGTAATGCACAATCAGAAGGTTGATTTAAAAGAGGTTTAAGAGCTATCACAAAGGGTAATCAGATCATTTTTGGATCAGCTGTTCATATCATAAACAGATCCAGTGAATGGATCGAAGTAGCAGATGTCTAATTTGCATTTGTAAATGGAAAATGTAGTTCGATTCGCTACTTCTAAGTTTATGAAACAAACAATCAGAGAAACACAAACAAACTAACTAGACACGATCCCCAGCGGAGTCGCCATTTTGTTATCGAGAAAAGTGTCTATTCAGAACGACCCTATCCCACTGGGTTGTGACAGAGACCTCAGAAACAAACAGGGAAAACTACTCTTGTATTCTCCTTTATGAACTATAAACGAAGAGGAACAGGATGAACCAACCTGTGTCTTGCGCTAGTCCTTTGATCCAATCTCTCTTCTCTTTGACAGCTTCCAGCTACTTGCTCCCTTACTCGCCCAGCGTCACCAAGTTCCTGTAAGATCACAGAAGAAGGAAACTACACAAAGACATGGATTTATGTTCATAAAAAGCTTAGGATCAGATTTAAGCTAAACATACAAATATAACAAACATCAATGATATACAAGCATGTAGGAGAAACTCAAATAGTTTTATTGATAAAACAAGAAGATCCAGGAGGAGTTACAACCGATGATTCCTGATCCAGCATCAACCTCCCAGCATAGAATCCCCTCTTCACCTCCCACAAAGCATAAATCACCCAATACTCTGATATCTATTTCAAAACCAACAAAAATTCTCTGCAATGTACAAAATTCCAGCCTTTGGATCTCTTGGTGAGGGATCCATATATAGATGTATGCAAAGAGGATGAGTCAGCTCATGAATTGATTAGTGGCCTCTCTCTGTCAGTTCTTGCTTCCACTTGGAGACTGAGAGCCTCTTACTCATCACTGGTCGAATTCAGTGAGGCAAGTGTCATTGGAGAAGATTCTGGAAGCTTCCATTGTCTCTCCACCTCGTGGAATGACTCTGCCACTTGTCATTTCCCGCTCAACGTACCCTAGTAGTGCATTCAAGTGCGTTGCAACGCACCTAGCCAGTGTATTTGTGTGCTTTGCAACGTAGTTAGCTAGTGGAGCAGCTGAAATGATCCTGATTTGACTAGTTTTGAGCAGTTTCTGGTGGAGAACTTCTGGGAGAAGCTGTAATTTGTTGACCTTGTTCCTTTAGGAGCTGGAACAACACTTTTTAGGGACTTAGGATCCCTTGGTTTATGGATATTTCATGCTTATAGCTGTAAGGCACAAAAATGTCTATAACACCAAGAGCACAAAACTAAGACTAGTGTCATTAAAGAGAGTAAAATCCCGTTGCACTCATATCATCCGAGACCGCTCCCCTTAGAAAGGAGTTAAATGTGAGACACCATTTGAATGTGAGAGAATATAGCTTGCATTCGATTGCATCTTCATTGGGTATTCTGTGTATTGGGGATCCCCTCATGGATATCAGAGCTGAGTCGGAGACTCAAGTATCCTTCCCACACAGCGTATTGTCTATGACCATGTGCCCCCCAGTGGTGTCTATGGTTTGAGGTAACATTAGTGGCTGTTGGGCAGTGGATCCCCCGCGTAACGGTTTTGGGGCTTAAAGCCCCACAATTTTGGGTATTGGTATTGTAAATTCTCCATGAAGTGCGTGGAGCATGAGTTGTAATGAGTCAAGACAAAGGGTAGTCCGCCCTAAAATATTGTAATCTAATATAGAATGTTTCAGCCTACCCATGGTCCGTGGACCATGGGAATGTATAAATCGAGCGAGGCTCTAGATGTACAAGGCAGTTTTTTGGGAAGTTTTTTTTGGACCTTAAGTGTATGGGGTTCTGAAGTGATATTCACTTTAAGTCTGAGTCATAGGTGGTAGTAGTAAGAGTAGGCTTTGTAGCTGTGTGAACAGAGGCTTGGTAGAGTCTGCAGCTGTGTGCACGGACCCCTGCAGCTGAGTGCGCACGAAGGAATTGGATTGTACTGGAACAAGAAGATTAATAAAAGATAAGTGTTTATGAAATATCATGCATCTTCTTGTAGATCTGTGTGGTTATTCTTCTGTTATGGGTTTAAGCATCTCTTTAAGGTTTATGTCTGCGCGCACTAGTTAAAAATATCGAATGATTATAAAAACTACTGAATTAAGTCAGATCTATAATAAAACATACTAAGGATAAGGGATCTAGACAACGCCCCTTGGCGCTCGGTACTAGGGCTATGCAAAGGTTAGATAGTTGCGCGAAGTGTGAAAGATTGATCTGCGAACTCTCCAAACCTCATCAAGACATCCCTAGGGTGTGGAAACCTGGTTCCAACACCCTCTCATACTACCTTGGGTGAGACGTTAGTCTGTGCTTTGCAAACTATTGCCGAAAGGGCCGGTAGTTTTGGGATTTGTTTGGCTAAAACATTTCTCCATATATATTGGGTTAGTTGTTAGATAGCATTGAATGTCTACATGTTGTGCATGTGTTTACTCCATTGGATGCATGGTACTGAATTGCTGTATAGATAACTCTCTCATTGTAGAAATACTTCTTCATCAAATTGAATTTAAAAAGCATATTTTCTGCATGGTTTGAGTCAGAGTCTCATAAAACTCCATACGTCAACACCCATTCTGAAGGCATTAATGAAGTACCCTTAAAATAAATATCGTAATAAAATAAATCAACAACTCTTTTTGAGCATACACATAGATTAGTTTAGGCTAGGATCATGGGCCAGGCAGTGGCGAGTAAACTGCCCAAGATCACAAAACTAAGACTAGTGTCATTAAAGAGAGTGAAATCCTGTTGCACTCATATCATCCAAGACTGCTCCCCTTAGAAACAAGTTAAATGTGAGATACCATTTGAATGTGAGAGAATATAACTTGCATTCGATTGCATCTCCATTAGGTATTATGTGTATTGGGGATCCCCTTGTGGATATCGGAGCTGAGTCGGAGACTCAGGTATCCTACCCACATAGCATATTGTCTGTGACCATGTGCCCCCCGGTGGTGTCTGTGGTTTGAGGTAACCTTAGTGGCTGTTGGGCAGCGGATCCCCCGTGTAAGGGTTTTGGGGCTTAAAGCACACAATTTTGGGTATTGGTATTGTAAAGGCTCTGCGAAGTGCGTGGAGCATGAGTTGTAATGAATCAAGACAAAGGGTAGTCTACCGTAAAATATTGTAATCTAATATAGAATGTGTCGGCCTACCCATGGTCCGTAGACCATGGGAATGTATAAATAGAGAGAGGATCTAGGTGTACAAGGCAATTTTTTGGGATGTTTCGTTCGGATCTTAAGTGTATGGGGTTCTGAAAGTGATATTCGCTCTGAGTCTGAGTCATAGGTGGTAGTAGTAAGAGTAGGCTCTGCAGTTGTGTGTACAGAGGCCTGGTAGAGTCCACAGCTATGTGTGCGGACCCCTGTAGCTAAGTGCGCAGGAAGGAATTGGATTGTACTGGAACAAGAAGATTAATAAAAGATAAGTGTTTCTGAAATATCGTGCATCTGCTTATAGATCTGTGTGGTTATTCTTCTGTTATGGGTTTAAGCATCTCTTTAAGGTTTATGTCTGCGCTCACTAGTTACAAATATTGAATGATTGATAAAAACTACTGAATTATTCATCTATAATAAAACATATGAAGGATAAGGGATCTAGATAGTGCCTCTTCGCGCTCAGTACTAGGGCTACGCGAGGGTCAGATAGTTGCGCGAAGAGTGAAAGATCAGTCCGTGAACTCTCCAGACCTCATCAAGACATCCCTAGGGTGCAGAAACATGGTTTCAGCACCCTCCCATACTACCTCCGGTGAGACCTCAGTCCGCGCTCCACGGACTGTTGCCGAAAGGGCCGGTGGTTTTGGTATTTGTTTGGCTAAAACATTTCTCCATATATATTGGGTTAGTTGTTAGAGAGCATTGAATTTCTACATGTTGTGCATGTGTTTACTCCATTGGATGCATGGTACTGAATTGATGTATAGATAACTCTCTCCTTGTAGAAATACTTCTTCATCAAATTGAATTTGAAAAGCATATGTTCTGCATGGTTTGAGTCAGAGTCTCATAAAATTCCATATGTCAACACCCATTCCGAAGACATTAATGAAGTACCCTTAAAATAAATCAACAACTCTTTTTGAGCATACACACATATTAGTCTAGGCTAGGATCTTGGGCTAGGTAGTGGTGAGTAAACTGCCCAAGATCACAAAACTAAGACTAGTGTCATTAAAGAGAATTAAATCCTATTGCACTCATATCATCCGAGACTGCTCCCCTCAGAAAGGAGCTAAATGTGAGACACCATTTGAATGTGACAGAATATAGCTTGCATTCGATTGCATCTCCATTGGGTATTTTGTGTATTGGGGATCCCCTCGTGGATATCGGAGTTGAGTCAGAGATGCAGGTATCCTACCCACACAACATATCTTCTATGACCATGTGCCCCCGGTGGTGTCTGTGGTTTGAGGTAACCTTAGTGGCCAAATTTTTTTAGGATGAACATAAGGTGACTTGTGTGGGATTCCATGGTACCTAAACAGATGAACCTACTCTGTCTTCGATTTTTGGGAGGGTGCTCATCTTCATGAGAGTACATGGCCCCTTAATCTAAGGTTTGGGTGAAGCTCAGGAGTAATCATAACTATACATTTGGATATCTCTCTTTTATCCATTGTGATACTAGGTTTCATCTCCAACAAACGGTGGATAACAGACATAGTCATACCCCACGACTGCTTGTTGATTGACTTTTAGAGTATATTTTTATTTTTAGGTGCTAGTTTGTTATCACTGAGACCATAATAAATATCACTTTAAATTTTTTTGATAAAGTATATTGGTCACTGTGGCTACATACGACCTTTGTCGTCAATCTAGGTGACAACAAGGTCTTTGTCCGACGATTCTGCAGGATTAGCCGAGCCTTGGTGATCTAGATTCTCCCTCTTCGATAAACCAGTCTCCAATGGCTAACACTGAATCACATAACACTTCCCAAGAAACATACTACCTGAGAACCTCTTTAACGAAGGAGTTATACCTCCTTATAAATCCTCCCCTCATCGATCCTCTTGGACCAGTATTGATTTAGGTAGCACCTGTACCTATCATTTCTTCAACACTACCCACATCCAACATTCCCCTGACGACTAATGGGTCATGATATTTTTTGGACAAATTTGGTCCACCATCAATTCCCTCGCCTATAGTGAGTAACAAATGACTCATTGGTTACACTGATATCCAGACTATGCCTAGTATGAGAAACTTAGTTACACTTGCTATGAGTAGAACCCAATACATCCCAGTTCCTTCCCCTTTTTTTTTTGCTCCTGGACCTCTAGCTATCACTCCTAGTAGCACAGTTAGAACGACTACCTTCAGTAACCCTTTTGGTTGGAACCCTTTGCTCAATTCAAACCCACAAGCTCAGATGTTTGGGGGAAATGTTCCCAACATGCACACACTGGTCGAGGGCATTATTGGCCCCCCTATGCTTATAGGAAATACTAAATCATCCTTGATCAACTTACCTCCTCCAAGTGGACACTATTCTAGTATCAGTCATGTGCCTACAAAAAAATATATGGCTAGCAGAATCCCTCAACCCAATCTTGCTCCATCTATTTTGGCACCCCCTCGTCAACCTCAACTGAGTCAAGGTGGCTCTTTTTATCCCGGGGGAAACTAGTATTCCCCCCCCAGCCTAATATAACTTATGGACCACCACTATATATGACTGTTCCACCATAGCAAGGAGGCTATTATCCAATGAATCCTATGTATCCTGTTGAACAACATGATGGGAGGACACTAGGGTCCTTCAATGTAGGTTTCAACCCCATACAAAAATTTCTTGCATATGAATTCTAAAAATAGCAAATAAATAATGGCGAGAGCATAAAACAATAAAAATATATACACAGAGATTTTCTCCTAGATCCCAAAATCGGAACCACGAGATTGATTTTTCATTATGTTCCTTTCAATGTTACAATACATATATATACATGTCGAAGCATCCATAAACTCCAATCCATTAACCCTGGATTAGAACATAATTGTAGTTCCCTTGACTGGATCTACAAAATACCATGGACATAGAACCATCATGCCCAAAATCATGTGTGCAATCCATGCACAAAACCCTACGTAAGTTTTCCCACCTAGTATAGGGTCCAAAATAATTTTCTTGGGGTGCTGCCCTGAACCTCGTGCAGGGAGGCTACCACCCCCCTGCATGCTCCCTGATAGAGGGGCATCCACCCCCCTGTGACCCCTCGGTAGCGCCCAACACAATGTATAGGGGAGGATTCTTCCCCCCCCCACGTGTGGGGTAGTTTTGGAAAGAATATAACACAACCCAACATTCTCCCACTTGTTTTTTTCTTTCAATAGGGGGCCACATGAGAGCTTAGTCATTGATCCAGCCCTGCAATTCCCATTGTTTCTCTACACCAAGAGAACTTCTTAGTGCTCCTAGACTTTGTCCATGCATTTGGAGTATTCTTCTATGTGTCCACCTTTACCAGCAACACCTTTTTGTCCTCAACCATATCCCTCACAAAGTGATACTGAACATCAATGTGCTTTGTCTTTGAATGATAAGCAGGGTTCTTTGCCAAGAAAATTTCACTTTGGCTATCACAGTCTATCCTTATAGCTCGTTATACTAACCCCATACTTGAACACAATCTCTACAACCAAACTGCTTCCTTGCTTGCATGAGTGGCTGCCATGTATTCTGCCTCTGTAGTTGAAAGTGCCACTACAAACTGTCTCTTACTCATCCAACTGACTGCACCTCCAAATAGGTTAAACACATACCCACTTGTAGATCTTCTCTGATCCAGCATCAATAAAGCAATGGATGTCCAAAACTTTGTCCAATCCTGGTCTTCCTTGATAGCACAAACCACAATCACTAGTGCCACGCAAATACCTGAAAACCCACTTCATTGTTGTCCAATTCTCCTTCCCTAGTTTTGACATAAACCTTCTCAATACTCCCACTACATGTGCACTGTCTGGTTCAATACAGACCATTGCGTACATCAGACTACAGACTGCACTTGCATATGGAACACGGGACATGTCCTCTTCCTCTTGTTATGTACTGGGATATTGTTCAACAGATAAATATACACATACAAGAATAGGAACCTACACCAATTTACTATCCTGCATATCAAACCTCTGCAGTATTATCTCGACATACTTCCTCTGGTTTAACCAGAGCTTCCTCTTTTCCCGATTTCATTTCATTTTCATCCCCAAAATATAGTTTGCAGTACCAAGATCTTTCATGTTGAATTTGGAGGACAATTGGGTCTTCAAATCCTAGATAATTTCTTTGTCATTCCAACCAACAATATATCATCCATGTAGAAGACCAAATAAATAACATGGTCACCAATTAATTTAAAATACACATAGTGACCTACTTTGCTTATGGTGAAGCCAAGTCCCTGTATAAATGTATCAAATTTCTGATACCACATCCTTGGTGACTATTTTAACCCATACATAGATTTTTTTAACTTGCATACCAGTTCTTTCTTACCCATCACCTAAAAGCCTTCAGGTTGCTTCATGTAGATCTCTTCTTCCAGATCCTCGAGAAGAAAATTTTTCTTCACATCCATCTATACTACTTCAAAATCAAAAGTAATAGAAACAAATAAAATTAATCTAATAGAAGCTACCTTGGCAATAGGAGAAAAAATATCAACAAAATCAATTCTTGGCACCTAGGAATAACATTTTCCTATGAACCGAGCTTTTTTTTCCTCCACATTTCCTTCTGCATTCATGTTATAGACATTTTTGGGCCCTACAACCCCTAGAATGAAATTTCCATAAACCAAGGGCTCCTAAGTCCCTAAAAGTGTTGTTCTAACCCCTAAAGGAACAAGGTCAACAGATTACAGCTTCTCCCAGAAGTTCTCCATGAAAAACTGCTCAGAATTGGTCAAAACAGGATCATTTCAGCTGCTCCACTGGCTAAGTGAGTTGCATCTCACCTAAATACACTGTGTGGGTGTGTTGCATTTCAAAAACCCCTTCTGTGGGGTGGGATGGGCAAGAAATGACAAATGGCAGTGTCATTCCGCAAGGTGGAGAGGCAATGGAAGCTTCCAGAATCTTCTCCTGTGACACTTGCCTCACTGAATTCGACCAAGGATGAGTAAGAGACCATCAATCTCCAAGTGGAAGCAAGAACTATCAGAGGGAGGACACTAATCAAATCACAAGCTGACTCATCCCCCTTACAGATATCTATATATGGATCCCTCATCCCAGAGATCCAGAGGCTGGAATTTTGTATATTGTAAGGAATTGCTATTGGTTTCTTGAGACAAACATCAGATTGTTGGGTGATCTAAGCTTTGTTTGAGGTGAAGATGGGCTTCTTTGCTGGGAGGTTGATGATGGGTCAGAACAACTAGTTGTAACTCCTCTTGGCTCTTTTCTTGTTTATCAATAAAAGTTATTCAAGTTTTCCTCCATGCTTTTGTGTCATTGATGCTTGCTACATTTGTATGGTCAATTTACATCTGATCCTAGATTGTTTATGATTATAGATCCATGTCTTTGTATAGTGCTATGCTTCTGTGATCTTACAGGTACTTTGTGAAGCTGGGCGTGCAAGGGAGCAGGTAGCTGAATATCAAAGAAGAGAGGGATCAAATCAGGAGATTAGTGCAAGACAGAGGTTGGTCTTTCTGTTCCTCTCTATCTATAATTCATAAAGGAAAAACAAAAGTAGCTTTTCTCTATTTGTTTCTAAGGAAGTTGTCACACCTTAGTGGGATAGAGCAGTTATATATAGACACTTTTCCCTGTAACAAAATGGCGACTCTGCTGGGGAGACTAATTAGTTTGTTTGTTTATCATTCTTTGTTGTCTATTTCATAAACTTACAAGTAGCATTCGAACTGCATTTGCCATAACAAATGCAAAGTAGATAACTGCTACTTCAATCTGTCCACTGGATCTGTTTATGATTTAAACAGCTGATTCACAAACTATCTGATTGCCCTTGTGATAGCTCTTAAATCCTCCTTAGATCTACCTCTGATTGTTGCATTACTGATTTCTTTTCGCTCGGCCAAAACCCAAGAATTGAACTACAAACTGTGACCTGGAACCCGAACAGAGTCTCGTTTCTGGCCCAGTACAGGTACTGTTCAGAGATTCTGAATTTCAGCGCACTTCCCAATTGGACAAGCTACACTGCATTTCAGATTCTCTGTGTTACAGGTGCGATGATCAGACTAGCTCTATGCAGTTGTAGCTTCTGTGATTCATTCTTTCCAATTCTATTCCTAAATTTTGCTGCCTATGATCAGTATATGTCTGTTTCAAACCCCTTTTCCTTGCTGTTATTCCGCCTCCTTTGTACAAAAGAACTATAAATGTTTTTGTGTGTTTGTTGAGTCATTTTCAGTTCTCTTTTGCAAAAGTAGCATAATCGTACTGTCGACCTTTGATTTGAAACTGTCACAAGTGTCGATTTCAATTGTAGGAAAGAGTTTGATTGCTGTTGATGGTCGATTATCCTGTTACTATTTCTTTTGGTCTGAATTTGTAATTTTCTAGTGTCGAGAACAAGTATTCAGTTCAAAATCGTAAAGTGTTATGATCATCTCCATTTTTTTTGATTTCGAAAAGAAACTTGTTGATATTTGTCGCTTGAAAAGAAATTTAGATTTGTGCATCAACAAGAATGTTAGCATTCATATACTAAGAAAGTCGAAAACAAATACATGCATGTGCATTTGCATATAGACAGTCTGATTGGCTTGATTTAGGAAAGTGCATTTAGAGTGTGCTCTTTGCTCTTTGTGAAAATATTCTGTCTTTCTTTTCCTTAGTAGATAGGATTTTCATTGCACAAAGAAGATAAAAAGTTTGTTTATCATCTTAGATTGCATTTTATGAATTACATCTACATCTCGTGGTGAACCTGAAAGGCAAACTTCATAAACGAGATCAACTTAAAATAAATTCAATGAATCTAACAACGCTTTGGGACTTAACACACAACGTTTAGAAGTCTAGGCTAGAGACGTATTCCGGCGTCGTAAAGCCTGGTAACTGTTGTCCTCACTGATGGTTGGGTGATTCCTCCACTTTGAGACGATAAGTGCCAGTACAAACTTGTGCTCCCACGTACCGTCGAGTATATTTTGGGAGACCCCAATAGGCTTAATCCTTTATCCATAGGAAGCTGTGTCTGCCGCCCTATCAATCGCAATGCACTGAACACAACATTCGGGAAGATTGACTGCCGTACCGTAAAAAGTATTCTGCAGTTTTGCGATTGGTTTGGTAATCCCTCTACCTAGATTTCCAGAGTAGTCCCTTTCGTTCCTTTTCAGACTCCTTAACGGAAAAGGTCCATCTGAGCACTTGTCACTTCAGGCTCATTAAAAATCGAAGGAGACTAGAGTCATCTTTTGTTTTTTCTCGACTCTTAAAAACTGAAAAAACAAGTTGTGTCAAAGCGTCTAAAATTTATTTTAAACGGAATATTCATTACCCTTTCCTACGTTGATCTTGGGTTGAGAAAATGGAATCCACCAACCAAGGAATTCCCCTTGGAGGAAATCCTAGTCCCTTCTCCTCTTGTGGAGATGTTGGTGCACCCCATATGGCCACATTGTCGCTTCCAGGACTGACAATTGGTTTGCCTATATGGCTCTTCTCAACCTCTGTCATTCAGAACACCACAATTCCTAAACAATCAAACCAGCAACTAGACGAGTCCAGAGTTACCCACCAGCCTTCTACTTCCTTTAATTCTTCCTCTCCTCCTTCCTCTTCTCTTTATGGGGCTGGTAAAGCCAAAAGTCAAGTACCTAAGGAGAAGAAAGAAAAGAAAAAGAAAGAGAAGAAGAAGAAGGAGCCAAAAGCGACTGGGGGCAAACGAGTGTTGTCTAGCAAAAATCCACACACTGCACCGACCAAGCCTAAATCGCCATGTGTCATTTGCAAAGGAGACCACTATCACAGAGATTTTCCCTGCATCCCTCGGATCTTAAGGGACTGGTCTCCTCGTTTGCACAACCAGGTGTCGTCAACCTCTGATGATCATGTTGAAAACACACCGTCAACTAGTGAAAGTGAAGCCCCAGGACAAAAAGGAAAATATAGATTTCCTTGTAAACTGTGTGAAGGCGATCATGCCGTCCACCATTTTCCCTTCTTAGACGAAGCTAAAAGAGTTTTGGACGATCGTCCAGTTTCACCGTTACGACTTCCTCTTGGATATAAAAAACTCTTGCCGAGTCCGTCACTAGTTGAAAATCCGGCTGGCCCGCTCATGTGGTCGGCCGAAGCATCTATCATTGAAGATAAACCATCTGAACCCATACCAGACGAAAGTCAAAAGGTTGAGGTGGCAATTGACCCGGTCTTGCCTTCAGAGGTTCCATCTTCAGATGATACAGTCACTAAAGAGAACAAGGATGACACCGTCCAAATTCTCTTCATAAGCACAGACTCCAACGAACATGGGGGCAATTTACCCGTTCCTTTACCGCAGGAAGGAAGTTCGTCAGAGTCGTACCCGGCCGTCTATTCGGTCCCACCTCCAAGCAACCTAGTTGTCTCCTTCGACTGGAATCAACTAGGCAGACCCCGTTTACGAGCTAGTGTACCATTCCGAATCATTGTTCAAATATATAGAATGGTTATGGCTGGTACCATCATAGATAAGGGGGCTTCTGTCAGTATCCTTTCCTCAACTGATTGGAAAGCGCTTGGTTCGCTATCGCTTTTTCCTGAGATAAGAAATCTAACAGGTTTTGATAAAAGAACCAGTCGACCGTTAGGGATCCTTCCCGATGTGCCCATAAAATTGAGAGGGAAAACTGTTCACATGAACATAATGGTAGTCCAAGGACCCCTATATTACAATCTACTCCTTGGACGAGACTATATTTATTGCATGGGAGCAATTGTCTCCTCACTCTTTAGAGTAATGTGTTTTCCACACGAAGGAAGAGTGGTCAAGCTCGTAGACCAGCTTTCATTTCCCAGATCATACAGAGCAAATAGTCATATACCATCCTCGAATGGTCTTTTCAGGCAAGAAATGTCTCAATCTCCAGTCCGTCCACCCGATGAGCATGAGTGATTCGGGGGACATGACTGAAACCCAGGGGGCATGCACCCTGGTCTGCTTCTACAGGAAAACTTCGGGTATAGGGTAGGTTTCCGCGAGAGAATATGACTAGTCTGTACTCCCGTCCGTGATTGGAAGAGGGGGTTATTCTAGAACAAGATTCTCTTGTCAAAAGTTATGTGAGTGGAGTAGCCTCCTTCACTCACCTTTGTCTATTTCGGTATACATCGCCGAAAAAGTGTTTTGTTTGTGCTGTGAATAGAACGATCTTTGGGTAACCTGTAAGAGGTAGGCCCCTCTCGGTAAAACAAATGTTTTAACGGACTAAAGAAGGGGTAACCTTGAAACTCTGTTTTATGCCTGGGGGCATGCAAACCTTTTGGCTTGCAAGCGAAGAGCGACTATTTATTTTTTAAATTTGTAGGTCCTCTAACCCTTTAAACTCGTAGGATTGGTTGTTTCCTAACTTGCATAAAGAAAGGATGTGGGGCAAAACTCTAAAATTTGCCATTTTTATATGAGACATTCTTATCACACAACTGGATTAATCGAGCAGTGTTACCACAAGGTTCAAGCTCGTTAAAAAATAAACCCGCATCGAGCAGTTTTAGCACATAGTTCAAGATCGTTAAAAAATAAACATAAGCCATGAGCAAATGTTTCCCCCTGCGTTTATGCTCGTTAAAAAATGAACTATTCACCGGTAAATAACCATCGTGAATGTAGTACTTCAACCATTAAATCCTTGGTCATGTTTGCACCATCACCTCCACTTTTGCATTGGCCGATCATTCACCCCCATTTGATTGTTTACCCATTTTGAGGAACAGCTGCGAAGAGTGATTTCACTAGCCATCCTTGTAACACTGCCGCGATTGGAAAATTCCAAACCTTATCTGGAATCAGTTGCTACCCATTTTATCACTCGTTCCTCAAAAGACGAGTCTCCTTTAAGCTCTTTTCAACTGACTCGTAAAATATGAAAAGATTGCCGAGCCATTGGCCTCTCCATCTCGCTAAAGGGACAGGAAGTGCTATCCCTCCTCTAGATTTTAATCTTTTTGGACCTGAGGGATTATTACACAAAAATATCGAGCACTTTTTTTGTTCGGCTCGTTAAAAGTATCGAAAATTCATCCCTTCTGTATTGTTTTATAATTTTTTGGACTTAAGGGATTAGATGACGAAAAAGGAATTTTGGAGTTACCTTTACGTTCCTTTTCAGACTCTCTAAAATTGAAAAGGACCGAGTTATCTTTGTCGTTAAACTCGTTAAAAAGATTAATAGCGACAAACTTGTCTATAGACGAGAACGAGTTTCACTATCGCTAGGCTCGTTAAAACATAGCAATGGGTTTTCCCGAAGGGAAAATTATAGAACAAGCATATGTTATCCTCCTCAAGCTTGACAAAAATAAAGAGGTACTGGTCAGCAATGACTGGGGAAAATTGGGAAGAAAACTTGAAGAAACTTTGTTGGTAGCAAGTCACTCTTGAACATGACACTTCCACTCCGTTTCCAAGTCGGGTTGGGTTGTTTCATTCACCGGTCGCATCACCATGCTCCCATCATACCATTCACATTTGGGGTTAATGCTACCAATCCATCACATCAGTGTCACCAATATGTTCAAGAGAAGTCATTCAGAGAGTTCACCTGTGTCTCACCTACTACCATACATTTATACTACATTCTTTCATGACCGCCACCCTGAACCTTATATCACCAGATCGTTTTCACCTCCATTAAAATCATTTGCTCCGTTCCGTGTCATTGATGTGGGATTCATTAAGGCCCTCCTGTGATGGATCACTTCTTGTCGACATCAGCTCATTATCCAAGAAGTTGATCTAGGAACACCCCGTTCAGTACTTTGAAGCTTGCATGCATCAATGGCAAGTTTCTCACTTCCAGCGATAGGTTTACATCAATGGCCTTCGACCAAAATATTTTGCGTGGTGTTCGACACCAAGTCCTTTATTCATACCACGTGAATTGTACTGCAGTACCTTGAGGGTCATTATCATTATCGATGATTCCTCTCGCGCTTGTTAGCAGTTTACATCATTGGCTGGTAATCAAGCGATGTCTTTCCATGTTCGACTTCAGAACATCTCTCACATGGATCGACTTGTACTTCGAGTGAAGATCGAACGAGATTGAAGACCCCGGATCTAGTTTCATCCATTCAGGCTACGATATATATTTAGGGAAATAAAGACATCAAATGTACATCATTGCTGCACAGATAATCATCCAATCAAAAGGATGATGGCTCTATCAGAATCATCAGTCTACAGTCAGACGATTTTCTGTCCTATGTACATGAAAGTGAATTTATAAAGCTGAGCATGGGAATGCCCGCCTCAGCTAGATCATGAAAATATTATGAAGATAATGTATTGTATTGTATCTTATTACAGGTCTCCTCCCAACATTGAAAGAACTTCAGATCCTCATAATAAAGCATTTCACCCAACATCAAAAGATTAACGACCTCATGCTTTAGGGGGCAACTTTTATAGACATTTTTGGGCCCTACAACCCCAAGCATGAAATGCCCATAAACCAAGGGCTCCTAAGTCCCTAAAAGTGTTGTTCTAACCCCTAAAGGAACAAGGTCAACAGATTACAGCTTCTCCCAGAAGTTCTCCATGAAAAACGACTCAGAATTGGTCAAAACAAGATCAGTTCAGCTGCTCCACTGGCTAAGTGCATTGCATCTCACCTAAATACACTGTGTGGGTGTGTTGCATTTCAAAAACCCCTTCTGTGGGGTGCGATCGGTGAGAAATGACAAATGGCAGTGTCATTTCGCGAGGTGGAGAGGAAATGAAAGCTTCCAGAATCTTCTCCTGTGACACTTGCCTCACTGAATTCGACCAAGGATGAGTGAGAGACCATCAATCTCCAAGTGGAAGCAAGAACTATCAGAGGGAGGACACTAATCAAATCACAAGCTGACTCATCCCCCTTACAGATATCTATATATGGATCCCTCATCCCAGAGATCTAGAGGCTGGAATTTTGTATATTGTAAGGAATTGTTGTTGGTTTCTTGAGACAAACATCAGATTGTTGGGTGATCTAAGCTTTGTTTGAGGTGAAGAGGGGCTTCTTTGCTGGGAGGTTGATGATGGGTCAGAACAACTGGTTGTAACTCCTCTTGGCTCTTTTCTTGTTTATCAATAAAAGCTATTCAAGTTTTCCTCCATGCTTTTGTGTCATTGATGCTTGCTACATTTGTATGGTCAATTTACATCTGATCCTAGATTGTTTATGATTATAGATCCATGTCTTTGTATAGTGCTATGCTTCTGTGATCTTACAGGTACTTTGTGAAGCTGGGCGTGCAAGGGAGCAGGTAGCTGAAGACTATCAAAGAAGAGAGGGATCAAATCAGGAGATTAACGCAAGACAGAGGTTGGTCTTTCTGTTCCTCTCTATCTATAATTCATAAAGGAAAAACGAAAGTAGCTTTTCTCTGTTTGTTTCTAAGGAAGCTGTCACACCTTAGTGGGATAGAGCAGTTCTATATAGACACTTTTTCCTGTAACAATTCATCTTCTTCTTAAATACCCATTTTCTACCAATGGGTTTCCTTCCAGCAGGAAAATCCACCAGATCCCAAGCCTCATTTTTGTGCAAAGATGCCACTTCATCCACCATGGCCTCTTTCCAGAGTTTTCCATCCTCTTAATATATGCTTCCATCACAGTTCTGGGATCATCATCAGTAATAGATAAAGAAAAATTTGAATAGAAAGAAGATGGACTATACCTTTATGGTTGCCTTCTTTCTCGAACTGATCTTCTCACAATCGGAGTTTGTGGCTCTTCATCTTCTGATTCCTCTTCTGTTGTAGAGTCTGATTCTTCCTCCTTTAGCTCAAACTCTATCTTCTCAGGTTCCTTTGGTAGGAATTCATGTTTAATAACATCTTTCACCTATCTAAACACCACATCTCAGTTGTACACAACCTTCCTTGTTTCTAGGTTCCAAAGCTTATAACATTTTAAACCATCCTTATACCCAATAAAGATGCACTTTTTCAATTTACTATCCAACTTTGTTCTTTTCTCCTTTGGTACATGTACATATGCATCACATATAAATACCCTCAGATATGAAAGAGAAGGCTTCTTACCAATCCATACCTATTGTGGAATCTTATCCTCCAATGCTGATGAAGGTGATCTGTTGACTAGGTAACATGTCGTCTCTACCCAGAATTCTTGTCCTAACCCCACACCACTGAGCATGCTTCATGCCTTTTCCATCAACATCTTGATTCTTTATGCAACTCCATTTTGCTACGGTGTGTATGGAGTAGTATTTTTCCATGCTATAGCACACTTATTAAAAAAATCTTAAAATTCCTTCTTGCAAAACTCTCCACCATTATCTGTCCTCAACACCTTTATCTTCTTCTCTGTCTAGTTTTCCACCAGAGCCTTAAATTCTTTGAACCTGTCAAAGACTTCAGATTTCTTCCTGAGGAAATATATCCATGTATTCCTTGAGAAGCCATCTATAAATGACACATAGTACATAGACTTACCCAGTGATGTAATTGACACAGGTCCAAACACATCACTGTGCACAAGATCTAATGTATGTTTTTCCCTCTTAGAAACAAAGGGGAAACTCACCCAATTCTGCTTCCCATATACAAAATTTTCACAAAAATCAAAATCCAGAGAAAAATTAGACGCACCTTCTATCATACCATTACCATGAAGTATTCGAAGGCCCTTCCCTCAAATATGTCCAAGCCTTTGATGCCATAGCATGGTCTTTTCTCCAAAGACCACTATATTTTGTACTCCACTTTCAGGAATGTTAGAAAATTATATATTATGGAGCAATGGAACACATAAAATATTGCAGAAATATAAACACAAAAAGTGCATAAAACAAGAGAGACACAGATATACGTGGTTCACCCAGTTTGGGCTACGTCCACCCCGAACAGCCAGTCCTTCTTTTCTATTATCCAGCAAAATGAAGAGACACAACCTACAGCAGATCCGCTGTAATATCCTCTGTTTTCTCTCACGGTCTCACCTCTCTATTTCCCGCTCATTAAATACACATCTATCACATAGCCTCAAATACAATGCCCTCATACAAAGAGAGGGGTTTCCTCCTAGGGAAAAAACCCCAAACTAAACATAAGTTCTACCGTCAGATCATCCGCCTAATGAACGGCCCAGATTGACTAGAAATTACTATACTTTTACAAGGCACTTTTACAGTTGTTTTTAGCTTTGGGGGCGCTACCCCCGAAACCCCCCGCCATGGGGGAGCTCCCAAAGGTCACATCCGCCCCCCCTGGACCCCCCCTGCAACGAATATTTTACGGGCAGCGTTGCCACCCCCATTTCAAACTGGCGTCCAATGTGGTGATATCTTTGAATATAGAAGATAATCAGGCTCCACACCCAACAAGGAACCACAAAAATATTGTACCCATCAATAAAAATGCTACCTTGAAGCTTGTATAGAGTTCTAATCCAAACTCCCCACATCAATACCAGTGCTCCCCGAACCATCTTTCAGGTATCTTTCTTGAACACTGTTTTTACACCTACATCATCCAACTTTCTTATATAAATCATATTTCTGGCCAATGCAGAAATATGCAGAACACCTGGAAGTGTTCTAATCCTTTCACCTTGCAAATTCAACTTGAATTTTACATGACCAATGATTCTAACCTTCCTGTCATCCCATAAGAAGACATCACTGCCATCATATTTCTCATATGTGTAGAACCATTGTCTATGGGGAGTGAAGTGAAAGAATTCTCTTGAGTCAATGAACCATGCCTCATGACATACATGTGTACTTGAAGAAGAAGCCAAGTACACATCCCCACCTTCATCTAAGGTGGTTTTCACCTTTGTAGAAGGAGCATGATTAGATCCCCTTCCTTTTTCAAGATCTTTAGATTTACAGTCGCTTTTGAAGTGCCCTTCCTTTCTGCATTTCCATCACACCTTTAAAGGTTTTCCTGGAGATTTAGATCTCCCTCTAGATTTAGATCTCCTACTTGATGACTTATTTTTTTTTTTCCTCTGAAACCATCCTCGTACAGAAAAGGCATCACCATTTTGGCCCTCCATATTTTTCCCTCTCATCTCCTCCGACAGCAAGGATGAGACTATTTCATCAAACTACAAGGCAGTTGCATTGATACCTATTGCAACAACCAGACTATCCCACGAATCTGGTAGAGAACACAAAAAACTGATGCACTTATCTTCATACGAAATTTTAATATCAATAGATAATAACTGGCTTACCACAATAATAAAAGTGTTTAGATGCTCTATCACCAAGTCTACATCTTTCATCCTCAGGTTATTCAACTTTTTCCATAGGAACAGTTTATTCACCAGAGACTTAGATTGGTACAAAGTACCTAACTTGTATCACAAATCCTTCGTCAAAGCTTCCCCTAATACAGTCAACAATACTGAATCTAAAACACATAATCGTATTGCACTCTTTGCCTTCCTATCCAACTTCGCCCAGTCTTTAGCTGACATGGATATTGGTTTAGTACCCAGATGTACCGCGATCCTCTTGTTGTCAATCACTACATTATGAGTTTTCAGTTGTACCAAGTTCCAAATAACAGTGAAATTTGAATACATTTTTCAAACCTCAAAAGCTCTCAAATCTAAATCATGCCCTCTCCATTACGTAGTGCTCAGAATGAGATTTCCAACGGTATATGGAAGTCCAAAAATGGACTTTTGGATCATAAGATATGGCCTCTTAAAGTTCAGAGGTTTTGTTTCCTTTAAAGTGAAGGAGAAAAGCATATTGGAGGTCCGGGAGCTCATCATAATCGCAAATTAATGTTTTTTATGAAGTAACAACAGGGAAGAGCAACAAGATCAGTGATCAATGATCGTTGATATTGCAAATCACAATCAGATGTTCCTACGATCCTGCATATCGGCGATCGCACATTGTAGAGGTCCTGTGTAAATCAAAGTCAGAGTTCCTGCAATCTAGGCATATTGGTGATCGGTGGGTACAGGGCATCACAAATTAGTGATTGACGTGACGGTAGGGTTACAAATCCAAAACACTACGATATTGCGATGTTTTGATATGAAAGTGGAAAGCACCGAGAGGGCCGAAAAATATTTAACAAAGGATTGTTGTAAAAAAAAGAAAGGCAGGAGGGCTCTTTCTCTCTCCTCTAGTAGGGCCACGTGGCAACATAGGATTGGTCTTAAGAAAGACACGTCGCAACTAACATCAGCCTGACGTGGTGGTATGGAGGACATGTGGTAGGCAGATTTGGCATTTTAAGGGGTCAAATGGGGCCAAAACAGGATGACACGTGTCACCACTCACAAGGTGACACATGGAAAGATATGACGTCATCTTGCAAATCGGAAATTGATGGTCCATGCTCATTGCAATCACAAAGGAGAGGAAGGTGCAACTAGAGACATGGTCTAGGAAAGTTATGATCATCGATCTCTAATATTTGGCTAAGAACCAAGTCATTGTCCTCGGTCATATGAGAAGGAATGCAAATAGGGGTTGAACCATACAGGGTCTAAAGGGGATCAAAACTCGCCTGTTTTATGATGTTTTTAAGTGTAAGAGGCTGATGGCGAGAACCCCCGATTCAATGATAAAATAGTATTACGAGGCATCTTAGGGCTCCGATATTATTTTACAGGGAGTTTGGAAGGGCGGATGAGTTGGCAACCGTGATCTGAATCTATTTTGGCCATTACATGTGTCACTCCTGGTTCTTGCAAAATAAGAATTAAAGCGGTTCAGGCAGAAAGCAACAGGGAATTCGCCGAGAGAATGAGGCGTAATTTAGCAGAGACATGGTTGCAACAAGAGGCCAGAAAAGAGGAGTGGACAAGAGATATTTACAGTACTGTCATTTCAGTTCATTTCCGAATTCTTTTTTCCTGTTTTTGATTGATTTTGTTATGTTGTTTTAGTTCCAAGAAAGGCATATTTCGATTGAAATAGTGGGAGGTGAAATATTGTGATAAATATAGAATTCTCTAGGTTTCAAGATCTATATGAAGAGTTATGCTATCTACCTTTCTTCTCCCATTTCTCTGTTAAAAGTGATTAAGCTATAGGTCCTCGAACTACTCGGACTCCACTAGTTAATACATATATTCCTATGAGTTATATATGTGATAGAGCACGGGAAATACATGGCTTATGTCCTTGGATGAAGGAACCAACTCATGTTGTTTATTGTATGTATTTACATATGTATATAATAGGTATATGATGTCTTTGGTTTCTTGAAGATCATATGAGACACATAAATCTTGATGTTACCAGGAACTGGTCTTGTAAGTAATCCAAGGTTGTCTCTGGAAGTGACAACATCTTTTCGCGTCATTGTATGGGAACATATTGGAGGATTTTTCCCATGGGATATGAAAAGTTGATAACTCTTTGTGTAGGTGAGAAAACACATTCTGATTGCATCCTCATCACCTTGGCGACTCCACAAATCTAATTATCTTTTATCATCCTAGCTTTGAGAAAGCCTCACAATCACTCAGATACCTCTCAATAGAAAACCCCTTCTATATCTGACCTAGAGAAATTAATTTTCAGGAGAGTTTGGAAGGAGAAAACTCCTACTACCTATACTACTATCTCATCATTCTTTGAATCCTCCTCTTCTAGCTCCCAACACGCTGTCATCCACTGCTTAAATTTTACTCCTAAGGTCCTTACATACACTACAGAAGAAGATCCAAAGCATCGTCTTCCCAAATCATAAATCAAAGAGGAAGAAATTTCAGTTACAACTCCTTTTGTTTCATTTCCTCCTCCTCCTGAGATTGGAAAAGGTAAAGAGATCCTCAATAGCAACAATATTCACACTGCTCTCAATCTAGCTACTCTAACCACTATAGTTTTGACCCAAGTTCCTCTTGTAAATCTTAATCCTTATCCATTAATCCAAATGGATGTTCTGGGTTTCTTACTGAATAAATATGCCTCTCTTGATTTATCTCAACCCCTAAGTGCTATGCCTTAGGACTACCTAAATATTTTTCCTAGTTTCAATGGGGAAGACGAAAACACTGCACAAAGACACATTGAAACCTTCTATGCTTTTGCTGAGAATCTAAATGTTGAACAATTGGATGTGGTCCTGAGACTCTTTGTGCAATCCCTTGATGGAGAAGCCAAAAAGTGGTTTAAAGCCCTACAAAATGCATCCATCACCACCTGGGAAGAACTCGAAAACTCTTTCACATAAAAGTGGAGAGAACAGATATATCATGAGTATGTCTTCACAAAGTTCAATGCTATAAGGAAGAAGCCAGAAGAGGACATTCCATAATTCATAAAAAGATTCAATAAGAAGTATAATAATCTTCCTGTTGAGATAAATCCTCCTCAAGTTGCTTCTCATCTAGTATTTGTGGGAGCCCTTGAGTCTGAATTTGGCTTTACCCCAAGAGAGAGCAAGTATCATACTTTAGATCAACTCCAAGTGGATGCTCTTGAGGTGGAAGCAAATTTCGCCTCGATGGGGAAGTCAAGAGGAAAGAATAATCCTCATGAGAAAAAAATGGGGAAAGAATAAGCATCCTCCTCTAGTCAAGATAAAGAGTTACTAGATATGAATTGGGAATAAATGGATAATCTCATTAAGAGTTTATCACACAAAGTGGTGAGGCTTGAGCTTGAGAACAAGAATCTCCCTAAATAGAATGCTCAAGGTAACAACCAATGTTACAACCCATAGTAGCTAAGGCCACCATTGTAGATACTTCAATGGGAAAGAAAAGATCAACTCGATTAGATCCCCCCTCCTCTGTATTTAGAAGATGATCCAAATGAACAAACATGAGATACACAAGAGACGTAGGGAAGCTTGTATTCCTCCTTCTTTGAAGATGAGTAGGAAAACATGGCTCACCATGAGATGTGCCCTGATAAAGAAGCAATAGTAATTAAGGAGGTCATAGGGGATTATTGTAAACACTTTGCAGGTTTCATGCAAGAACGGATACATCGAGAGTGTGATCTCGGATCTTCAAAAAAGAGGTCGAGGGAACTTGAACAACAAGAGGAAATTTCTCCCCTAAATATTCCCCTAGTATTAAATAAAGGAAAAGGGAAGATGAACCTTGACTCATCCAATGCAAAATCCTCCTTAAATAAGGAATGTAATAGCTCTAAGGAACTTACAAAAGAGAAGTCACCCGTTCTGATGAAAACTACTAGCGATAAGAAAGAGAGGTAAAGATGGGAGGCATAGAAAAGGGCCAGTCTGCATTAAATATTCATAAAGGACTCAGGAAGGTAAAGATCCTTGTACCCTTAACTAAACTTATAAAATAGCCCACTTATAAATCTCAAGTCTCCCTTTCATGCTCCTATCCACTGCAATACAGACCCATGATTATTTAAACCTTCAAGAAGAAATTTCAATGGTTGTTTTTGGGCATCATGTTGAAGAAATTGATTCTTCCACTACACCCTTCTATGTGAACCTGGTAATCCATGAACTCTTATTGCACAACTATATGTTGGACTCTAGAGCTTCACATAACCTCAAGCCTTTAGTCGTTATGGAGAAATTTGACTTGTAGATCACCAGACCCTACAAGGACCTATACTCCTTTGACTCTAAGAGAGTCAAATGCTTGGGAAAAATAAAATATCTGGTGGTAAACCTAGCCCAGATCCCTGTGAAGAGTGTAGTGATGGACATAGTAGTGGCAGATATTCCCCCTAGATTTGACATGCTCCTATCTAGGTCTTGGGGTTCCAAGGTGGGGGGCTCTATAAAATTAGATCTAACTTATGCCACTATTCCCACTTTTGGAGGCAAAGAAAGGAGGTTGTATAGAGAGTCCATATTTGTAAAGACTGTGACCCCAGCTGAAGGTTTTAGAAATTCTCCTGTATATGGAAAAAAGTGACCTCTCCTGCCTGGTCTTAGAAGAACATGAGACCATCTTAAAAGAAACATATGTACATCCAATGACGTAGATAGGCGACCAACAAAGTATGGAAATTATACTTTGATGGAACTAATTCAAAATAAGGAAATGTAGCAGGAGTATTGTTGGTAAGCCCTGAGGACAGCATGATACCCCTCTCATTCAAGCTAGAGTATGAGGCAACCAATAACATGTCAGAGTATGAAGACTTACTGCTTGGGCTACAAACAATAAGGAATATGAATATTGAATGCTTAACTGTGCATGAAGACTCTGAGATGATTGAAAAGTAGATCCGAAATCAATGCTCGGCCAAACACCCCAGATTGAGGACTTACCGAATGAAGTATGGGATTTAACTGATAATTTCTTCCTAGCCTTTAATATCCAATCTCTACCTAGAGAAGAAAACATAATGGTTTATACCCTTGTTGTAGTAGCAATTAACTTCAAATCTCCTCAAAATCTACTTCTCAGGTACGAGGTGGAGGTTAGACATAGACCCTCTATAACTAATAATGTTAAGCACTAACAACTATTCGAGGATTATGAGTAGGTCAAGCGGTATATAGAAGTAGTTGGGGAGTTCACTAGATCAACTATTAATCAGGAAGAGGAAAAAGAGGTGGATCAAGAACCAACTTCGTGGGAGAACACGATGTCCAGACATAAAATTCTACAGCTGGAAGGGAATGCTATTCCTCATGGGATAGTTCCACTGGAAAAATTATTTAACCTGTTAGCTCTGCTATGTTCTTTGATACTTGATGGATCAAAATAGGTGTTCAGGAGTGTTGGTCTGGTTGTATAAGGCTGTCAACAGTTTTTCATGCTTTCTCCTTCATTCTGCCTTATTCCCTTATAACTCTTGCTATCCCCGTTTCTTCCTTCCCTTTCATTCTCCTTATTCTTCCTAACTTCATTATTTGTGTTTGCCCTTATAAACCCTATAAAACCCCCAATAATGTTACCTCACACCATAACTTGCCTTTTCCCTTATCACTCCGCTTGCACCCTTATGGCTCCCCATTCCTCTGTTTTATGCTAAACTTCCTCACAAACCCTTGTTTACTTAGCTCTCGGGTGTTTTTGTTTATAAACCTTATAAACCCCGATAACCCGTTAATAACCTCATATAAACCCATTCTTCATTTAGTCCACGACGCTAAAGTCCTAACCCTTTATAATGCCACACATATAATAAAAATCATAACCCGCCAGGCCCTCACCTATCACATCATTTAATAAATGTGTGTGATTAACCGTGACCGTCCGATTATCCATCGCCATGATCCAATGATGTGCGCAGCCCCCACTCCCACAAACTTGCACGTCCATTAGCCCGCAGGGAAGGCGGTTTCTCACCGGACCTGCCTGCCATGCAGCGCTTGTTTACTAGATCGCGCCCCGTGGTACGAATACTGCCCATTCCCAAAGAGCGATGCGGGGAAACCTCTTACCGCCCTTTCGGTATGGCTCCCTGTCGTTAACCCGCGATCATCTCTGTCACCCGTTAGCCATCTGATCGTCCATCCCGTAATCTGATGGACCACATCCCTCCATTCCCGTTTGCTCCCGATAGCCCCTCAGATCTAATCCCCGCCGTCCGATTTGCCATATCTAACGGCTAATATTTCATCGTGCTTTTGTTTCCTCCCGCCGCTGCCCTCCAAGAGATCTAGGCTGTCCATCTAAGTTATCGAATGGTTAGCATTCATACCCAGTTCATCGTCCATTTTCAATGCATTTTTCAGTGTTTTTGGCTTGTCCCATGCACGTGAAGAAGGAAGGGATGATCCGTACTTAGCGCATTGAATCCTCATCTACCTCATTCAAAGAGTAGCACGACCAAGAATGAGAAGGACGATCCTCGAGCAGTTCAATGACTGCAACAGTTATTGAAATTCATTCAAATAATACTTCACCTGTTCAGGAAGGACAACAGTGTACCAGTAAATGTCAAATTGATCCATTAAAACAATCAAATTGTATCAAAGCCCATATCTGATTGTAAATGTGGTTGGTGGCAAGTTATGACCCCTCCACACATAGGTTAGCAGAGATTTTTTGTGAACACACTCTATATATACCAAAAAGCAAGATGTAATCAGGTTGATGAATGTTATTCTGATGTAAAGTTCAACTTCTAGAGACTGCAACTATTGTGACACATGTAGCTTCTGGTCTTCACTTTCAGCTAATGCAAGCTTCTTTTGTTGTTAATTTCTCACTTTCCACTTCTTCTTCTTTATTCTAGGTTGTGCCTATTATGCATTTATTCATGTGTTATAGATGTTTAGCATTAGAGGGCTGTCATCCCACTTCTGTGTTTGAATCTAGCATGTATCATTGAATTTGTATGCAGGTTTCTGTTATTTTAATGCCAGAGAGCTGTCATCCTGTCTATGTATTAGGGAACAAATTTACAGACCTTTTAACTGGTTGCAGCTGGCCATCACAGGGTCCTGTGCATCTGCTGGTGTGATCAATATTCTCCATTATCACATTTTCCTTAAACTGTGAGTAATTGGTGGTCTAAAGCCTTGTAGTCTGGGGGTATTCACCCATGTCTGGGGTTAAGCATAGTAGAAGTGGTTATCTAGCTTGAATATGCAGCATTTCTTTCATTCATCCACCATTTATCCAACATTTTGTTGAGTTTGTAATGTTCCCGAGCATCTCTGATATACAACCTAGGAGAGTTTCTTGGGGTGATAACATTAATTGGCGTTGTTGAGGAGAGGAGAATTGAAGCTCAGATTCCCTGGGAAAATGACATAGCTTCAAGCTTTGATGATAGACAAGGTTTGAACACAGTTTTTGGTTAATCATCTATTTGGCGACTCCATTGGAGGAAGACCATCCTTTGGTGACTCCACATTGAAGTTCTAGCTTAGTTTGTGAGACATACTCGAAGAAATCCTCAGAAATCACCAGCTAAACCAGAGCACTGTCAAATTGAAGAAAGCATCACAGAAAGGGGCATCGGGATCAGGTAAGCCTAAGAAATCTCATGCACCTCTGAAGATAAAGCTGTAGCTGAAAATATACAGTATGAAGATTTAGAAATCAACACTGTTAATAAGGAAATTCCTTCAGAAATTAATTCAGCCCCTTGTGCAGTTAGTTCCCCTTTGAATATCAATTCAAAGAAAGGTTCCCATTCAATCCAAAACATCCCTTTGTCTCTACCATTCATCACATTACTCCCTTACCATTCAATCTGCTAGTATTCTTCCAAATACTCTAGTCATGGCAGGACAACAAGCACCCACGAAGATAGAAAGAAATGTTGGTGCTAGATATGGACCTTTGGTCTTGCCTGTTCCTTTAAATCCTATGCCTATGGGAGAATATCAGAAATATATGCCTAAATTCATTGGCACAGAGGGAGAATAGTAGAAGAACATCTTGAAGCTTTTTACAGTTATGCTGATAATTTAGATATAAGTGAAAATGATGTGTGGATGAGAGTTTTTGTCCAGAGCCTTGATGGAGAGGCTAGGAAGTGGTTTAGAGAATTACCCCAGAGATCTATAATAGATATTGGAGCTTTAGATGATGCATTTTTGAAGCACTGGGGAGATAAAAAGGACTTGCTATATTATCATACTGATTTTGGTAATCTGAAGAGGGAAAATGGTGAATCTTTACCTGATTTTAATAAAAGATTCAATCAAATGTATAGTAAGATACCAGCTGAGGTAAAGCCTACTCCTACCTCTGCCAAAATAACGTATGCCAATGATTTTGACTCTGATTTCTGCTTGTTGTTAAGAGAAAGAAGATGTGCTACTCTAGCAGACATGCAGGATGCAACACTAGAAGTAGAGTCTAATATCATGGCTATAGAAAAGCTCAAAGGTAAATCTGATAGGAGAAGACAAAGAAATTAGGCTTCTACTTCTTCTACATCACCTTCAGAGCCTAAATTAGACAAGATGACTAAGATGATAGAGTCATTGGCTGCTAAAATTTCTAAGTTAAAGATTGAGCAAAATTCAGAGAAAATAAGGCAGCAAAACACATTTGCTCCAAGAAATCAGAATCCATTCAGAAGAGAAAATGAGTAGTTACAAATAATGCAGAGGGGTGAAGAAACAAAGGAAGAACAGAAAGTAAAAGCTCCCTTCAAAAATGTAGTCATGGAGGAGGAACAATTTGAATAAGATGAGGATGAAATTCACTGCATGGAAGATAAAGGTAGTGCTGCATTTTTTACATTGGTTGCTTATGAAGAGTCTTTGCTGCAAGAACAAGACAGTCAAGAGTGGGATAGAGAATCTGTCGTATAACCTGGTGAACAACAAAGATATAACTGTTGGCTAGTTGAATTGTTTATTGACTAAACATTCAAGTACCACATTAATTGTCAACCTGGGAAAGTCTTTTTATTGCAAAGGCTACCACGTACTGTATGTACTTAATCCTAAAAGCATTAAAAAGCTGTAGTATACGTGATCCTTACGCTAAGTTATCACTGTACTGATAAAATGAAAGTAATTAATTAAGATTACAAATCTGAAAAGCGAAATTATGGACGCTCTGTTGGCAGAGGATCAGGACCCTATCCTCCAGGTGAGGACATTCAGCACCTGCCTCTGTAACCAGATTGCTAACACACACTGCACTCTAATTCACCGGTGAAATATCCTTGCACAACTTCAAGCAATGAATGAAACAGAGTACTAGCAAAGCAGAAATACCAGAGGTAATGCTACAGAATCCAAATAGAGTACCAACGGAAAGAAACTATCACACACTTACACACTTTGACAGAAAAGTAAATGGGTGAATCTTGTGAGGAAGGTGGGCCCAGTCCCTCTCACAAGATTCCCCAGAACACAAGGCTAGATTAAGTGCTCAGAATAATCTTCTATTCATCTGCCAAAAGATTCAAGTACAATAAAGTTCAGACTTGCTGATGTCTCTCAAAATCTCCTTTTCAGATTACACATTAACCCCTTCTAATGTAGATGTCTCCTCTTTATAGAGGAGACATCTATTACAATAGATTATTACAGTTCATTCAGTTAACCCATTCTATCAAAAATAAGAGTTACAGACCGCTGTTACAATAGTATAACAACATATTCTTTCTTAGGTTCTGGCTGTTACAAAGCTGGTAACTGTCTTTGACCATATTGTTGGTAACTTCGCATTCCTTAGCCGTTTCCCCATGTTGTTCCTGATTTAAGCAATGGTAACTGTGTTCTACCCGCTTTAGATAGCTGCAGATCGTGCCGCGTCAACGTTCTTTAGATAGTTGCTGGTTGTTATTCCCAGCTGTTGCAAAATAGCCTGCTTTAGATAGTTGCTGTTGCTAACTGTAGCAACTGCGTAGTTGCTGCTTCTGGAGTTGCAGCAACTGCGTAGTTGTTGTTTCTGGTGTTGCAGCAACTACGTGGTTGCTGTTTCTGGTGTTACAGCAACTATAAATTATAACTCCTGTAGGCTTAAGACAATTACTTAACATTTAATCAGCTTTTCAAAGATAAATATAAAGATACTCACGAATATGCAATGAACAATTAAACATATAGATATGCGGAAAGTCACTTCGTACCTTGGGGTGATTAAGTCATTATGTAATCAAAGCTTACAACTTATGACTGAAAAGGATAATATTAAGGCAAAAATATAAGGTCAAAATAGGTCAATTCTGAGTCCTAACAATAACCTGAGGTCGAATGCAAAAAATGTCAAAGAAAATTCTGCCCAAAGAGTTGTTGTCCAAACAGAGTCACAGAATAGCAAGCAGAGAAGACCAACAGCTGATCCAACCATCCTCAAAGCTCCAGTTCAAGAGGTAAAAGGTTCCGATAAGTTATCTTCTTCTTTCAACTTTGAGTCAGAAGTCCAGAAATTGAAAATATTTGTGCCTCTGGTAGAGTTGGTGAAGAGTGAAGTATTTAGAAAGCCTATCCTTGAAGCCCTTGAGCTAGAAACCACACTAACCTACACTGACTCTGTCAATTTGCAAGATGACAAGCCTGTCGTTGTGCTTAGCCCTATGATTGAACTTGCTAATAATAATTCTCCATCTTTTTATGTCTCATTAACCATTCATGACAAAATCCTCCACAATTTCCTACTAGACACAGGGGCCAACCACAATTTAATGTCTAAGGCTGTCATGGAAGAGTTAGGCCTTGACATCACCAAACCTTATCATGATTTATTCTCTTTTGATTCAAGGAAAGTGAAATGCTTGGGATTGATCAAAGATCTTGCAATTACCTTAACTCAGCTGCCCATGAAGAGTATGATGATGGATATTGTGGTAGTAGATGTCTCTCCTAAGTTTGGCATGCTGCTATCCAGAGGGTGGATTAAGAGACTAGGTGGGACATTACAAAATGATTTATCGTATGCCACTGTCCCAGTGTTTGGAGGAGAAAGCATGAGATTCTATAGAGAAGCACAGCTGGCATACATCATCAGTGATGAGAAGAATCCTACAAATCATCCCATATATGCAGTGAACACTGATTTTGGAGCTTGTATTCTCCAAATAGAAGAGTCACAGAAAGCCTCAATGAAGATCAGGAAACCAATAGTTCAGGCTGAAGAAGAGAAAGGAAGTCAGGTTTGGGAAATGTTTTTTGATGGATCATGTTCTAGAGAGACTGCAGGGGCAGGAGTGGTGCTAGTATATCCACAACAAGAAAGTATTCAGTTGTCTTTTAAGCTAGTTTTTCAAGTCACAAACAACATAGCAGAATATGAAGCATTGCTGTTGGGATTTAATGCAGCAAAAGACAGAGAAATAAAGAATATGAAGGTGTTTGGAGATGCTGATTTGATTATTCAGTAAGTAAATAAAACATTTCAAGCAAAGCACCCAGGGCTGAAAGCATACAAAGATGAGGTGGGGAGAACCAGAGATTCTTTTGATTATTTCTATATTTCATATATTCCTAGAGCCCAAAATCATCTTACTGGTTCCCTTGCTATTTCTGCAAGTCTATTTATCTCTCCAATGTCTCCCAGACTAGTTTATGAAGTCCAAATGAAGTATAGACCGTCCTTGCCTGATAATGTCCACCATTGGAAATCTTTTGATGATGATGATGAGATAAATAGGTTTCTACAAGTTATCGATGAGTTTTCTGAAATGCAAATTGACCAAGAGAATGATGCCTCGCAAGAAATCCCCCAATCCCAGCTTAGAAATAAAATTGGTAAAAACAACATTGTCCAGCTTCCTAGTAACCATATTCATAAGGGTCTAATTCCTCTTGAAAGATTGTTTGACCAGAATGATGTGCCTTACAAATCTGCCCAAAAAGAAGACCAATTTGCAGTCTGTAAGCATGATATAGAAAGTCCAGGTCAGCCTAGATATGTAAATTTTTTCACTCATTTGTCAACTGATCAAAGTGTTGAATACTGCAATTTGATGAGGCAATTTGCTGATGTGTTTGCCTGGGAGTATAGTGATCTAAAAACGTATGATAAGAACATAATTCAGCATAAAATCTCTCTGGAGAAAGACACCATTCCTTTCAAACAGAAGCTGAGACCGATAAATCCCATGCTTCTTCCTCTAGTTGAGAAAGAAATTAAAAAATTGTTGGCTGCCAAGATCATTGTTCCTCTTATATATTCCAAATGGGTATCCAACTTAGTGGTAGTAAGGAAGAAGAGTGGAGAAATCAGACCGTGTGTTGATTTCAGAAATTTGAGCAAATGCTCGAAAAAAGATAATTATCCCCTAGCGAAAATGGAGCATTTGCTGCAAAAGGTCCCAGGAGCCAAAGTAATGTCTTTCTTGGATGGTTTTTTAGGCTTTAATCAAATTGTTGTGCACCCAGATGATCAAGAAAAGACTGCATTCACCACTCCTTGGGGCACTTTATGTATGCTAAGATGCCTTTTGTATTGATGAATGCTACAACAACCTTTCAAAGAGCTATGGATATAGCATTTGTGGGAGAGAAGGACAAATTTGTGCTTATCTACCTTGATGATATAACAGTTTACTCCAGCAGCCATCAAAATCATTCGCAACATTTGAAAAGAGTGTTTTTGAAGTGCAGGAGGTTTGGAATTTCAGTCAATCCCAAAAAATCACAATTTGCTTTAGATGAAGGCAAGCTATTAGGACATATTGTGTTTGTTGCAGGTGTCCGAGTTGATCCAGGAAGAGTAAAAGCATTTCAGAATTTGTCTGTCCCAAGATCAAAAAAGGATATACAATAATTTTTGGGCAAGATTAACTTTGTAAGGAGGTTTTTCCCGAATTTTCCTGAATATGTGAAGCACATTACTTCCATGTTGAAGAAAGGGGCAGAAATCAAATGGACTGATATAGCAAGGAAATCATTTGAGTCTATTAAAAAGGCTATTATGGAGGCTTCTACTTTGAGAAGTCCAGAATACAGCAAGGAGTTACATATATTTTCTTTTGCCTTTGAAGACACTATTTCAGCAGATTTATTGTAGGCAGATGAAGAAGGTTCAGAACATCCAATAGCATTTTTCAACAATAATTTGAGGGATGTTGAACTGAGGTATGATATTATTGAAAAACAGGCATATGCTCTTATTAACTACTTGAAAGCTTTCAGATTTTATATCTTACATTCAAATATAATTGCATATGTACCATCTGCTACAATAAAATATGTCCTAACACAACCTGATGCTGATGGAAGAAGGGAAAAATGGATTGCAAAATTGATTGAATTTAATATAGAATTTAAGCCCACCAAGCTTGTCAGAGGTCGGGGTCTTGCCAAGCTGTTAGCTGAAGAAAATTGTAGATCTTTAGATTTTGATTTCTTGTGCATAATTGCAGAAAATGATTAGGTAGAAAAAGAGGAAGCAGCTGAACCAGAGGGTAAGTAGTCAGTGGCCGAGAGTCTAGCTTCTTGTAATTGGTATGCTGAAATAATTAATTTCTTGTTGAAGCTAGAAATCGCTTCAGGATTTACTCAAAGTCAAGCTAGAACTTTAAAACTTAGAGCAGCTAAATATTGCATCAATGAAGATCTGCTCTACTGGAGGGATTCATCTGGAATATTTTTAAGGTGTCTAGACAAAGAACAGTCAATAAAAGTGATGCAGCAGTTACATGACAGCATGTGTGGAGGGCACCATTATTGGAAGACTACTGCCCATAAAATTCTCAGAGCTGGGTACTATTGGCTCACTTTATTTTCTGATGTATTTGTTTTTGTTAAATCTTGTGACAGGTGCCAAAGAGTTGAAGGAAAACAACAGTTGAAATCCCTGCCCCTAAAACCAATAATTGCAAAAGGACCTTTTTAGTAGTGGGGCTTGGATTTTATTGGAGAAATCAATCCACATTCCAGCGGCCAGCATAAATGGATATTAGTAGCTACTGATTATTTCACTAAGTGGATTGAAGCAATCCCTACAAGGAAGGCTAATCATAATGTGGTCATGAAGTTTTTGATAGAGAATATCTTCAACAGATTTGGTTGTCCACATAAATTAATCACAGATAATGCAGCAGCCTTCAGGGCAAAATAATTGGTGGAAATGTGTGATTCTATGGATATTAAACTAGTTCATTCCACCTCATATTATCCACAAGGAAATGGTCTGGGAGAATCCTCTAATAAAAGTCTGATCATGATAATTAAGAAGCTGTTAGAGGACAATAAAAAGAATTGGGATTCAAAGCTCAAGTATGCACTGTGGGCTGACAAAATGACCATTAAAATATCCATAAGGAATTCTCCTTTCAAGCTGGTATATGGCACTGAGGCTATATTTCCGATTTAGCTAACTCTCCCTGTGGAAAAATTCCTTCAAGAAGAGCAGGATGAGGAAGAAGACATGGCAAAGAGGATCACTGATTTAGCAGAAATACATCATATTAGAGAAAAGCTGGTTGAAAAGGATGCAACATATCAGAAGAAGGTCAAGGAAGCCTTTGAAAAAAAAGTCAAAAACAGATAATTTTCAGGTTGGTGACTTTGTTTTGAAATGGGATGCACTAAAGGAAAAGAAAGGAAATCATGGGAAATTTGATGCTTTTTGGACAGGGCCTTTCATCATTTCACAGGTTTAAGGGAACAACACCTTCATAGTGAAAAGTATGGGAGGAGAGACAGTTTTTGATGGCCCAGTTAATGGGCGGTTTTTGAAATTATATGTTGTTTAAGGTCTTTGGCCATAAAGGTTGTAAATATTGTGCTTCTATTAGTTTTAGTATAGATGCAGTAGACTCCATGCCCAATGGAACACTAGGAGTTTTGGCTAATTTGTTTTCAGCTAGAAAGGCATTGATCTGCAGGTTCTTGAGACCTCACAGGGAGGATCTCATCCATAGAAGGAGCCAGTTTTAGCTCTGCTATGTTCTTTGATACTTGATAGATCAAAATAGGTGTTGAGCAGTGCTGGTCTAGTTGTATAAGGCTGGTAGCAGTTTTTCATGCTTTCTCCTTCATTCTTCCTTATTCCCTTATAACTCCCGCTATCCCCGTTTCTTCCTTCCCTTTCATTCTCCTTATTCTTCCTAACTTCATTATTTGTTTTTGCCTTTATAAACCATATAAAACCCCCGATAATTTTACCTCACACCATAGCTTGCCTTTTCCCTTATCACTCCGCTTGCACCCTTATGGCTCCCCATTCCTCTGTTTTACGCTAAACTTCCTCACAAACCCTTATTTACTTAGCTCCCGGGCATTTTTGTTTATAAACCTTATAAACCCCAATAACCCATTAATAACCTCATACAAACCCATTCTTCATTTAGTCCACGACGCTAATGTCCTAACCCTTTATAACTCCACGCATATAATAAAAATCATAACCCACCAGGCCCTCACCTGTCACATCATTTAATAAATGTGAGCGATTAACCATGACCGTCCAATTATCCATTGCCATGATCCAATGATGTGAGCAGCCCCTACTCCCACGAACTTGCGCATCCATTAGCCCGCTGGGAAGGCGGTTTCCCGCCAGACCTACCTGCCATGCGAAGCTTGTTTACTGGATCGTGCCTCACAGTACGAATATCGCCCACTCCCGAAGAGCGGTGCGAGGAAACTACTTATTGCCCTTCCGGTATGGCTCCCCACTCGTTAACCCGCGATCATCTCTGCCCCCCTTTACCCGTCCGATCATCCATCCCTTGATATGACAGCCCACGTCCCTCCATTCCCATTTTCTCCCAATAGCCCCTCAGATCCAATCCCCGCCGTTTGATTTTCCAAATATAACGGCCAATATTTCATCATGCTTCTATTTCCTCCTGACGCTGCCCTCCAAGTGATCTAGGTCGTCCATTTGAGCTATCCAATGGTCAGCATTCATAACCAGTTCATCATCCACTTTCAATGCATTTTTCAGTGTTTTTGGCTTGTCCCATGCACGCGAAGAAGGAAGAGATGATCTGGTACTCAGCACATTGAATCCTCAGCTACCTCATTCAAAGAGAAGCACGGCCAAGGACGAGAAGGACGATCCTCGAGTAGTTCAGTGACTGCAGCAATTATTGAAATTCATTCAAATAATACTTCACCTATTCAGGAAGGACAACAAAGTACAAGTAAATGTCAAATTGATCCATTAAAACAATCAAATTGTATCAAAGCCCATATCTGATTGTAAATGTGGCTGGTGGCCAGTTATGACCCCTCCACGCATAGGTTAGTAGAGATTTTTTGTGAACAAACTCTATATATACCAAAAAGCAACATGTAATCAGGTTGATGAATGTTATTCTGATGTAAAGTTCAACTTCTGAAGACTACAACTATTGTGACACCTGCAGCTTCTAGTCTTCACTTTCAACTAATGTAAGCTTATTTTGTTGTTAATTACTCACTTTCCACTTCTTCTTCTTTGTTCCAGGCTGTGCCTGTTATGCATTTATTCATGTGTTGTAGATGTTTAGCATTAGAGGGCCTTTCATCCCACCTCTGTGTTTGAATCTAGCATGTATCATTGAATTTGTATGCAGGTTTCTATTATTTTAATGCCAGAGAGTTGTCATCCTGTCTGTGTATTTGGGAACAGATTTACAAACCTTTTAACTAGTTGCAGCTGGCCATCACAGGGTCCTGTGCATCTGCTGGTGTGATCAGTATTCTCCATTATCACATTTTCCTTAAACTGTGAGTAATTGGTGGTCTAAAGCCTTGTAGTCTGGGTTATTCACCCATGTCTGGGGTTAAGCATAGTGGAAGTGGTTATCTGGCTTGAATATGCAGCATTTGTTTCATTCATCCACCATTTATCCAACATTTTGTTGAGTTTGTAATGTTCCCAAGCATCTATGATATACAACCTAGGAGAGTTTCTTGGAGTGATAACATAACCAGAATGATGTAGCCTCCAAAACAATGGCTCCAGAGATGGAAGAGCAAGTAGAAGATTGCACTATCGACCTAGAAGATGAATCCCAGATGGTCCAGTTATCAATGGGAATCCCCTCATGATAAAAAATAGAGGTATTTAAATCTTTTCAAAATCTATAAGGATGTTTTTGCTTGGTCTTATGAGGACTTAAGATTCCTTTGAAGAGTGGAATAAATCCATGCAAACAGAAGCTCAGGCAGATTAATCCACTCTTACAAGTGAGGAAAATTCTACAGGAAAAAATCATAGTGCCTTTAAGGTACTCAAAGTGGGTGGCGAACCTAGTCTGAGTCTGAAAAAAGAATGGGGAAATACATTATGTGTAGATTTTCATAACCTTAACAAGGCATATTTGAAAGACAATTACCCACTCCCCAAGATGGATTATATATTACAAAAGGTGGTGGGATTAGTTAGAATTTCCATGATGGATGGGTTCCCTGGTTACAACCAAGTGGCAGTCCACCTCGATGATTAGAAGAAGGATGCTTTCACCACCCCTTGGGAGAATTTCGTGTATGCTTGCATGCCTTTTGGTCTTATGAATGCAGGGGCCAATTTTTAGAGAGCTATGGATATATATTTTGTAGGGAAGAAATACAAGTTTGTAGTGGTATATTTGGATGATATCATAGTCTTCTCTACGATCGATGAAGAACACATCCTCCACAAAAATCTCACCTTTGAGAAATGTAGGAGGTATGGGTTGTCTTTAAATCCAAAGAAATCATAGTTTCCATTGAGTGAGGGGAAGATACTAGGAGAAATAGTAGCACAAGAAGGAGTGAAAATTGACCCTAAGAGAGTCGAAGCTATCAGTCAAATTCCACTGCCCGAAAATAAGAAAGAGGTCCAAGTCTTCTTGGGGAGAATCAATATCTTGAGAAGGTTCATACCCAACTATGTAGAAATAGTGAAGGGTCTCACTGATATGCTACAAAAGGAGAATTAATTCAGATGGAGCCCTAAATCTCAAGAGTCTTTTACGAGAATCAAAGAAGATTTTTCTGGAGCGTCGGTACTAGTCAGTCCTGACTACGATGTACCTTTTTATATCTTTTCTTTTGCTTCTTCGCATACTATTGTTGCAGTTATACTACAGAAGAATAAACATGGTTATGAGAAACCCATTGCCTTCTTCACACAAGTCCTTAGGGGTGCTGAGCTGAAATATAAAATCTTGGAGAAACAAGCACATGCACTACTCAAAGCTCTGAAGGCATTTCGAGTGTATGTGCTATAGTCAGAAATCATAGCATTTTTCCCAACGACAATGGTCAAGGACATCCTTGTACAAGGAGAGTGAAGGAAAAGGGGTAGGTGGATAGAAAAGATACAGGAATATGAGTTGGACATAAAGCCTACTAAGCTCATAAAGGGTCAAGGAATGGGAAATATTTTATCATAATCTAACTGCCAATATTTGGGAATAAACCTAATAACAGAGGAAGGCATAACAAAAGTTCAACAGAACGAGGTTAAAACATCATAGAAAAAGATTTGTGATAAATATGAGGGGTCTTTCTGATACAATAATATCATCCATTATCTCTTGTTCCTGAGGTTCCCACTAGGGATAGATAAATCTAAGTACAAGACTTTCAGACTGCAAGCTCAAAAGTATATCATATCCAATGGTCAACTCTAGTGGAAGGACCAGACGGTAGTTTTGTTGTTATGCTTAGTGGAGGGAGAAACACATAAAGTGATTGAAGAATTTCATGGGGGAGTTTGTGGAGGTCACTATAGTTGGAAGACCACTACTCACTGTTGGTGTCCCAAATTGCTATATTTAACCCTCTAATTCCTACACCAGTCCAAGATAATCATCTATTCCCTCATATACTTCGTATTTCATAATTAAGATTTATTAAGTGATTTATTAATTACTTTACATAGATTTCATACCTTTTAGTATCTCTTGTAACTTATGTTTAACTTTCCTAAAAGTAATTGAAGAACTAAGTGTTAATCATTATTTAGCGTGATCAGTGTAGGCAAATTCCTGCACCGCTAACGATGTTGCTCTGTGATCTCCGTGATAGTTTGAATCCTTCCACACGGGCGTTTTTTATCCACGACTCCTATTTTGGTTGCAAACTATCTGAAGATGGAAATTGGCGGCATATAGTCAGGGATACTTGCCGAGAATATGGTCTATGGCCAGGAAAGTTCATGCTTTATTATAACCATTAGCTGGTTTTCCAATGTTGTTTGTTAGTCCATTTTTCCAAAAGGCTTGAATAGGAAATCACTGTAATTAGCAGAATATGGCTAAGGCCAAGAGACTGTATATAATGTAGACCATAGGTAGAGCCAAGCTAGCGATCTTTGAGTTTGTAATTTCATTTACTTTGTAATTCTGTATCACCCTCGGTTCTAGTTGGACTTGAATTATCATGTATATTTGCTGATCAAGTTTAATACAAGGAACACACCATGTTTTATTCACGTTGTGTCTAATTTTTATTTCATGTGTGATTAAGTGCTAAACTGTTTCATTTCCTAAATGGGAAACAAGCTAGTTGGCTAGGGCCCAGCCAACCCAGCTTGTTTACCCTTGTGCTTTCACCATTTAAAAATTTCGTGAGAATATTTATTCATTTGCAGCTGCGTGGCTTCGATTGTTCTTATTTTATTTTAGAAGTTCTGAGTTAAATTCATTTCATAGTCAAGCATGAATGGATCAGTAGTTTGGAAGTTTAATTAATTTTATTTCTTTCTTGCAATTTCCTTCCTGCAATTTTTATCTTAGTTTGCTTCCGCTCGGGTCATGCAGGAAGATTCTTCCTGTACCAGTGCATGTAGTTTCCTGCACTCTGGTTTATTCATTTACTTCACAACAAGTGTTACATTCCTTTTCCTGCTTATAATTTCATTTATTCCTGCAAGCAAAAGTATTGTTAATTCAAGTAATCATTCTTAATGTTAAGAGTTATACTTCTGAAGGATCTAAGAATGTTTACGTGAATTAAGGAAGGACGTTATTACAAACACCATACTTTACACTTGCATTTTATGACTTAAGAAAAAGGAATAGAAACGTTATAAGTGAATTTCCGAAAGTTAGTTTGATGCATGCAAATTACTTTGACTATTGCTTTGATTATTCTGAATTGTTTTTTCTTTATGAAGTTTACTTTCATTGCAAAGTTCAGTTAATTAAAGCATTCTTTTTCACATGTAATTTATCTCAGAATCTAGCTTGCAATTGCAATTATTTTCAACACGTCTTTTAATTCTTTCGAAAGTAAATTGGAAACTTTGGTGAAGGAAGCTCTGTCTCGGTGCAAGCACTGGTTTAGAGCACCTCAAAAAAGACATAAATATTCAGTAAAGAAGGTAAAATACACTTTTTCACATAGGTATTGTACCTGCACTAGTGCAAGCATATTACAATAGTATAAGAACATGTTGCTTGGTGTAGGAGGAAATCAATTGGGAGACAGATCTTTGCAAGGGCCCACTTGTTAAGCTGTTAGCCAACTATACTAAAGATAAACATAGTATTTCATTTTAGCATTTAATATTTCTTCCAGTTGTGTGAAAGTTCCTTTACTTGATTTCCTCGCAAATTATTCTTTTACATTCTAGCACTAGAATTGCTTTGGTGTCGATTGCCTTTAAGATTGTTTTATGTTTGATTATGCAACATTTCATTTAATAATTAGGATTAGGAATAGGAAAATTTCATACCACTTCTGGCATTGCCTGTGCTTTGTCTCTAAGTTTACGAAACCCTTAGGTTGACAGTTAAGTGTTTAGGAGTTTTCTTAAGTGCAATTCCTGCACCGAATATTTTCGCACCGTTGTCGGGGAGGTGATTTGAATTGGTAAGAATTTTCCATTTTTTGCAATAGGGGTAAGTCTGCTATTATTTTTTCTGCATTGTGCTTCTATTTTCTTGAAGGAATTTCTAGGTGTTCAGTTATTTTTGAGTTGCATCATTTTTATTGAAATTTTGTTTTGTCATTTTTTTGAAATGAGTGCCTAAAAGAGGTAGGGGTCCGAAGTCCACTAGGGGCCAAATAAATAATGATAAATATAAAACCAAGTCTCATATTGGGCCTTCTTTTTCAGGCAGAAAATCCAAACAAACTCAGACTCATCACGCAGGAACACTCTACTTGGGGTCTAGTAGCAGTGGTCCAGGTGTGACACAACCCACGAAGGGGAATAAGGGGAATATTAGAACCCATAGTCAACCTTCTCAACTTGTTGAGAGCGGTTCGCATGGAAGAACAACAATGGCAGATCAGGAAGACCATGCAGAAGGAATTGGTGAAATTTAGGTAAATAAGGAACAATCCACTTTTGGATTCCCAATTGTGGATCCTGATACACAAGTACAAATGAAAAATATTTCACCATAAGCTCTTCCTCATTTCTATGGTAAGGTACATGAAGACCCAGACTCTTTCTTATTTGTGTTTGATATTTTGTGTAGAATTTATGATTATTCATTTGATGCCCATAAGTTAAAGTTGTTTCCTACAACTCTCAAGGATGCAGCACTCCGCTGGTTCATGGGACTAGGAGGAAACATTATATCTTCTTGGGAACAAATGAAGAGTGTTCTTGTCAAAATATCATGAATATTTTAAAACTAGATATATGCAAGATGAAATCTTTATTTTTGTGCAAAATTATGATGAGACAATAGAGGACTACTTGGAGATATTCTTGTACATCCTCCAAAGGTCAAAGCACAAATCTGATCTAAGTACCATTAGAACTGTTATCACTGAGAACTGCAGTCACATGTATATAAGTTGAGTCCAAAATTTCATTGTTAAAAATGGATGTCAAATGGTTGTTATCCTATGTTTACTACTTAGGGGTCATGTTTTTCAATGATATCGATGAGAATCATTTTCAAAACCGTTAGTCATCCTCCATCATGATTGATTAAGACATGTCTTATCTCGTATATGTCATTTGTCCTTTTCGTAGTTTCGTAGCGCAGTTTGATTGGCTGATTTTGAAGCGCAATAATGTTTTAGCCTTTTCGTAGCGCCAGCCATTTCGCAGCACATGTCACTAAGTTATAACTGTCTGCGCTACGAAATCGCGGATTCGGGGATTTTGCAGCGCAGATCTTCGAAATGTCATGTCCGGGGATGAGTCATTGTGTCCGGTCGGTTGTTGTCAGTTAGTGTACCTTCCAAGCACTTACGAGCCATCATTCCACCAATAGGTTCATAGTCATGCACATTAAGTTCATTCAAATGTTTTTGTCATGCATAGTTGTGTCATGATGTTCTGTTAGTATTACATGAAGTGGCCAACTTATATGTTAAGATATTTGAATTGAAATGAGCCCGAGTTTCTTCTTCAAGAGAGTTGTGTTAAAGGGTAGCAAAAGCCTAGTGGGTCAGACAGATTCCGTGGCTGATGTATATACCTGGACGGTTCCAGCCCTCAAGCAAGCTAAACTCATCAGAAAAATGAACATGACCCTGAGAGCTAAAAACAAAGCTTTGAAGAAGGAGATTGCAAATTTGAAGACACAGCTAGGTCAGCTAGCTCACTGATTTGAGGAAAAGGTGATATTCTTAGTTTTGGTCAATTTTGTTTAAGTTCCACTATTTTGAAGTCATCTAAGTCTTTGACACCTGTAGAGGAAGTTTGAAAAGTCATAAGTTCAAACAAAAGATGCTTTAGTGCAAATGTACTCTGTTTTAGCAAAAACAGCAGTTTCGTAGCGCGCTACGAAACTGCTGTAGGTGTTGTTTTATTAGAAAATCAAAGAGTTTAATGATGAGGTCAGCAAATTTTTGAAGGAAAAGCCTCAAGGACATAAGGGAAACCATAAAAGACTCTCCTAGCTATTCAGAGAATGACAGATGTGCATTTTGGAAAAGGTGAAATATTTTGTTTTTAGCTAAAGTTTCGTTAAAGGTACTTTATGACCGAATTGTTAGGGTTCTGGTTAAGGTTACCAGAGATGTTTGTTTGTACACCTGTTCAGTTCATAAGGCTTCCAGATCATTGGAGAGTATGGTGATATGCGTTGTTTGTGAAGAATTAAAGAGCTGGAAACATGTTCTTTAAGTAGTGAAGAATGATGGGAGACAGGGACCGTGAAAACATGGCACTTATCTTGGTCAATTAATGAGCCATCTACGCAACCAGTATCAAAAGCCATCTTGTTCAGTGTATTCTCCTCCAAGATACCTCAACCAAAACAGAAAGAAGACATGTGTCAAGAGTCAGAAAAGCATCATGCTACGAGGAGGACAGATTTTAAGTTTTGAATAAATTAAGACCTTTTGTAATTATAGTTCAGCAATTATGTAATTAATGAATTAGTTACACAGTAGATAAGGATAGTTAATAGCAACCTTAGATTCTCCCCTCATGCTGGAGGAGGAAGCTCGAGGTGGTTAAGCATGTATTCCTATATATGGATCAGACTTGGATGTAATAAGGGTTGGATGTTTTGATAGAGAACAAGTCTATTTTGGTTTATGTAAAGCAGATTTTAGTAATACAAATGACTGTTGCTTTTCCTCAGGATTCTCAATAGATCTTATTGTTCAAATGTATGGTGGTTTATTCTCTTAGTGTTCTTTTTCAGTCTTGTCATTGCATAATCACTCAGAACTCATGTATAATGCTCTGATTTCCTGTATGTTTTGGCAAACTGTGTTTTATGTAAGTTGTGTTTGAACATTAGATGTAAAGAGCCCTGATTTCTATGAAAAGATGGTGTTTTTGTTTGCTGAGATGTGTGAGACTCCATAAGCCCAATGGGAACCAATCTGATATTTGTCCATCCAACTTATTTTCATGTGTTTTTTTTAAAAGAGTTAGCCATCTTTCCTTGTAATTGGTCCATATTTATAATCTGTGAGAGAGCCCTCTCAGACTAAGGAGGCTAAGCCTTAGTCCAAAGCTAGGTTTGGAATAGTTACACATAATCTTGCTGATTGGCAGCCTTCAGTGTGTGATTTTGTGATAACAAGAACCTTGTTCTTACGGGGGCTTTCTAATGATGCTAGGAAATTCTTACGGGGCTTGTTCTTACGGGGGCTTTCAAATCTGTGACTTGGGCAGGAAATTCTCGAGGAACCAATATAGATCTAGTAAAGGAATTCAAAATAGAAGTAAGAAAACCGAATCTACTGATGCTATGATTATTGGATTAGAAAAGAAAATGGACAATATGAAAATTTAAATAATGAGTACTGTTAGTAAAAAAATAAACTCTTTAAAGTTTCAACAAAAACTTGTAGAGGAACAAGAGTCATTATCTATTTTTTGTCCAAAATGTAGAAGAAAGCATCTTTTAAGGGAATTTCCTCTCGATATTAAAGAAACTAATAAATGTGCAATTTGTACAAAGAACCATGCCATGGAAAAATGTCCCTCCATACTTGGGCTGAAAGTTGTACTTGAAGGAGGACAACCTGAAGTCGAATCACTGCATGCTATGGGAGCACAAAGAAACTGGCCTCAGGTAAGTGGAGGTATGGCTCCTGAACCTCCACCGCATTTTTTTGGTTACAATGTGTTATAGACATTTTCGTGCCCTACAACTCCAAGCATGAAATGTCCATAAACCAAGGGCTCCTAAGTCCCTAAAAGTGTTGTTCTAGCCCCTAAAGGAACAAGGTCAATAGATTACAGCTTCTCCCAGAAGTTATCCATGAGAAACTACTCAGAATTGGTCAAAACAGGATCATTGCAGCTGCTCCACTGGCTAGGTGCGTTGCATCTCACCCAAATACACTGTGAGGGTGCGTTGCATTTCAAAAGTCCCTTCTGTGGGGTGCGATGGGCGAGAAATGACAAATGGAAATGTCATTCCGCGAGGTGGAGAGGCAATGGAAGCTTCCAGAATCTTCTCCTGTGACACTTGCCTCACTGAATTCGACCAAGGATGCATAAGAGGCCCTCAACCTCCAAGTGGAAGCAAGAATTGTCAGAGAGAAGACACTAATCAAATCACAAGCTGACTCATCCCCCTTACAGATATCTATATATGGATCCCTCATCCCAGAGATCCAGAGGCTGGAATTTTGCATATTGTAAGGAATTGTTGTTGGTTTCTAGAGACAAACATCAAATTGTTGGGTGATCTAAGCTTTGTTTGAGGTGAAGAGGGGCTTCTTTGCTGGGAGGTTGATGTTGGGTCGGAACAACTGGTTGTAACTCCTCCTGGATCTTTTCTTGTTTTATCAATAAAAGTTATTTGAGTTTTCCTCCATGCTTTTGTATCATTGATGCTTGTTACATTTGTATGGTCAATTTAAATCTGATACTAGATTGTTTATGAATATAGATCCATGTCTTTGTATAGTTCTATGCTTCTGTGATCTCAGAGGTACTTTGTGAAGCTGGGCGTGCAAGGGAGCAGGTAGCTGGGGACTATCAAAGAAGAGAGGGATCGAATCAAGGGATTAGCGCAAGACAAAGGTTGGTCTTTCTATTCCTCTCTATCTATAATTCATAAGGGAAAAACATAAGTAGCTTTTCTCTATTTGTTTCTAAGGCAAATGTCACACCTTAGTGGGATAGAGCAGTTCTATATAGACACTTTTCCCTGTAAGAAAATGGCGACTCCGCTGGGGAGATAATTAGTTTGTTTGTTTATCATTCTTTGTTGTCTATTTCATAAACTTACAAGTAGCATTCGAACTGCATTTGCCATAACAAATGCAAAGTAGATAACTGCTACTTCAATCCATCTACTGGATCTGTTTATGATTTAAACAACTGATTCACAAACTATCTTATTGCCCTTGTGATAGCTCTTAGATCCTCCTTAGATCTACCCCTGATTTGTTGCATTACTGATTGCTTTTTACTCGGCCAAAAACCAGGAATTGAACTACAAACTGTACCCGGAACCCGAACAGAGTCTCGTTTCTGGCCTAGGGCAGGTACTGTTCAGATATTCTGAATTTCAGCGCACTTCCCGAGTGGACAACCTGCGCTGCATTTCATATTCTCTGTGTTACAGGTGCGCTGATCAGACTAGCTCTGTGCAGTTGTGGCTTTTGTTATTCATTCTTTCCAGTTCTATTCCTGAATTTTGTTGCCTGTGATTAGTATATGTCTGTTTGAAACCCCTTTTCTTTGTTGTTATTCCGCCTCCTTTGTACAAAAGAACTGTAGATGTTTTTGTGTGTTTGTTGAGTCATTTACAGTTCTCCTTTGCAAAAGTAGCATAGTCGTATTGTCGTCCTTTGATTTGAATCTATCGCAAGTGTCGATTTCGATTGTAGGAGAGAGTTTGATTGCTGTTGATGGTCGATTATCCTGTTACTATTGCTTTTGGTCTGAATTTGTAATTTCTAGTGTCAAAAACAAGTACTCATTTCAAAATCGTAAGGTGTCGTAATCGTCTCCATTTTTGATTTCGAAAAGAAGCTCGTTTATATTTGTCGCTTGAAAAGAAATTCAGATTTGTACATCAACTTTCTTGTTAGCATCCATGTACTAAGAAATTCAAAAACAAATACATGCATGTGCATGTGCATATAGACAGTCTGATTGGCTTGATTTAGGAAAGTGCATTTAGAGTGTGCTCTTTACTCTTTGTGAAAAGATTCTGTCTTTCTTTTCCCTAGTAGCTAGGATTTTCATTGCATAAAGAAGATAAAAAGTTTGTTTATCATCTTAGATCGCATTTTAGGAATTACATCTACATCTCGTGGTGAACCTGAAAGGAAAACTTCATAAGCAAGATCAACTTAAAATAAATTCAATGAATCTAACAACGCTTTGGAAGTTAACGCACAACATTTAGAGGTCTAGGCTAGAGACATATTCCAGTGTCGTAAAGCCTAGTAACTATTGTTCTCACTGATGGTTAGGTGATTCCTCCACTTTGAGACGATAAGTGCCAGTACGGACTTGTGCTCCCACGTACTGTCGAGTATATTTTGGGAGACCCCTATAGGCTTAAATCCTTTATCCATAGGAATTCGTGTCTGTCGCCCTATTGATTGCAATGCACTTAACACAACATTCGGGAAGATTGACTGCCGTACCGTAAAAAGTATTTTGCAGTTTTGCGATTGGTTTGGTACTCCCTCTACCTAGTCTTCCAGAGTAGTCCCTTTCGTTCCTTTTCAGACTCCTTAATGGAAAAGGTCCATCTGAGCACTTGTCACTTCAGGATCATTAAAAATCGAAGGCGACTAGAGTCATCTTTTGTTTTTTCTCGACTCTTAAAACCTGAAAAAACAAGTTGTGTCAAAGCGTCTAAAATTTATTTTAAACGGAATATTCATTACCCCTTTCCTATGTTGATCTTGGGTTGAGAAAATGGAATCCACCAACCAAGGAATTCCCCTTGGAGGAAATCCTAGTCCCTTCTCCTCTTGGGGAGATGTTGGTGCACCTCATATGGCCACATTGTCGCTTCCAAGACTGACAATTGGTTTGCATGTATGGCTCTTCTCAACCTCTATCGTTCAGAACACCACAATTCCTGAACAATCGAATCAGCAATTAGATGATTCCAGAGTTACCCACCAACCTTCTACTTCCTCTAATTCTTCCTCTCCTCCTTCCTCTTCGCTTGATGGGGCTGGTAAAGGCAAAAGTCAAGTACCTAAGGAGAAGAAGGAAAAGAAGAAGAAAGAGAAGAAGAAGAAGGAGCCAAAAGCGAATGGGGGCAAACGAGTGTCGTCTAGCGAAAATCCACACACTGCACCGACCAGGCCTAAATCGCCATGTGTCATTTGCAAAGGATACCACTATCACAGAGATTGTCCTTGAATCCCTCGGATCTTAAGGGACTGGTCTCCTCGTTTGCACAACCCGGTGTCGTCAACCTCTGATGATCATGTTGAAAACACACTGTTAACTAGTGAAAGTGAAGCCCCAGGACAAAAAGGAAAATATATATTTCCTTGTAAACTGTGCGAAGGCGATCATGCCGTCCACCGTTGTCCCTTCTTAGACAAAGCTAAAAGAGTTTTGGATGATCGTCTGGTTTCACCGATACGACTTCCTCCTGGATATAAAAAACTCTTGCCGAGTCCGTCACTAGTTGAAAATCCGGCTGGCCCGCTCAGGTGGTCGGCCAAAGCATCTATCATTGAAGATAAACCATCTAAATCCATACCAGACGAAAGTCAAAAGGTCGAGGTGGCAGTTGACCCGGTCATTCCTTCAAAGGTTCCATCTTCAGATGATATAGTCACTGAAGAGAACAAGGATGACACCTTCCAAATTCTTTTCATAAGCACAGACTCCAATGAACATGGGGGCAATTTACCCATTCCTTTACCACAGGAAGGAAGTTTGTCAGAGTCGTACCCGGCCGTCTATTCGGTCCCACCTCCAAGCAACCTAGTTGTCTCCTTCGACTGGAATCAGCTAGGCAGACCCCGTTTACGAGCCAATATACCATTTCGGATTATTGTTCAAATATATAGAATGGTTATGGCTGGTACCATCATAGATGAGGGGGCTTCTGTGAGTATCCTTTCCTCAACTGCTTGGAAAGCGCATGGTTCGCCATCGCTTTTGCCTAAGATGAGAAATCTAATAGGTTTTGATAAAGGAACCAGTCGACCATTAGGGATCCTTCCGAATGTGCCCATAACATTGAGAGGGAAAACCGTTCACATGAACGTAATGGTAGTTTAAGGGCTCCTGGATTACAATCTACTCCTTGGACGAGACTATATTTATTGCATGGGAGCAATTGTCTCCTTACTCTTTAGAGTAATGTGTTTTCTGCACGAAGGAAGAGTGGTCAAGCTCACAGACCAGCTTTCATTTCCCGGATCACGCATAGCAAATAGTCATATACCGTCCCTAAATGGTCTTTTCATGCAAGAAATGTCTCAATCTCCAGCCCGTCCACCCGATGAGCGCGAGTCATTCGAGAGGGCATGACTGAAACCCAGGGGGCATGCACCCTGGTCTACTTCGGCAGGAAAACTTCGGGTATAGGGTAGGTTTCCGCGGGAGAATATGACTAGTCTGTACCCCCGTCTGTGATTGGAAGAGGGGGTTATTCTAGAACAAGATTCTCTTGTCAAAGTTATGTGAGTTGGTGGGCATCGCCGCTCACCTTTGTTTATCTTAGTAGACATCGCCGGAGAAGTGTTTTGTTTACGCCGTAAATAGAACTATCTTTGGTAACCTGTAAGAGGTAGGCCTCTCTTGGTAAAACAAATGTTTTAACGGACTAAAGAAGGGGTATCCTTGAAACTCTGTTTTATACCTGGGGGCATGCAAACCTTTTGGAGTGCAAGCAAAGAGTGGTCATTTATCTGTTTTTTGGATTGGTCGTTTCCTAACTTGCATGAAGAAAGGATGTGGGGAAAAACTCTAAAAGTTTTCTTTTTATATGAGACATTCTTATCACACAACTGGATTAATCGAGTAGTGTTACCGCAAGGTTCAAGCTCGTTAAAAAATAAACCCGCATCGAGCAGTTTTAGCACATAGTTCAAGCTCGTTTAAAAATAAACATAAGACATGAGCAAATGTTTCCACCCGCGTTTAAGATCGTTAAAAAATGAACTATTCCCCGGTAAATAACCATCGTGAATGTAGTACTTCAACCATTAAAGCCTTGGTCGTGTTTGCACCATCACCTCCACTTTTGCATTGGTCGATCATTCACCTCCATTTGATTGTTTACCCATTTTGAGGAACAACTGCGAAGAGTGATTTCACTAGCCATCCTTGTGACACTACCGTGATTGGAAAATTCCAAACCTTACCTGGAATCAGCTGCTACCCGTTTTATCACTCGTTCCTCAAAAGACGAGTCTCCTTTAAGCTCTTTTCAACTAACTCGTAAAATATGAAAAGATTACCAATCCATTGGCCTCTCCAGCTCGTTAAAGGGACAGGAAGTGCTATCCCTCCTCTATATTTTAATCTTTTTGGACCTGAGGGATTATTACACAAAAAGATTGAGCGCTTGTTTTGTTCGGCTCGTTAAAAGTATCGAAAATCCATCCCTTATGTATTGTTTTATACTTTTTCGGACTTAAGGGATTAGATGATGAAAAAGGAATTTTGGAGTTACCTTTACGTTCCTTTTCAGGCTCTCTAAAATTGAAAAGGACCGAGTTATCTTTGTCGTTAAACTCGTTAAAAAGATTAATAGTGACAAACTTGTCTATAGACGAGAACGAGTTTCACTATCGCTAGGCTCGTTGAAACATAGCGATGGGTTTTCCCGAAGGGCAAATTATAGAACAAGAATATGTTATCCTCCTCAAGCTTGACAAAAATAAAGAGGTACTGGTCAGCAATGACTGGGGAAAAATTGGGAAGAAAACTCAAAGAAACTTTGTTGGTAGCAAGTCGCTCTTGAACATGACACTTTCGCTCCGTGTCTGAGTCGGGTTGGGTTGTTTCATTCACTGGTCACATCACCATGGTCACGCCATACCATCCACATTTGGGGTTAATGCTACCAATCCATCACATCAGTGTCACCGATATGTTCAAGAGAAGTCATTCAGAGAATTCACCTGCGTCTCACCCACTACCATACATTATACTCCATTCTTTCATGACCGCCACCCTGAACCTTATATCACCAGATCGTTTTCACCTCCATTAAAATCATTTGCTCCGTTCCATGTCATTGATGTGGGATTCATTAAGGCCCTCCTGTGACGGATCACTTCTTGTCGACATCAGCTCATTATCCAAGAAGTTGATATAAGAACACCCCATTCAGTACTTTGAAGCTTGCATGCCTCAATGGCAAGTTTCTCACTTCCGGCGACAGGTTTACATCAATGGACTTCGACCGAAAGATTTTGCATGGTGTTCGATGCCAATTCCTTTATTCACACCATGTGAATTGTACTGCAGTACCTTGAGGGTCATTATCATTATTGGTGATTCCTCTCGCACTTGTTAACAGTTTACATTATTGAGTGGTAATCAAGCGATGTCTTTCCATGTTCGACTTCAAAACATTTCTCACATGGATCGACTTGTACTTCGAGTGAAGATCGGACGAGATTGAAGACCCCAGATCTAGTTTCATCCATCCAGGCTGCGATATATATTTAGGGAAATAAAGACATTAAATGTACATCATTGCAGCACAGATAATCATCCACTCAAAAGGATGATGGCTCTATCAGAATCATCAGTCTACACTCAGACGATTGTCTGTCCTATGTACATGAAAATGAATCTATAAAGCTGAGCATGGGAATGCCCGCCTCAGCTAGATCATGAAAATATTATAAAGATAACGTATTGTATTGTATCTTATTACAGGTCTCCTCCCAGCATTGAAAGAACTTCGGATCCTCATAATAAAGCATTTCACCCGACACCAAAAGGTTAACGGCCTCATACTTTAGGGGGCAACTGTTATAGACATTTTTGTGCCCTACAACTCCAAGCATGAAATGTCCATAAACCAAGGGCTCCTAAGTCCCTAAAAGTGGTGTTCTAGCCCCTAAAGGAACAAGGTCAACAGATTACAGTTTCTCCCAGAAGTTCTCCATGAGAAACTACTCAGAATTGTTCAAAACAGGATCATTGCAGCTGCTCCACTGGCTAGGTGCATTGCATCTCACCCAAATACATTGTGTGGGTGCATTGCATTTCAAAATTCCCTTCTGTGGGGTGCGATGGGCGAGAAATGATAAATGGCAGTGTCATTCCGCGAGGTGGGGAGGCAATGGAAGCTTCCAGAATCTTCTCCTGTGACACTTGCCTCACTGAATTCGACCAAGGATGAGTAAGAGGCCCTCAGCCTCCAAGTGGAAGCAAGAACTGTCAAAGAGAAGACACTAATCAAATCACAAGCTGACTCATCCCCCTTACAGATATCTATATATGGATCCCTCATCCCAGAGATCCGGAGGCTGGAATTTTGCATATTGTAAGGAATTGTTGTTGGTTTCTAGAGACAAACATCAGATTGTTGGGTGATCTAAGCTTTGTTTAAGGTGAAGAGGGGCTTCTTTGCTGGGAGGTTGATGCTGGGTCGGAACAACTCGTTGTAACTCCTCCTGGATCTTTTCTTGTTTTATCAATAAAAGCTATTTGAGTTTTCCTCCATGCTTTTGTATCATTGATGCTTGTTACATTTGTATGGTCAATTTACATCTGATCCTAGATTGTTTATGAATATAGATCCATGTCTTTGTATAGTGCTATGCTTCTATGATCTTACAGGTACTTTGTGAAGCTAGGCGTGCAAGGGAGCAGGTAGCTGGGGACTATCAAAGAAGAGAGGGATCGAATCAAGGGATTAGCGCAAGACAGAGGTTGGCCTTTCTATTCCTCTCTATTATAATTCATAAGGGAAAAACATAAGTAGCTTTTCTCTGTTTGTTTCTAAGGCAACTGTCATAGCTTAGTGGGATAGAGCAGTTCTATATAGACACTTTTCCCTGTAACACAATGCACCTTCATATTCCTATCCTTACACTACTCACTCTCAACATTGGTAGCATGGGAACCAATATCATTTTGAAAACCCTCCCAATCTTGGCAACAAGGATGAAGAGGGCCAAACCATTCACACCATTCCTATCTTGCACCTATGCAGTCATACCCTCCTACATATGCACCTTACCCAATGCCACAACCATCATTACCTTAGCTGAGTTAAGCAATGCCACCATTGCCTTTACCTTTGTTAGGGCCTAAATCTACCTCAGGCTAAGAAAGGTAGGATCTAGGGTAACATCAAACCAAGCTTAAACTGGTAGCTAGACCTACCAGGTCGAGAGAGGGATCTCTCCTGTCAATCTCAGCAAAAATGATCAATGAGGCTTGAGATGACTTGAATGAAGAATGATTTTAGTCTAGGTATTTGTGCAAAAGGGTTTGATTGAATTTGATGACGCTTTGTTGTCTCAAATGGAAAGACAACTTTTGGGTCTTGGGAATGAGGCTCAATTTTGCAGAGGTCTCAATGGGGAAAGGTAGGAAAGTGATTTGATACTTCAAATTGAATGAAATGGAGAGATTTAGACAGGTGAGGAGTTGAAGAGGGCAAGAAAACCTCAAGGATCCTCATCAAACAGCTGAAAACATCAATAACTAAGCAAACCCTAGGTAGAGCACTACATTCAATGTATTCTACCTTTATCCTTGTTTGATTTAGTTAAGATGAAGCAAAGAGAGACGATGGCATACATAAAATACATGTAAACTTACAATTACAGAAGGAAACACAATACTAAAGCAAGATGCCACAAGAATCCCATAAAGTGCTGCAAACCCTAGTCTATTCCTTAGCCAAACTACTGAAATGAGTATACAATGAAGCTCCAAGCTTTCCCAAAAGTCCAACCATGCTAATGACTGAAAAAACATAAGATATAGACAAAAAACAATTCATCCTAGCCTCTAGGGGTTGAGCTCATGAGTTTAGGAGCTGTTCCAACAAATTCTAAACTGAGAACTAAAAAGTAGGCAGTGGAACAACATGCCTCTAAAAACTAGGGAACTGATTCATTCAGTTGCAAACTACCTTTTCATGGATGAATCTACCTCTATGAGTTAAAATTCAAAATAATTACATCAATATCTATCAAACTACATTAAATTAAATTAGGATTTTGACATTAATAAGGAGAAAAGTCAAATTGGCAAGAAACTAGGCGATAAACAGAGTATTTTGGTCAAATTAAGAAAAATTTATCCAATGCGTCGCGCTGATTTCCCTATGCGTAGTGTTACACAAAATATTGTCACCATGACTATTTGCAGTCAGTATGGGTCTATCATCACTCATATTGTCCTCTTTAGCAAGTCTCAAACCTCAGCTCTTCATGGCGAGCTTTAAAAATGAGAGAAAGTCCTTAAAAATCAATAAAGCTCTAGTTCCACACTTTCTCTTATTGTTACTTGTGGTCCCGCACCCCTTGGTCATGTTACCTACGGACCTGCCCACTCTGTCTCTAAAGGAGTGGGTGCGAACCCCTGTGAAAGTCAAAAAGGCGCAAGTTTATTCTTAAAAACTCACTTGTGCTTAATTCTGGATGCTTCTAGAAGGAATGTTGACATGGATGGTTCGCTCTTCGGTGGTTCATGCATCCCAAAACTAAAGGAGCTAATCCCTTGATGAGAGGAGCTTATCCCTTTGAAGGAGGGCTTTATCCCTTTGAAGGTGGACCTAGTAACTTCCCTCCATTGCACTATAAATTAAGGCATTGGGCTAGTTGCTAGAGAGGTTAGAAGCTGAACATTTTTGAGGGTAAATTTTGTTGGAATTGAGACTTCCTAGTTAAGCTTGAGAAGAGAGATTACATACCTTTTGGCTTCATTGGGAAGAGAGTGAAACTTGTCAAAGTAGAGGAGATTCTTGCTAGACCCTGGGAGGAGCTTGTACAACATCAAGGCACCAAGGTAGTAAAGTTCTTCTTTGATTAAAGTTAATACAATCAGATTCATTTTTCTCAATAAATGTCTTATATGGTTTGTTTCATGAATTACTTGATCATCATGATAAATATGCTTTGTTATATTGTCTTTTCAGGTGCTATTTTTTATGTGTGCTTGTTTGTATTTGCAGATTCTTTACAAGGGAGCTCATTTGGATCAATGGAGCGTGGCTTCCAAAAACTAGCACTGGACCCAAGGTAGGCCTAAAACACCTGTTTGCCTTTATTTATAAACTGCATATTTAGAGAAAGATAGAATCTATTTGGTTTGCTTGTCGCTAGATATCATTAGATGCTAGGGAGGTCGGTCTTGTCCACAAGAACGACTTATCCGGCCGTCAAAATGGTGACTCCGCTGGGGACTTGAATTTTTTATTTTTTCCTTTGCTTTTACTTTGACTTGAGAAACTATGTCTTTGTTTTTGGTTTTTGGCTTGATGTGTGTGGGATTGGGTAGGTTCAATAGATCTTGAATTATTTTTTGTTTTTCGTACTTTTGGAAGAGGACCGCACCCTCTACTTGTAACACAGTGCAGACATCCCCACACTTTTGTTTTACACACAGAGCGGTAATGCACCTGGGTATACTGGGGGCCTGCGGACCCTGTCAAAATTTTGAAAAACTTGAAATTTTCTCTTTCAGTCAGCTTAGGATTTGTTTATGTGTTTTTAGCCTCTGCCCAGATCTGCACGTGACTTGTTAGAAACTTTTCCTAGGTTAATTCCATTGGTGTTAGGGTTTCAGGTGAAATTCTTAGAAGTTTTGTGTGCCGGGCTTGATTTTCGTTTTGGTCTTGTAGTAACTCAAAGCTTAGAAGCCTCAGAAACCTCAGATCACCTTGGTTTTTGCTGGCCTTCTTATGAGTCTGACCATTTTGTAAAATCTGCCTTTGTTGAGGAATCTATCTTGTTTTTCTCTTTGCGAAACTTCGAAAGAACTTGTATTGAAAGTTTTGGCTTTTATTTTTAGAAAAGAAAACAAAAGCTTGTTGTTTTTTGACTGATTTGTGATTCTGGAAAAATTAGTCCTTAGTTTGCTCATAACTAAGTAAAACATCCTTGAAAAGAAATCTTGTAAGCTTTTACTTCAAATAGTTTTTTATAATTTATAGATCTCAAGATTAGATTTTTCAGTAGTTTTGAGTGTTTTATAAAAATAAAAAAAAATCTCTTTTGAAAAAGTTTGTTTTAGTATTATTTGAGTGTTTGAAAAGAAAGGGAAATTTTTCGTGAGCATAACTAGTTGTCTCGTTTTTTAGTGTATTGAAAAAGACAAAAAGCTCTTCTTTTTATTTTGTTTGTTAAGGAAAGATTTGTTTTTACAAGCATTTGCATTCTCAACTCTTTCTTTAGCTAGAAATTCATTGAATAAAAAGGATTGTTTTTCATCTTAAGTGCATTTTTAGTGATTTGGAGTCGAGTCTTCACACCATAAGTTTCATCTCTGCACCCTTTGAATTAAGAAAAAACCAATTAAAATAACGCTTAAATTAAAATCTATCTAGTAATCTTTTTATTTCTAGGGCTCTTTATCATCAACATAGCTTAGGCTAGTATCTTGGAGTAGGGAGTAATTAACTCTCCAAGATAGTAAAACAAACAAGTAGCTGTATCTTGCAGTAGGAGATAAATTCCAATTGTTACATCTATTCTCTGGGAAGCTCCTCTTATAGGAGTCAAGCACAAGATCGTGTCCGAACCAGTGGGGTAATCAATCCTTCCTCATTGGGAATGATACTAGACATACACGTATTAAAAATGGTAAACCTCAGATTAACCATTATCGAGGAGCCTGGGGTCACTTGTTTGTAAACCTTGGATTATGTCAAGGAGCCTTCAAGGGTATTGAGCTTGCTACTCTGCCCTTGCGTGTGTATCGGATCACAGATTGTTCCCCCAGGTATATTTGTTTCCGTTGGTAACCATAGTGACCATATTCTATAGGATTCTTTCCTAAGATGAAGGTGGAGGGAAGATCCCACTGTACCTGGAGCAGACTTCGGCTAGACTCACTTGGATTTTCTGGGGGGTTCTCTTCACTCGAGACGGTTTAGTGGAGAAACTTGTGCCAGTCTATTCATTAAGCAGGTTGTTGGGGTAACTGTTCCAACCGCCATTTCTGTATTGAATTCTGCGATGTTGGATTTCATCACCAACTAGTGTTTTCGGTACGGAAAGTTAATGTTTGTGTGTGGTTTGACCTCCTAGATTCTTTAGGCGTGTGATTCAAAATTGTTTGGTTCTTTAGAGACTTTAGGTGGTTTTCATTGAGATTTTTCTTTTTTTGCGTGTGAAGTAGTTAAAATATTTAATCGTGGCTGAATTACTGAGGAAGTCCCGTAGACTTCGGGGCTAGCCTCCTGAGTTTTTACTGAACCAGCTTGAAGGGCTATAAGCCCTTGTAACTCCTGTTGGCTAGTTGAATTGTTTATGGATTAAACATTCAAGTACCACATTAATTGTCAACCTGGGAAAGTCTTTTTATTACAAAGGCCACCGCGTACTGTGTGTACTTACTCCTAAAAGCATTAAAAAGCTGTAGTATACGTAATCCTTACGCTAAGTTATCACTGTACTTGTTAAAATGAAAGTAATTAATTAAGATTACAAATCCGAAAAGCGAAATGATGGATGCTCTGTTGGCAGAGCATCAGGACCCTATCCTCTAGGTGAGGACGTTCAGCACCTGCCTCTGTAATCAGGTTGCTAACACACACTGCATTCAAATTCACTGGTGAAATATGCTTACACAACTTCAAGCAATGAATGAAACAGAGTACTAGCAAAGTGGAAATACCAGAGGTTATGCTACAGAATCCAAACAGAGTACCAGCGGAAAGAAACTATCACACACTTACACACTTTAACAGAAAAGTAAATGGGTGAATCTTGTGAGGAAGGTGGGCCCAGTCCCTCTCAAAAGATTCCCCAGAACATGAAGATGAGATTAAATGCTCAGAATGATTCTTTATTCATCTGCCAAAGATTCAAGTAGAATAAGGTTTAGACTTGTTGATGTCTCTCCAAAAATCTCTTACAGATTACACATTAACCCCTTTCTAATGTAGATGCCTCCTCTTTATAGAGGAGACATCTATTACAATAGATCATTACAGTTCATTCAGTTAACTCATTTGATCAAAAATAAAAGTTACAGATCGCTGTTACAATAGTATAACAACATATTCTTTCTTAAGTTCTGGCTATTACGCGGCTGGTAACTGTCTTCGACCATCTTCTTGGGATCTTCACATTCCTTTGCCGTTTCCCCATGCTGTCCTGATTTAAGCAGTGGTAACTGTGTTCTACCCGCTTTAGATAGCTGTAGATCGTGCCGCGTCAGCGATATTCAGATAGTAGCCGGTTGTTATTTCCAGCTATTGTAAAATAGCCCGCTTTAGATGGTTGTTGTTGCTGACTGTAGCAACTGCGTAGTTGCTGCTTCTGTTGTTGTTTCTGGTGTTGCAGCAACTGCGTAGTTGCTGTTTCTGGTGTCACAGCAACTATAACTTATAATTCCTGCAGGCTTAAGACAATTACTTGACAATTTAATCAGCTTTTCCAAGATAAATAGAAAGATACTCACGAATATGCAATGAACAATTAAACATATAGATATGCGGAAAGTTACTTTATACCTTGGGTAATTAAGTCATCATGTACTCAAAGCTTATAACTTATGACTGAAAAGGATAACATTAAGACAAAAATATGAGGTCAAAATAGGTCAATTCTGAGTCCTAACATCCCCCCCAACTGAAGATATTGCATGTCCCCATGCAATGCCTACTCTGAGTCTGAGTCGGAGTACTGGGATGAATAATGTAGATTACTGAGACAATAGTTATAAGCAGTGGCATCAAACTTCTTTCTGAATCCACAAGCAGTCTGTATCTGCCTCCATGCTGCTGCTTCTTCCCTGCTGGACAATCCAAATTGTCCTTTATACTGTTCACCAGACAGCCATAAAAGTGGAAATCTAAATCTGTAACCTATCCAATTCTCAGCACAGTGCTGCATGCAATTAACATAATGAGATACCCTTGAGAGTGCCACCTGCAGATTAGGTGGATTATAAGGGTGGTATTCCTGCCTCTCCTTGGGGCAGTTTTCCCAAAACAGTTTGTTTGCTTTGACAACCAAGGATGCTTTGGTCTTTACATAATGCTGACAATCTTTCAAGACCATTGTTTGCAGTTGCTTAACATGGTCCTTCATTGTAGGATCACTTACCATGCTCAGGTGTTGTGCAATAAAGGTGGCTGCATTCTGCGGCTCAGCTCTAATCCACAGCAGACAATTCTGTTCGTTATGCTGAGCTGAAACAAAGGCGTTCTGCCATGTAAGTTGATTAGCTAAAAAGGAAATAAAGGCTCTCAACTGTATGTCACCGACTACAGGTATCATATTCATATTTCTTTCCTCGGACATGGCTTCATTATGGAGATAGAGCTCACATAACAAATGTTGATCATTTTTAGGTGCCTCTGCAAACGTTTGCATAAACTGTTCTGACGTGACTACCTGATGAGGTCTACCTTCTTTGATAGCCTTTATCTGCAAAAATGTGAGTCTTTCCCTTAGAAATGTTGCATAATTAAAAGAAGGTTTCCTTGTGGCAAGTAGTCTTTGAAACAATTCAAACATCTGGGTTAATCAGGCTTTTAGTTCTTTGATCTCCTTGTACTGGGCTCTGCACTGTTCCAGTGCTTCCCAGTTCTTGTATGTGTGACTAAACCAGATCCCCTTTTGCTGCTCAAATGCCCTGCCTTGCGACTGCTCATATTCCCTCCACCATTGTCCCTTCAATGTTTCAAAGCTATCTGTTTCTGTGCATACATCAGTAACGGAGGGAAGCTCTGTCTGTGTAAAGGCATCCACAAGGATAACCTGCTCTGTGGGAATAGTCTGTGATGATCCAACATCCTTTTCTTCATTTCCGGTTAATGTCTCCTCTTCCTGTTGTGCTGATTCATTTTGTTCCATGGTGATTTGGGTGGGCCGGGGTGAGTCTGTGCCTTTTTCCTCATTTCCTTCTTCTTCTTCTTCTTTTTCCTGATTTTCTTCTTCTTTTTCTTCTTCCTGATTTTCCTCTTCTTCTTTTGCTGCTTCCTTGGCAATTTGAATAGAGCTGGGTGAGTCTGATTTTTCTTCATTTTCTCCTGAAACTATTTCTTTTTCCTCCATAACAGTTTGGGTAGGCCGGGGTGAGTCCATACCTTTTTCCTGATTTTCTTGTGCAACAACTTCTTCCATAGTAACTTGGGTAGGCCGGGGTGAGTCTGTGTTTTCTTCTACATTTCCTGATTCTTCCTGCATAGTTTCTGGGGAACTTGCTGGTTCTTGTGTGTCAGCAAGCCCTTCTTCTTGTTCCTGCGCAATCTCTGGAGAACTTACTGGTTCTTGTGTAGCAGTAAGTTCTTCTGTTTGGACCTGTGCAGTTTCTGGGGAACTTACTGGTTCTTGTGTGTCAGTAAGCCCTTTAGCTTTGTCTTGTGCAGTTTCTGAGGAACTTACTGGTTCTTGTGTGTCAGTAAGTCCTTCCGTTTGGTCCTGCATCTTCTCTGAAGAGCCTGTTGGTTCTTGTGTGACAACAGGTTCTTCTGTCTGCACTTCTTCTGGAATACCTGTTGGTTCTTGTGTGACAACAGGTTCCTTTATTTCAGCAGAGGATTGCGGCATTTCCGTCTGTATAATAGCAGGTTCTTTCGTTTCACCAGCCACATCAGATGCTTCCTTCATTGGCTCTGCCACTACCTTATATCATGCCTGAGTGTAAATTTCACCACAATGGGTGCACACATATTCATTATCCTTACTTTTTTCTGCTGCAGACGCTACTCGTGCTAAAACATGCAGGCCGAATTCCTTCTGATATGCCTCTTTAACCCTTATTATTTCCTCCTGATAGTCCTGAATCTGAGATTTCAGGAATTCAATTTCTTCCTGTAGGGCAGGTATGGTAGGTTGGTCCTGCGGAGAAGTAGATTCCAATGGGGGCAGAGGTTGTGTTTCATCATTCTGATCAATATTCTCCACAGGTGGTTCTTGTGTGGCACCTGCGGTAGTGGCTGTTTCTTGTGTTGCAGCCACTTGGTCACTATTATCTTGGGTGTCGGCAGCTGGTTCTTGTGTATCAGCTGCCTTAAAGTATGATGTCACGAAGCTATGAACGCTCTGCATCTCTGCTTCCGAGGGTGAAGGAGAGGAGTTCTGAGGGCTGGTGGGAGTACGGATCTTTATAGTGATGGGCGGTGAACTGGGGGGATTGGGAGATTTGGCTGCTACCGATGACCAAGTTCTTCTTTTTGGTAGAGAAGCAGGGAATTCGGGCATTTTTCTCTTTAGGCTAGCTTTCTTTAGGATGGGGACAGTAGCCGGAGTAGCAGGTGCCTTAGCTGAAACCATGGTTCTCCTTCTTTTCGATGGGGTTTTCTTTTCCTGCTGCCTTTTTCTTTTAAGCAGGGTAATGGGGATATTGTCATTGGAGTCATCAGTGGAAATACCCAATATGTGAATGGAAGGATTGATTCCTTTGGGAGATGGGGTTGTCCTAGTGGCATTCTCAGCATCTTGCGGGGGTGTTTGCTGGATTTGTTCAGGAATGTGCTCTGTTTGCTGAGGGTTTTCTAGAGGGGTTTGTTCAGGCATATCCTCCGTTTTCTGCGGAATTTCTTCATCTTGCTGAGGTATGTCCTCAGCTTGGTGGAGAATTTCCTCTTCCTGGTGAGGAATTTCATGTTTCGGCTGTGGAATTTGTGCCTCCTGATGGGGATTAATGGGGGGTGGAGGGTTATTTAGAGCGAAGGCTCTATTAATCAGCAATTGGGCTAAGCGGTGGTGTTTTAAGGAAACTAGAGGATGCTTAGCTTTCACAGCATATCGTGACATATTTTGAAGACAACCCAATAGATAATATGGCATGTTTATTAACTGACCATTTCTTAGATGATTTAATAGGACAAAGTCGTGCTGGTAAATTACCTTGTAGCGACCTTCGCACGTCAGATATTGCTTGACAAATTCAGCGACTTTCAGCCACGGTTTAGGTAACGACCGAAGTGCTACGCCTCTGCCTTTGGTCTCTACATGCTCGCCTGGTCGGAGAAAATCCTGCTGCGCATTAAGAATCAGGTGCTTTCTGCTGAACCACCGTGTGCCATTAGCTGGTAGCTCGGTAACCTCGTCTATGATTTCCTCTGTGACTGGAACCTGAATTCCCTGGACGACCGAGCATCCTTCTGTTAAATTGCACGCGAATTCAAGGACTTGCTGCTCGTCAAAGTACGGAAGTCTCCTGAAGTACTCTATCCAACCCGCTTGTAGGAAAATTTGATAAATTTCCGGAAAGAGTTCAAGGATTACTGTCGAGCCAGGCTCATGGGTGATAAGGGTTCCTCTCATAGCTGTTACTTCAGTAACTTTCAGAGTTTAGAGCCAAGCTTCCAATTTCAGTTCAGAGTAGAACGTCGCAAATGGTAACATGCTGTGATAGGGTGGCTTTTACATATTACCGAGAGAATTAAGGGTGGCGGCAGTTGGCGTGGTATGTCATTATGAGAATTGCTTTGGTAATCCCCCCCTACGTGTCAATGATATGATTGTAAGTACAATGTTTTAATAATCCTATCAACTTCTCCACATTACCTATCATTTAATGTCCATACATAATCATGCGTACCTTCGTATTTTACCTTTTTGATTGCTGCGTCAAAAAGTCTTGTCTTGTCTTGTGCTGGATCGTAATGATTACTGCGGATCTACAAGCATGGGAATACCGGTAATGATAATGACGGGAAGTGATAATAGGGTGCTGTAATCATCACAAGGGGTGTTATATTTTATCAAAATTTGTTCCTTGGGGCTGAAGTGGTAAGACTGGCGTTTTCGTACATGAAGTAATCTGCTCGGAAAGATATTCCGTGATCGGGAAGTGATATTGTAGCACCGGGATTGGTGTTGCAGTCACGGAAAATTGCTGATGTGGCAACAGGGAATGATGTGAGACGTTTGTAAGAACGGAAATTGTGCGGGAGCAATAGGAATGGTGTTACAGCAACAGGAGTGGTGTCGCAGCAACAGGAATATGGTGTTGCAGCAACGGGAGTGGTGTTGCAACAACGGGGAAATGGTGTTGCACCAACGGGAAATGATATTGCGGTAACAGGGAATGGTGTTGCAGCAACGGGGAAATGGTGTTGCAGCAACAGGGGAATGGTGTTGCAGCAACAGGAGTTCCGAGTCCACAAAATAATTCCTTTGAAACTTTTGTTCTCAGCTACTTCCCAAGCTAAAATATGCAAAATACTGAAATGTAATATCGCAATCCTTGGCAGGATTTATTAGTTTCTAAAAAAAGAATATCTAACCTAAAAAATTACATAAATAATAGAAACTCAAGTGCTTTGAGGGACAGCAAGTTCCCCTGGAAAAGAATACTGTTTTATTTCCATGCAAGTGGCTTTAAAATCCTCTTTGGAAACCGGCCGCTGATATAACCGAAGTCGATAGCCATTCACTAACAGTGGTGTTCTGCTTCCATCAATTGTTAAAATTCTAACTGTTCCATTTGGGAAAACAGTATCCACTTCGTACGGCCATAACCATCTTGTTCTCAGCTTCCCTTGAAAATTCTCGAAACGTGAATCATAAAGTAGAGCCCAGTTACCTTTCTGGAACTGCTTTTGCTTGATGGTTCTGTCATGCCATCTGCTTCTTTGTTGTTGTATCATAGTTGTTTGATGGACGACATCCAGTCTTTTCTCATCCAATTCCTGCAACTGCTGCAACCTGGCTGTCTGTGCATCAGTTAAATCAAGGTTAACAGCTAAGGCAGTTCTTAAGGTTTTAATCTCAAACTCTACAGGAAAAATATCATTCTTTCCAAAAACTAATTCATAGGGCGAAAAGCCTGTTGTATTTCTCCATGTGGTTCTATAGGCCCAAAGAGCCTCGGGCAACCGTTGAAACCAGTCCCTTCTATTCTCCTTTATCGTTTTTGTTAAAATGGCTTCTATGACCTTGTTGGTGCTTTCCACCTGCCCATTTTCTTGGGGGTGATATGGTGTGGTCATCTTATGCTTGATATGATATTTTTGGAGCGTATCTTTGAAGCCATGAGAATTGAAAGGAGGTCCTCCATGAGTGACTAATTCTCTGGGTAGTCCAAATCTAACAAAGATTTCTTCAAATAAGAATGTTAGTACTGCTTCTTCATTATCTTTAATGAGTGCTTTGGCCTCTACCCATTTAGTCATGTAATCTGTGCATACTAAAATATAAACTCTTTGATTAGATGGAGGATTAATGGGACCTACGAAATCTAATGCCCATTTCTCAAAGGGTTCAAGAGTTACCTGGGGATTGAGTGGCATTTCATCCCTATGGTTGGGCTGGCCCATTCTTTGACAACTGTCACAAGCCTTCACATATTTTCTAGCAGCTTTAAAAAGTGATGGCCAGTAATAACCCATTCTAAGTACCTTGTGAGCTGTTCTTTTATCTGCAAAATGTCCTCCACAAGGAGCATCGTGACAAGCTTTCAGTATATCATAAATCTCGTCTTCCCCAACGCATCTCCGGATTTCTTGATCTATTCCTTTGTGGAACAGACACCCGCTTATCTAGCTGTACCTAGCACTTTGCTGGATGATCTTCCTTCTTTCCCTGTGTGATAGGTGTGATGGTAATTTTTCTGCAACTAGATAATTGGCAATGTCTGCATACCAAGGTGAGTGAGCAGAGACTGCAAATAAATACTCATCAGGAAAAGAATCATCTACTGGAGCATTTTCATCAGTTTTTTAACGAGAAAGGAAATCAGCAACTACATTTTCTTTACCTGGCCTATCTACAATTGTGATGTCAAATTCCTGCAATAGTAATAGCCATCTGGTGACTCGGGCATTTGTAACTGATTTATTCATTAAATACTTAATGGCCGAGTGATCAGTATGCACAAAGGTAGTGTAGCCAGTAATATAGTGTCTAAATTTGTTAATAGCATAGATAACTGCCAGAAATTCCTTCTCGGTAACTGTGTAATTTAGCTCAACTGGTGTCATGTTCTTGCTAATAAAATAGATGGCATATGGGAGACTGTTTTCTTCCTGACCCAGGACAGCTCCAATTGCTGTGTCTGAAGCATCATAGGAGATATGAAAGGGTAATGCCCATTCAGGTCCTCTCAAAATAGGAGCTACGGACAACTGATGTTTAAGTTTATTGAATGCATTTTCACACTCATCAGACCACTTGAATTCAACATTTTTCATTAACAACACAAATAGAGGAGAAGCTATTTTGGAAAAATCTTTAATGAATCTTCTATAATATCCGGCATGTCCTAGAAAGCTTCTTACATCCGTTTGTGTTTTTGGGATAGGGAGGTTCTGAATTACCTGTATTTTAGCTGGATCGACTTGAATCCCTAAAAATGAAACAAAGTGACCCAACACAATACCTTGATTCATCATCATATGGCACTTTTCAGTGCTTAAAGCAAGGTGTGCTTCTATACACCGCTTAAGTACTTTTTTAAGATTTTGCAGTGCATCCTCAAAGGTCACTCCATAGGGAGTAAAGTCATCCATAAAAATTTCCAATGAATCATTTGACATATCAGAAAAGATCCCTATTACCGCTCTTTGAAATGTCGCTGGAGCGTTACACAGCCCAAATGGAAGTACTCTATAAGCAAAGGTTCCCCATGGGCTGGTAAATGTGGTTTTGTCCTGGTCCTGGGGTGAAATCTTGATCTGATTATATCCGCTAAACCCATCCAAGAATGAAAAGTATTTCTTCGCTACTAAATTATCCAATACCTGATCGATAAATGGTAAAGGGAAATAGTCTTTTTGGGTGGCTTTATTCAATGCTCTATAATCCACACATACTCTCCATTTCCCATTTTTCTTTGGTACAATTACAAGTGGGGAAACCCACTCACTGTTAGATATGGGGGTATATAAATCCTGCATTTAAGAGTTTTTGAAGTTCCTCCTTGACAATTTCTCTAAGGTTGGGGTTCATTCTTCGCTGGGGTTGACAGACTGGCCGGGACCCCTCCTTAATATAAATACAGTGAGTGCATAGTTCAGGGGAGATCCCTTTCATGTCTGTGTAGTCCCATGCAAATGCCTCTTTATTTTCTTGGAGTAACTTTATTAATTTCTGTTTTTCATTATCATTCAAATCAGGATTTATATTTAATGTTTTACCAAGTTCAATTTCGATTGTTGTACTTTTGGAAGGGCTGCCTACTACTGTCTGAAATAAGTTTTCATCTTTCATGTTCTGCTGGGATTCAGATTCTAAGATTGTAGTGAAGTGATTATATGTTTCAGGGCTGACCGAAGAGGGTTCAGAAATAAAGCTGCTGATTAATTCATCTTCGATGGAGTCCTTAAAAGTCAAGGCTTGTCCAATAGTTAATATAGGTTGGGTTTCCTCATCCTCATAGTCTACCCATATAGAATTGTCACTATTAATCATGGGTGTGGCATGAGGATAGAGGGTAAGCTGTTTAGTTTCCTGTCCATTGGAGATGGTCATTGAGCCAGATCTACAGTTGATGAAAGCATCTGCTGTAGCCAACCAAGGTCTCCCTAGAATCAACGGATGACCCCCCAACTTTGTTTTAGTTTGTAACACCACAAAGTCAACCGGGTAATTCCAGGATTCTACAGAGATTATAAGGTCTTAAATGACCCCTTCAGGTTTAATCGTAGAACGGTCAGCTAACTCTAAGATAGTTGGAGTTTCCCTGATAAAGTTTTTTAGCTGGAGCAATTGTGCTGTTTCGAGTGTCATAATATTTATTGCGGCTCCTAAATCTACTAGGACTTTAGAGATAAAGGTTTTTCCGACCTGGACTGTTACTGTAGGGTGACCAGGGTCACCATACTTCACAGGATAATCTTTTTCAGTCATTAAGGCAGTTAATTCCCCCATCACATGAACTGTGAGGGGATCTTTAGCCTTCCTTCCAGGCTTTTTTATTCAAATGTCTCTAATAGTTCTAGCATACATAGGAACATCCCTTAATGCTTGCAATAATGGGATTTTGACATACAAGTTCTGTAGCTCTCCTAAAAGGTTAAAGGTAGGTTGTTCAGGTGTTTTAGTGAGAGTCATCCGTTCAGGGAATGGCGGATCTATTGTTTGATCATTATTGTTAGGTGCTGATTCTGATGTTTCAGCACTATGGTTAGCTGGTTTCTCTTTTCTAGCCTCTTCTTTGTCAGAGTCAGTAATATCATCTATAATGGGTTCAACAATTCTCCCTGAGCGAAGGTGAATATCATTACATTGTAGGGGAGAGATAGGCTGATTTTGAATGCCAATAACTTGCAGGGCTTTATTATTATTTGGATTGGGGTTAGGTTGTACATGCAGCTGTGGTCTCATTGCCTGGTTATTCAGAGGAGTATTAGATGGTAAGGAAAGGGACTGCTGTTGTTGAGGAAATGGTATCTGTTGGGCTGCCCAGTTTGGATTCCATTGATTAAAATACGGTTGCTGGGGAGCCCAAGGATTCCATATAGTAGGATCAGGAAAAGGAAGATTTGGTTGCTGCATAAGTGGAAAATTCATTGCATTAAAGGGTGGGTACTGCATTTGGTTCATGGGTGGGTAGTTTGTTTGAAAAGGAGAGTTATTATTCCAATGATTGAATGCTGTGTTAGAGCTCATACCTTGTCTTTGTGGCCATTGCCTCCTCTGTGTCATCAGGTACACTGCTTCAGCTTATTCTTCGGTTGACTGCAGTGCTGCTTTGATTCCAGGCAGAGAGGGGCATTGCTGTGTTTCATGGTCCTTCTCGCAGATTGTGCAAATACGTATCTTGTCCAGTGGGCATTCTCTGAGTGGATGTTTTTCTCTGCATTTGGAACAGAAAATTGCCAGAGCAGCTTCTGCTTCCGCCTGTTTCTTCTTAACTTGCAGAGCATCAATTTGTGAAGCAAAAGAACTTAGCATCTTAGTTTTAAATTCTTCTAATAAGTTACCTATTTCAGCTCTTGTTGCTCCTCCACTGGCTGACTTCTGAACTCTTGAATACACATTATCTCTGCTTTTTGATCTGCCTGCTGCTCCCCTTGAACATCTCATACAGAGATTAATAATTTCATCAAAGGGTTCTTTGGAAATGTCCCCTTTTCCAAGCATGTTCAACATGTCCAGGTAGTCATCTCTTACCCCTTTCAGCAATATGGTCTTCAAAATATCTTTACTCATATTAGGATGATCAGACCACTGCAGATTATACTGTAATCTTTCCACGAAATCTTCCAAATTCTCGTCCTCTTTCTGAACCATTTTAAACAATTCTTCCTTCCTTTCTCTTGTCCGACAGTAGTCTTGATATTTGGCCAGAAATCCCTCTTTCATCTGGTCCCAGGTGGTGATTGCTGAGCTCCTAAGCTCATAAACCACCTCAACGCATTCCCTTTTAGTGTTGCTGGAAACAGTTTTAGCTTCTGATTAGGACTTATATAATCATAACTTCTACATAGTATGTCGAACTCAAAGAGGAATTCATCCGGGTCTTCAGAGGATAACCCATGAAAGTTGGGTAATGCCGAGAGTGGAATGTTTTTCATGGGGGTTGTTCCTCTCGGGAGCTCCCCAATAGGGAATTCCAGGGTAGAGAGCGATTTTTCCCCTCTTCCTTCTGTTCTGTTATCCTCCATTGGTCTTTTTCCTAAATCACTTGCTTTATCTTCTGTGTCTTTTGTTTCTTCAGGTTCTTCTACCGGTTCCTCAGTGTATTCTGGTGCTTCCAGCTTCCTTTCAGGTCCTATTACTTCCTCCGTCTGTCGGTCTGTTTGTGAGGAGTATTGGATCTGAGGTCTCCGGGAACTCGTCCTCTGTGATGTTTCGGCCTTTGAGATGATTTCGTCGATATAAGTCTTTCTTCCTCCTTTGTCGCCTGTGAAATTAGGTTTCTTGCATCCTCTCATGCATCTGTTATTCTCAGAAAGAAATCATTAATGCTTTTAGAAATCTCTAGTTGTCTTCCCCGGAAACGGCGCCAAAATGTTGGCTAGTTGAATTGTTTATGGATTAAACATTCAAGTACCACATTAATTGTCAACCTGGGAAAGTCTTTTTATTACGAAGGCCATCGCGTACTGTGTGTACTTACTCCTAAAAGCATTAAAAAGCTGTAGTATACGTAATCCTTCCGCTAAGTTATCACTGTACTTGTTAAAATGAAAGTAATTAATTAAGATTACAAATCTAAAAAGCGAAATGATGGATGCTCTATTGGCAGAGGATCAGGACCCTATCCTCCAAGTGAGGACGTTCAGCACCTGCCTCTATAATCAGGTTGCTAACACACACTGCATTCAAATTAACCGGTGAAATATCCTTACACAACTTCAAGCAATGAATGAAACAGAGTACTAGCAAAGTGGAAATACCAGAGGTTATGCTACAGAATCCAAACAGAGTACCAGCGGAAAGAAACTATCACACACTTACACACTTTAACAAAAAAGTAAATGGGTGAATCTTGTGAGGAAGGTGGGCCCAGTCCCTCTCACAAGATTCCCCAGAACACGAAGATGAGATTAAATGCTCAGAACGATTCTTTATTCATCTGCCAAAGATTCAAGTACAATAAGGTTCAGACTTGCTGATGTCTCTCCAAAAAGCTCTTACAGATTACACATTAACCCCTTTCTAATGTAAATGTCTCCTCTTTATAGAGGAGACATCTATTACAATAGATCATTACAGTTCATTCAGTTAACTCATTTGATCAAAAATAAAAGTTACAGATCGTTGTTACAACAGTATAACAACATATTCTTTCTTAAGTTCTGACTGTTACGCGGCTGGTAACTGTCTTCGACCATCTTCTTGGGATCTTCACATTCCTTTGCCGTTTCCCCATGCTCTCCTGATTTAAGCAGTGGTAACTGTGTTCTACTCGCTTTAGATAGTTGTAGATCGTGCCGCGTCAGTGTTCTTCAGATAGTAGCCGGTTGTTATTTCCAGCTGTTGCAAAATAGCCTGCTTTAGATGGTTGCTGTTGCTGATTGTAGCAACTGCGTAGTTGCTGCTTCTGGTGTTGCAGCAACTGCGTAGTTACTGTTCCTGGTGTTGCAGCAACTGCGTAGTTGCTATTTCTGGTGTCACAACAACTATAACTTATAATTCCTGCAGGCTTAAGACAATTACTTGACAATTTAATCAGCTTTTCCAAGATAAATATAAAGATACTCACGAATATGCAATGAACAATTAAACATATAGATATGCGGAAAGTTACTTTATACCTTGGGTAAGTAATTCATCATGTACTCAAATCTTATAACTTATGACTGAAAAGGATAACATTAAGACAAAAATATGAGGTCAAAATAGGTCAATTCTGAGTCCTAACAACTCCTAGTGACAGTAGAGTTGGGTCACCTGAAGAAGGAGAGTCTTCTTTGGTTGTAGATCTTGATTATCTAGTTCAAGCACCAGAGTATATTTTAGAACCTATTTCTTTTTCTGAAGTTACTGGTAGTTTTTCTTCTACTAGTGATTTAGCTGAGGAACCTGAAATATCTAAACCTGAAACTGAACCTCCTGCTACTCCAACATCAATATTTGCCTCTCCAACTTCCAGTGGTCCTGGTTCACCTAGGGTAGAAAGAGTCATTACCCAAAATCTTCCTTCTGGACTTATTGCTATTGAAGAACATGTTACTCCGGAAAAAGGTATACCTATCCCTGAAAATCAACCAGCTATAGAACTTAGGGAGCATGAATCAATCTTTTACAGTCCACCTAGGAGGGATGCTTGGTATCTTTCATTGACCAATTTTTTGGAAAACCCCGGACTGAGTTTTTCACCACCTCGTATTCCTTTTCATCTAACACCTAGGGGTTATTATCCTCCGTTAAATATGTCGAGACAGTCGTCCATGTTTTCTCAATCTCCAGAAACCATTATATATGGTGGTCCTTCTATTCCCTTTGGGTATCAGTCACTTACGGTACCTTTTCGGGAGCAATTCCTCAACCTATTGAGCAAGGGTTATTAACTGGTAATAATGGAACTAAGCCGTTGAGTGTAGAAGATATTCTTATGATGTCAGGTACCATTCCAAATCCGCAACCTCAAGGTGGCCAGTTATCGCCTGGGGGGCAACCTCAAGGTCCTCAATTATCGCCTGGGAGGCAACCTCAAGGTACCAAATTACCGCCTGGGGGGCAACCTCAAGGACAGTACATACCTACGGGACAGTACATTCCTCAAGTTCAACCCCAATATCAATATGTACCTCAAGGTCAACCCCAGTATCAGTACGTGCCTCAAGGTTATCAACCTCATGGTCAGTACCCAACCCAAGGTTTCCAACCACCTTCCGGTCAATCATTTGTCCAAGGAACTGGAAATGTACCTTTGAATTATCAACCCTGCCCTCAACCCGGTTATGGTCCTCAATATGCTCAACCTACTATGGGTCCGTACGCCAGAATGAACTTAGTGTGGGATCCATCTCAATCATAACAAATCTTGCAACCGAATGTGCAGTTGTCATCTCAATCTGGACAACCCTTGGTTTCTGGTTCAACCCAGCAACCTGTCCAGCCTACTATTCAAACTTCTGCACCTTCTGTAGTTTCTCAGCCTGGGCCTAGTTTTCCTCGAACTCTGCCTCAAACGACTGCTACAACATCTGTTCCATCTACCCGACCTACTTCTGGAGTATCGACAGCTCTGGTTTCTACTATTCCTGCATCAACTCCTCAAGCATCTTTACCTCAGTCTGGACCCACAATTCAGACTTCAGTTCAAATTCCTGTAGGACAACCTGGTCCAAGTACGGTTGTCAAAAGTCAACCTCAATTTACTTATCAACCGTACTAGGGACAGTACCAATTCGGTCCTGCTGTGCAATAGCCACTCTATCAGTATCAACATACCCTGGATATACATATCAGCAACCTCAACAACCCCAGTACGGTCTGGTTAATCCTGGTTTTCCAGGAGGATATAATATCCCAAATGCAATTCCAATTCCTATTTATCTTTGATATCCTCCTCCTGGGGCTGGTCTCATGACCCAGGGTTTTAGGGACCCTAATTGTCAGTTACCATTCATTGCAACTTTGGACTTGCCTGACTTGTCATGCCTTACGAACGATCCAATTAATTATCTTCCGTTTTGGCCACCAATGCTGAATAAGTTGCCTAGTGATATTCCTAAGTTTGAAGGTAAATCAGGAGAAAACCCGTCGAACCATGTGATGACTTATCACCTCTGGTGTAAGTCTAACTCCATTTCAGATGATTCAATCCGTTTAAGGATTTTTCAACGCACTCTAATTGGTCTTGTGGCCAAGTGGTACATTGAGTTACCGTGAGCCACTTTTTATAACCTTAATCAGTTAGCTACTTCGTTTTTAACTCATTTTTAGTTTCCAGTCAGATATGACAATGGCACAGAACTATTAAATTCATTAAAACAGTCAACGTCCACTTAAATTTCAAATCACATTCACGAATGGAGACATCGACGAAGTTTAGTGAAAGTTTTTATTCCGATTAGATCTTAGCGGAATGGTTTGTCAAATCTTTATTACCAAAAATCACTGAAGATGTAGCTAAGGTAGGAGTCGTTACTGAAGAGCAAGTAACTGCTCAAGCTCAGTAACTTGACCTATTTTATATGCAGTCAGGTACATTACACGAGAAAATCCCCGACCTTCCTAAACAAAATCAAATAACTGTAGCTCCTTCAGGGTCTCATGTCGCTGATGGTATGATTGGTACGGTTAATACCAAAAGTAAGAAGAAATATTCCAAGAATTCTTCTCCTATCATAACTTTGCTAGATTCCCCGACAGGAGATTCTTCTGCGGAAATTTCCGCCGATATTCATGTTGTAGAGTCATCTACAGCCAAATCAAAATCCGGTGGTAAAAAGAAAGGGAAGAAGAAAAATAAAATAAACAAAAATTCGAAAGAGAAAACAGAAAAAACGGAATCTACTAATGAGAAACGCAAACCTCGTTATCCTTGTCTCATTTGTGACGAAGAACATTTTACAAGAGACTTCCCTCATCGCGCTGAGGTTTCAAAAATCGTCAAAGGTTCCCAAATGCCTGCTATTTTGAAGCATCCTTTTCCTAGTCAAGACAGTAAGATGATAGGTTCTTCCTCAAATGCCATAGAAGAACCCATAATGATGATGTCCCATGTTAGGATTGCGACACGATCACAAGATTATGGAAGTAAAATTCCTGTTGGTGGTAAGGAAAAAGAATCTTCTAATTCGAACCCATCAACTTCAACTCCCGGTTCTGATCCACTACAGATCGAGAAACCTAACCCAGACTTAGTAATCAAACCGCCCGCCAAGGGTATACTTCGAAAGTCAGCTTTCAATCCACATGCGAGAGTGGCTCAGAACTATAACATTGTTGAAGATTTGGCTATTTCACCTTCAGTAATGTCAGCTTTGGAGGTGCTGCAATCATGTCCAGCACAACATAAATTGTTATTTTCAGCTATAGGAGTGTTGTTGGGAAAAGTATCCAATACGGAATGACCCTATCCCACTCTAAGGGTGATAGTACCTCAGCAACAATCAAAGCAAAGCTATTTGAGATTACTTCTTTATGAGATGTAAGAGAGGGGAGAAAGAGATCCACTAACCGTTGTCTTCCACTAACGATTGATCCAATCTTCTCTCTTTGCTGCTTGCTCCCAGCTCCTTGCTCTTTCACTGGCCCAACTACACCAAGATCCTGCAAAATGACAAGAGAGGAAAACTACAAGAAGCATACATTCATAATTGATTCAAGGATTAGAATAAATCAAATATACAAGTATCAATACGCCATTGAGACACATGCATATAGAAGAACCTCAAATGCTTTATTAATGGAAGAAGTAAAGTTCTGAGAGTGTTACAACCATAAGAGGCCCAATCCAGCAACACCTCCCAGCAGAAAGAAATCTCCTCTTCACCTCCTTCAAGCAAATCACCCAATAGTTCTATACTCAAACCAACAACACTTCCTTACAGTCACAAGATTCCAGCCTCCCTAGACCTCATGAGAGAGCTCTATATATAGGAGATTTGGAGAAAGGATGAGTCAACTTGAGGCTGGCATGAAGCTGACTAGTGTCCTCTCCCACTTCAATTATTCTTCAGTTCTTGATTCCACTTGGAGGTTCTTGCTTCCACTTGGAGATCTAGACCCTCTTACTCATCACAAGGCGAATTCCCTGATCCAAGTGTCATTTTGGAAGCTTCCTGGGCATTGACACCTTGAGGAATGACTGTGCCACTTGGCCAATCTCGCCCAGCGCAGGTAGCCTTCATTGGAGTTGACATTCAGCGCAGGTACAGAGTGGAGCAGTTGACATTCAGCGCAGATGCTCAGTGGAGCAGTTGACATGATCCAGAATTAGCTTGTTTTTGAGTGTTTTCAGGTGGAGAACTGATATTTAGTGCTGTGGTTTGCTGACCTTGTTCCTCTAGGGGTAGGAACAACATGTTTAGGGACTTTGGATCCCTTAGATTATTGACATTTCATGCTTCATGCTGTAAGGCACAAAAATGTCTATAACAGTTGCCCCCTAAAGTATGAGGTCGTTTATCGGGTGAAATGCTTTATCAGGAGGATCTGAAGTTCATTCAATCGCTGAGAGGTGATCTGTAATAAAATACAATACAATACATTATTTTTCATTCTGCTTTCATGATCTAGCTGAGGTGGGCATTCCCATGCTCAACTTTATAAATTCATTTTGGTACATATAACAGACGATCGTCTGATGGTAGACTGATGATTCTCTGCTGAAATTATCATCCTTTGAGTAGGATGATCATCTGCTGTAATAATGTAATATCAAATGTCTTTATATTTCCTGAATATATATCGCAGCCCGGATGGATGAAACTAGATCCGGGGTCTTCAAACTCGTTCGATCTTCACTCTAAGTACAAGTCGATCCATGCGAGAATTGCGCTGAAGTCGAACATGGAAAGACATCGCTTGATTACCGGTCAATAATGTAAACCGTTAACAAGCGCGAGAGGAATCACCGATAATGATAATGACCCTCAAGGTACTGCAGTACAATTCACGTGGTGTGAATAAAGGACTTGGCGTCGAACACCACGCAAAATCTTCTGGTCGAAGGTCATTGATGTATACCTGTCGCCGGAAGTGAGAAACTTGCCATTGAGGCATGCAAGCTTCAAAGTACTGAGGGGGGTGTTCCTAGATCAACTTCTTGGATAATGAGCTGAAGTCGACAAGAAGCGATCTGTCAAAGGAGGGCCTTAATGAATCCCACATCAGTGACACAGAACGGAGCTAATGATTTTAGTGGAGGTGAAAACAATCTGTGAAATATGATTCAGGTTGGCGATCATGGGTGGATGAAGGATAATGTATGGCAGTGGATGGGACACGGTTGACTCTTTCTGAACAACATCTCTTGAACATATAACGACACTGATGCGATGGATCGGTAGCATTACCCCAAATGTGGATGGTTTGGCGAGGACCATGGTGATGAGACCGGTGAATGAAACAACCCAACCCGATGTGATACGGAGGAAAAGTGTCATGTTCAAGAGTGACTTGCTACCATTAAAGCTTTGAGGTTCTCCCAATTTTTCCCCAGTCATTTCTGACCAATACCTCTTTATTTTTGTCAAGCTTGAGGAGGATAACATATGCTTGTTCTATAACCTGCCCTTCGGGCAAGCCCATCGCTACGTTTTAACGAGCCTAGCGATAGGGAAACTCGTTCTCGTCTAAAGACAAGTTTGCCACTATTTAATCATTTTAACGAGTCTAACGACAAGGAAAACTCGGTCCTTTTCATTTTTAGAGAGTCTGAAAAGGTACAGAAAGTTAACTCCAAAATTCCTTTTTCGTCATCTAATCCCTTAAGTCCGAAAAAGTATAAAACAATACAGAAGGGATGAGTTTTCGATAATTTTAACGAGCCGAATAAAACAAGCGCTCGACCTTTTTGTGTAATAATCCCTCGGGTCCAAAAAGATTAAAATCTAGAGGAGGGATAGCTCTTCCGGTCACTTTAACGAGCTGGAAGGCCAAAACTCGGCAAACTTTTCATATTTTACGAGTCAGGAGAAAAGAGCTCAAAGAAGACTCGTCTTTTGAGGAACGAGTGATAAACAGGGATAGCAGCAGATTCCAGGTACAGGTTGGAATTTTCCAATCACGGCAGTGTCACAAGGATGGCTAGGTGAAATCACTCTTCGCAGCTGTTCCTCAAAATGGGTAAACAATCATATGGGGGTGAACGATCGGCCAAATGGAATGGAGGTGGCAGGTGCAAACACGACCAAGGCTTTTTATGGCTAATAAATTTACGATCACAATGGTTATTTACCGGAATAGGTTCATTTTCTAATGAGCTTAAACTCTGGAGGAAACTCTTGCTCACGCTTTTCTATTTTTTAACGAGCATGAACTATGTATTAAAACTGCTCGGATCTCGCTTTTCTATTTTTTAACGAGCATAAATTCCGCGGTAAAACTGCTCGATATACAAGTCATAAGATAAGAAGTGTCTCCTGTAAGACTCCATTTTTTATAGAGCTTGCGCCTCACATAAGCTATGCTCCCTCTCATCCTTTCTTTATGCAAGTTCGGAAACAGCTAATCCAAAAAACAGATAAATAACCGCTCCTAGCTTACACTCCAAAAGGTTTGCATGCCCCCAGGTATAAAATACAATCTCAAGGCTGCCCCTCCTCTCCCCCACCTCTATTTTTCTTTGGGTGTTCACAGCTACTTGTCGTCTTGCTAGTCTAATGTTAACGATACTTGTCTTCTTGTTATTTTTAATGGGTCTTATGCGGTACTTGTCTTCCCGTCGGCCCAACTTTTGACAGCTCTTTTGCAAGATCGCAAGAGAACAGCTACTTGCGACAAGAGAGCAGCTACTTGCGACAAGAGAAGAACACTACTCAAAGACAAAACATTAATGTTATTGAGGGAGGCTTGCCTCTTTCTGGTTACCCAAAGATTGTTTTGTTAACACCATCAAACGAAAACATCTCCTTGGCACTGTCTACCAAAGTAGACAATGGTGAATGACCTTTGTCAAACAAGTAACCTTAACAAAAGAATCCTGTTCCAGAACAACCCCTCTTCCTTCTTTCGGACGGGGTACGGACTAGTCATATTCTTTCGCGGAAATTCTACCTTATACCCAGGGTTTCCTCTGCCCGAAGCAGACCAGGATGCATGCCCCCTGGGTTCCAGTCCCATCTTTCTGAATCACTCGCACTCATCGGGAAGGAGGACTGGGGGTGGAGACATTTCTTGAGTGAATAGACCATTGAGGGTTGGTATGTGACTATTTGCGATGCGTGATCCCGGAAATGAAAGTTGGTCTACGAGCTTGACCATTCTTCCTTCGTGTGGAAAACACATTACTCTAAAGAGTGAGGAGACTATAGCTCCCATGCAATATATATAGTCTCGTCCAAGGAGTAGGTTATAATCCAAGGGTCCTTGAACAACCATCACGTTCATTTGAACGGTCTTCCCTTTCAATGTAACAGGTACATTGGGGAGGATCCCTAATGGTCGACTGGTTCCTTTATCAAAACCCGAGAGATTTCTCATCTCAGGCAAAAGCTCCGGGGAACCCAGTGCTTTCCAAGCAATAGAGGAAAGGATACTCACAGATGCCCCTTCATCAATGATAGTTCCAGCCATTACCATTCTGTAGATTTGGACTATGATTCTGAATGGTATACTGGCTGGTAACCGGGGTCTGCCTAGTTGGTTCCAATCAAAGGATACAACCAGGTTGCTTGGTGGTGGGACCGAATACACGGCCGGATATGACCCTGACGATGTTCCTTCCTGCGATAAAGGAATGGGCACATTGCCCTGATGCTCATCAGAGTCTGTGTTGATGAAAAGAATCTGGATGGTGTCATCCTTATTCTCTTCAGTGAGGGTGTCATTTGAAGATGAATCTTCAGTGACGGTGTCATTTGAGGATGAAACCTCTGAAGGAAGAACCGGGTCAACTGCCGTATCGACCTTTAGACTTTCGTCTGGTCTGGATTCAGTAGGTTCATTTTCAATGACTGACGCTTCAGCTGACCACTTGAGCGGGCCAGCTGTATTTTCAACCAACGAAGGACTTGGCACGAGTTTTTTGTATCCAGGAGGAAGTCTCAACGGTGAAACCGGGCGATCTTCCAAAACTCTCTTCGCTTCGTCTAAGAAGGGACAACGGTGGATGGCGTGATCGCCTCCACACAGTCTGCAGGGGGATCTTGCTCCCCCTCTTTGTCTTGAACCTTCACTTTCGCTGGTTGACGGTAAGCATTCAACATGGTTATCAGAGGTTGATGCTCCCGAATTGTGCAACCGAGGGGACCAGTCCCTTAGTATCCGGGGAATACAGGGAAAATCTCTATGGAAGTGGTCTCCTCTACATATGACACATGGCGATTTAAGCCCGGTCTGTGCTGTGTGTGGATTTTTGTCAGATGTCTTTTGCTTGCCCCCAGTCGCCTTAGGCTCCTTCTTCTTCTTCTCTTTCTTCTTCTTCTCCTTCTTCTCCATGGGAGCTTGGCTTTTGCCGGCTCTACCTTGCGAAGACGAAGGATTGGAGGAAGAGTTATAGGAAGTAGAAGGCTGGTGGGCAGCTCTAGACTCATCTAACCATTGACTCGACTGTTCAGGAACCATGGTGTTCTGAACTACATTGGTTGAGAATAGCCAAATTGGCAGGCCAATTGTCAGTCCTGGAAGCGACAATGTGGCCATGTGGGGCGCACCAACTTCTCCCCAAGAGGAGAAAGGACTAGGATTTCCATCATGTGGAATTCCTTGGTTGGGGCGTTCCATGTTCTCAACCTAAAGATCAACGCAGGAATAGGAGGTGATTATGTTCCGTTTAAAATAAATTTTATAACGACGCTTTAGACACAACTTGCTTTTTCACTTTTTAAGAGTCGAGAAAAAGCTAAAGATGACTCTAGTCGCCTTCGATGTTTTAACGAGCCCGAAGTGACAAATGCTCGGATGGACTTTTTCAGTTATAGAGTTTGAAAAAGGCCAAAAGAAACTGCTCTGGAGTTCTAGGCAGAGGGTGTGCCAAACTTTTCGCAAAACCACAGAATACATTTTACGGTACGGGTGGTCGATCTTCGTGAATGCTGTGTTCACTGCATTGCGATCAGTAGGGCGGCCGACATGGTTTCCTATTGATAAAGGCTTTGTTCCTATAGGGGTCTCCCAATATATACGCGACGGTACGTGGGAGCACAAGTCCGTATTGATACTTATCGCTTCACCGTGGAGGAATCACCCAACCACTCAACGCTAAGATATCACGTTTAACGACGCCGGAACACGTCTCTAGCTTAGACCTCTATGTGTTTGCGTTATGTTTCAATGCGTTGTTATGTAAATTCAATTTATTTTAAGGTTGATCTTGTTTAGCAGTTTGCCTTTATGGATCACCACGAGATGTATAGTAACACTCCTAAATGCAGTCTAAGATGATAAGCAAGCTTTTCAATCTTTCAACTTTGAAAATCTTAACTACTGAGGGAAAAGAAAGACAACATCTTTTCACACAGATCATAGAGCACACACTAATGCACTTTTCCCTAAATCAACATGCAAACTGTCAAAATGCACATGCACAATGCAGGTATTTCTTTTCTCTTTCTTAATGTTGGTGCGATACAAAAAGAAAGCTGTTGTATAATTTTGAATTCAATTTCAAGTGAAAGCAAACAAGCTTGTCCAAAATCAAAAGACACCTTAAGATTTACTTGTTTTGACACTAGAAATGTATGAATTCAAACCATATGATGAAAGAAAAATCTCAATCAGCTATGAACAACAAACAAACTAACTCTTAAGATCAAAACGACACTTTATCACAGGTCTAGATCTAAGAGGCCACAGCAAGACTAGTTCACTTTCGTTATGGGAAACTGTAAATGATTTAAGAAATACACAAAGAACAAACATAGTTTCTTTATACAACCGAGGCGGAATAGTGGCAAGGAAAGTTGATTTCAGATAGGTACATTGACTGGTAACAGGCTGCAAAAACAAGAGTGAAAACAGGGCAATAAACAGGAGGGAACCCCAGTAGCACAAGCAAGACTGGTTCAGCGCAGGTGGTACACTGTCAGTTTGATATTCAGCGCAGGTAGCCCCTTCAGGAACTGCGCTGAAATGCAGATAGCCTTCACACAACCTGCACTGAAGAACGAAACTTTCGTTTCTCTTGGTTTCCGGGTCACAGATTGCTAAAAAATTCACAGTTTTTGGCCAAATCAGAAGCTATCAGTCAAGTACACACTAAGGGATGAAAAGGAGGATGAAAAGCTATCACTAAGAGCTATTTAGAGTCTTTGTGGATCAGCTCTTCAAATCATAAACTTGCCCAGAAACTGAGCTAGAGTAGCTGCCCTCTACTTTGCATTTGAAAGATCCAAATGCAGTTCGATTCGGTACTCCCTGTGTTTATGAAATGAATAGCAAAAACACAAACAACCAACAAGATACGATCCCCAGCGGAGTCGCCAATTTGTTGTTGGGAAAAGTATCCAATACGGAATGACCCTATCCCACTCTAAGGGTGATAGTACCTCAACAACAATCAAAGCAAAGCTATTTGAGATTACTTCTTTATGAGATGTAAGAGAGGGGAGAAAGAGATCCACTAACCGTTGTCTTCCGCTAACGATTGATCCAATCTTCTCTCTTTGCTGCTTGCTCCCAGCTCCTTGCTCTTTCACTGGCCCAGCTACACCAAGATCCTGCAAAATGACAAGAGAGGAAAACTACAAGATGCATACATTCATAATTGATTCAAGGATTAGAATAAATCAGATATACAAGTATCAGTACGCCATTGAGACACATGCATATAGAAGAACCTCAAATGCTTTATTAATGGAAGAAGTAAAGTTCTGAGAGTGTTACAACCATAAGAGGCCCAATCCAACAACACCTCCCAGCAGAAAGAAATCTCCTCTTCACCTCCTTCAAGCAAATCACCCAATAGTTCTATACTCAAACCAACAGCACTTCCTTACAGTCACAAGATTCCAACCTCCCTAGACCTCATGAGAGAGCTCTATATATAGGAGATTTGGAGAAAGGATGAGTCAGCTTGAGGCTGGCATGAAGCTGACTAGTGTCCTCTCCCACTTATGTTATTCTTCAATTCTTGATTCCACTTGGAGGTTCTTGCTTCCACTTGGAGATCTAGACCCTCTTACTCATCACAAGGCGAATTCCCTGATCCAAGTGTCATTTTGGAAGCTTCCTGGGCATTGACACCTTGAGGAATGACTGTGCCACTTGGCCAATCTCGCCCAGCGCAGGTAGCCTTCATTGGAGTTGACATTCAGTGCAGGTACAGAGTGGAGAAGTTGACATTCAGTGCAGATGCTCAGTGGAGCAGTTGACATGATCCAGAATTAGCTTGTTTTTGAGTGTTTTCAGGTGGAGAACTGATATTTAGTGTTGTGGTTTGCTGACCTTGTTCCTCTAGGGGTAGGAACAACATGTTTAGGGACTTTGGATCCCTTAGATTATTGACATTTCATGCTTCATGCTGTAAGGCACAAAAATGTCTATAACAAGGAGCTGTTGACATTCAGGACTTGAACCTTATAATTTTCGAACTAGAAAATAGTACACCTCGCTTACCTCATCAAATGGCTTTCCAGATTCCATTGTTAGTAAAAAACAGACCTTGTTATAGGACTGTGATTGATGAGGGAGCCTTAACGTGTATTATGTTGATCCAGTGTTGGAGATTGCTTGGTTCTCCTACACTTAATCAATCACCGATGATTCTAAAGGCCTTTGATGGCCGTGGGTTCCATAATTTTGGCATTCTACGGGATTTACCTATAGGGGTTGAAGGAAAAACTGTTAATCTAGATGTGGAGGTGGTTGATGCCCCTCTAGATTACAACCTTCTCTTGGGTCGTAGTTGGTCTTACGCTATGACAACTGTTGTTTCATCAATATTTTGGCTTATAAAGTTCCCTCATAATGGAAAGATCGTAACTATAGACCAGCTAACTTACTTTTCATCTGACCCAGCCTCTTCTGAAAGTATCCAGCATGTCGGCAAGACAACTATCCCTTATAAGGATGTTGGAGTAGGACTAGTTAAAGACTCTGGTTTACTAGGAACTTTTCCTTTTCCTCCTATCAACGTATCGCCTTCTACTGCAACCATTCATATGATTTCATCAGAAACTATTTTTTATGATGATCCTTGGATCATACGTTCCGAATCTGAGATAGATTCATTTGGTGATGCTATTCCTTTGAGTCCATATGAAATTGTGTATCAGGCCGTACAGTCGTTTTCCGACTCTTCTTCAACCGAAATTGACTTAGTTAATGTGGTCCATGAATAATCACTTTCAACATCAAACTCATATTCAGCAACGTTTTCCGAACTTGTTCACACAGATGAGCAAATTCGTGAAATCCTGTGTGTTGATGATTTACCATGGGAAGATCTTCATCATAGATCTTCGTTTTTACCTGAGATTGATCGATTTGAAAATGATTTTTCATCTATTTTTACGACTGATTATGTCAAGGAACCTTAGAATCCAATGAAAAATCCTGATTCTGAGTTAAATTTTTGAAATATTTCTCGAACTATTCCATTGAAATTTCAGTTAAGCCTGGAATTGTTGAAAACATTCATATAGGTGCCTCTTGTACGGAAAGATGAAATTCAGACATATAAGGCCCTATTTCAAGAATTCCATGACGTGTTTTCCTGGTCATATGAGGAAATGCCAGGAATTGACCCAGAAATTGTTGTTCATGAAATCAAAACTTACCCAGATGCTAAACCCGTTCGGAAATGTTTGCATCATATTCACCTGTGAAAAGCTGCTGCTATTAAGGCAGAAGTTGAAAAATTACTTAAAGCAGGTTTCATTTATCCAATTCCATTAACGGATTGGGTATCGAATATTGTTCTTGTTAACAAAAAGAAAGGAACAATAAGAATATGTATCGATTATAGGGATATTAATCAAGCCTGTCCAAAAGACAATTACCCAACTCCCTATATCGATCAAATCATCGATGATTGTGCCGGCAGTGAAATATTCTCCTTCATGGATGGTTTTTCCGGATACAATCAAATAAATATTCTACCTGCTGATAAACCAAAAACGGCTTTCATTTGTCCATGGGGGACATTTTCTTATTGCAAATTACCCTTTGGCTCAAGAACGTTGGGGAAACTTTTTAAAGAGCCATGTCTTACGTGTTTCATGACATCAAGCATATTGTGCAACCCTATCTCGATGATTTACCTGCTCATTCATTACATCGAGCCGATCATCTCATCCATTTACGAGCAATCTTTATGAGGTGTAGGCATTATCGAATGGGTCGATTACTGGGGTTTGTTGTTTCTAAAGTCGGCATTCGTGTCGATCCCTCGAAGGTTAAAGCTATTGTCAAATTGCCTCCTCCTTCGAGTCTTCACCAACTCCAAAGTTTGCAAGGGAAAGCAAAATTTTTACGTTGATTCATTCCTAACTACGCCGAGATTACAAAGGGTTTTACCTGGTTTTTGAAACAAAATAATCCATTCTTTTGGGATGAGATAGCTGACAAATCTTTTGATGCACTAAAACACGCATTGACCCATGCACCGTTACTGCATCCTCCCAACTACAACCAGGACTACTTCTTCTATCTCGCTGCCTCGCATTCTACCATTGGAATGGTGTTAGTTTAGGAAGATGAATTCGATAGTGAACATGTGATATATTACCTTAGTCAAATCTTAAATCCAACTGAGCTAAAATATTCACATGTGGAGAAATCGGCATTGGCAGTTGTTCAAGCTGTCCAACGTTTTCATCATTACATTTTACTATGCAAAACTACAGTCATTTCTGATTGCAACCCTATGATCTTTATTTTCACCAAACAATTGCTAGGGGGCAAGTACTCCAAATGGATTGTGATCCTGCAGGAGTTTGACTTGGAATTTGAAAGTCTAAGTCAAAGAAATCTTTAGTTTTTGCGGAGTTGATGTGTGACTTCCCGCGTGCTGACACTGAAACTGTGGCAGAGGAGCCCATTGCGGACGAATCCTTATTTATAATCAGCACTTTAGATCCATGGTATGGATATATCATCGTTTATCTCCAAACCCAATCCTTTCGACCAGAAATTTCAAGATCAGAGCATCGAAAAATACGATTCTAGTCCCAACAATTCAAAATTATTGGAGATACACTTTATCGTCATGGGGCGGACTCTGTTTTCTGACGTTGTTTAATTCATGAGGAAGCTGAAAGGGTTCTAAATGACTATCACTCTGGAGCGTGTGGCGGTCATATGTCTGGGTTTGCCACAACCCAAAAGATATTGTGCGCTGGCTATTTCTGGCCATCTTTGTTTAAAGACTGTATTAACGCGGTCCGAAAATGCTACAACTGCCAAATTTTTGATCAAAAGATGTGCACTCCACCTGCTCCTCTCCAACCTACAATTTCCGTCGGTCCTTTTGCGAAATGGGGTATCAATTTTATTACATGTAACCCTCACTTGGCCGGGGGGCATGCGTATATCATCCTTGTGGTAGATTATTTTACCAAGTGGGCCGAGGCGATGCCTACATTTGAGGCAGACGGCAAAACTGTTGCTATTTTCTTGTTCAATCATATAATTGCTAGGTTTGGTGTTCCACAAGTGATTATCACTGATCATGGGCGTCATTTTCGAAATATTATGATGACTGAACTTACAGACCAACTTGGCTTGCGTCACGATAGTTAAACTCCATATTATCCATAGGCTAATGGTCTGGTTGAAGCCATCAACAAAGTTCTAGTCATCATGATCCGACGAATCATTGGGATTCATAGGTCGAATTGGCATAACATGCTATTTTCAGTGCTTTGGGCGTATCAAACCTCAGTAAAAACGTTAACCGATTTCACTCCTTTCCAACTAGTTTATGGTTTGGAAGCTGTGTTACCCATTGAATGTGAAATCCCGTCATTGCAAATGGCCATAAAATTACTTCCAGCCACTTCCAAAGAGGAAAAACTTTTGTTGTACTCGGCTCAGCTAGATGAGAATCGACGTGATGTTGCATTAGCAATCGAAACTCATGCCAAACATATTAAAGCTCAGTATGATCGAAATGTTACACCTCGTAATTTTTCGGAAGGTGACCTAGTCTTACTGTACGATCAAGCAAATGATAAATTAGGCACTGGAAATTTTGTACCCATGTGGCATGGTCCTTATGTTGTTAAGTGAAAGCTAGAAAAAGGGGCCTATGAATTGGTAGACTTTGACGGGGTCTCTTTAGGTAAGCCCAGAAATGGTCTTTACCTGAAGAGATATTATGCTTAAATCTCGGTGTGGAGATTTTAGTTAGGTTAGATTTCTTTCTAGCTAGTGTGTTTAGATTAAAAAGTGTGCTTAGCTTAGAGAGTGTTTTTTTCATTATTCCTGCTTATCTTGATTTTACTCTTGATATTGCAGATGTCGACGTCTCTCCAAACATACATTGGTTTTGATGATGGTGCTTGTCGTAATAAACGAAAAATTTCTTCCGCAACTTGGGTTATCTATTCGCCCTCTGATGAGTTGGTATCTATGCATGGGGTAAGCCTCGGTCAAACAACGAACAACATTACAGAGTATAGTGCAGTGATTGAGTTATTATTCGAATCCATCTCATTTGGGATTCAGAGTTTGATTGTGAGTTTAGATTCTGAACTCGTTGTATTATAGCTTAATAGAGTGTAAGCCATTAAAAATCTAGTGTTATTGAGATTATTTTTGAGAGTTCATCTCTTGGAACGTGAATTTGACTATATTGAATATCAGCATATTCCAAGATATTTAAATACATTAGCAGATGCAATTTCTTCTCGAATGTTAAGTAGACATTTGCAATAATCATACAAGTAAATTTAAAAACATTCCATAACATGTTTTACAAGATAAGCCAGTAATAGTGATATAGTATAGCATAGAAGTGTGTCAAATATACATCGTCTTCAATCATAGGTTTAAAAACACCTTATGAACGGCAAATATGATAGTAAAAAAAGCAAAAATGTCATATGAGTCTACAACAGGCGATCATCCTATCACTGGTGATGATCATGATAAGAAACCACTGTACAGGCCACCCTACAAAGGAACCTCCTGAAAGGTCTTGGGACCCCAATCACATAGCGTTGTAGCCTAAGAGGAATGTCATCTATGCTGGTCTCTGGAATGTCTGCTGTCAAATGCTCTAGATGGCTCTCCAATTTGGCCAAGGTCTCTGTAGATTCATCCAGTGGGGCTGGTGCTGCTTCAGTTGGCTGTTTCCTCTCATAGGGCCGGAGAGTGGCTGGTCGTCGTGGACCTACATCTGCATTTGAAACTTTTTACTATCAATTTTGGGACGAAATAAAAACAAAAAAAAAAATTAGAAAATGTTGAAAATGATTTTACCTGAATCATCCCATTGCTCTCCTGGTGGAAGAGCCATGTCTGGGTCACCACGATAATCTACCCTAGCATAAGGAAAATCCTGAATAGCAAATACTTGGTTCTCCAACCAATGAAAATACTCAGGAGTAAATCGAATAAATTATGTTCCCTCCTCAGGATGATGGGCCATAACTGCAACCCAACGCATCAATTTTGGCTCTTGGCGAAGTCCAGCTCCAATGGTAAGATGCTGTGGGACCAACATTGGGACTCTCTCTAGACCAAAGCTCACAACTAAAGCAGCATATCCAAAGTTCTTCAGTTGTCCTTTCTTTGCTCTAGTCAGTTGGCCTTTTACATTAGCCAACACAGCCTCTCACCAGTTGAAGATGGTGCCTCGAAAGCAATCTACTGCCATCCGCATTTGGGATCCAGTAGCCACATGTAGTGCTACGCTTCCGCAGAGCCTGGTAACAGTAAATGCAATCACTTTGAGTTCAGGACGGGAGATGGTTTTGATATCAATCCCTTTGTCTCTAGTTTGGTCGTTGCAAAACTCTAGCCGGAGGCTATCGATAGACTGGCCAGCTGGCCTAGTCCTGAATAGAGTCAAATGTTCACCTCTCTTAGGGAAACCAGTCAAAAAGTAAATGTATTCCGACTCCATTTCGAGCTAGTGGCCACCAATAAAGAAACACTGGTCTTGTATGTTCCACCTGTCCACCATCCAGGCTGCGAGGAATTTTGTATTCATTATACAGTGGACTATTCATAAATAGATGGATGCATCCATACTATGTCTACATGTGTCTATACTTGTGATGTATTACAAGATCATTCCTATATCAGAGCAGTAGCTAGTTTTCTAGTTAGTTTTGATCTGAGTATGGGAATGCCTACCTCAGCGATGATATGATCTCATATATATATTTTGCATTGAATGTTTTTACAGGTTCCAATCGGCCTCTCCACAAGATGATCCTCGAAACGATAAAGTACTTCACTCTTCTTAGATGGTAAATGAAATCCTCATCTACTATAGACTTCGCACTTTAGGGGGCAATCTGTTACACAAAATATTGTCACCATAGCTATTTGCAGTCAGTATGGGTCTATCATCACTCATACTGTCCTCCTTAGCAAGTCTCAAACCTCAGCTCTTCATGTCAAGCTTTAAAAATGAGAGAAAGTCCTTAAAAATCAATAAATCTCTGGTTCTGCACTTTCTCTTACTATTACCTGTGGTCTCGCAGCCCTTGTTCATGTTACCTGCGGACCTGCCTGCTCTGTCTCTAAAGGAGTGGGTGCAGAACCCTGTGAAAGTCAAAAAGGCACAATTTTATTCCTAAAAGCTCACTTGTGGTTAATTCAGGATGCTTCTAGAAGGTATATTGACATGGATGGTTCGCTCCTAGGTGGTTCATGCATCCCAAAACTAAAGGAGCTAATCCCTTGATAAGAGGAGCTTATCCCTTTGAAGGAGGGCTTTATCCCTTTGAAGGTGGACCTAGTAACTTCCCTCCATTGCACTATAAATTAAGGCATTGGGCTGTTGATAGAGAGGTTAGAAGCTGAACATTTTTTAGGGTAAATGTTGTTGGAATTGAGACTTCCTAGTTAAGCTTGGGAGGAGAGATTACATACCTTTTGGCTTCATTGGGAAGAGAGTGAAACTTGTCAAAGTAGAGGAGATTCTTGCTAGACCCTGGGAGGAGCTTGTACAGCATCAAGGCACCAAGGTTGTAAAGTTCTTCTTTGATTAAAGTTAATACAATCAAATTCATTTTTCTCAATAAATTGTCTTGTATGGTTTGTTTCATGAATTCCTTGATCATCATGATAAATATGCTTTGTTATATTGGATTTTTAGGTGCTATTTGATATGTGTGCTTGTTTGTGTTTGCAGATTCTTTATAAGGGAGCTCATTTGGATCAACGGAGTGTGGCTTCCACAAACTAGCACTGGACCTAAGGTAGGCCTAAAAAACCTATTTGCCTTTATTTATAAATTCCATATTTATAGAAAGATAGAATTTGTTTGGTTTTCTTTTCGCTATATATCATTAGATACTAGGGAGGTCGGTCTTGTCCGCAAGAACGACTTATCCGCTCGACACGTAGCACCTTTTTGCAGCTACTTTTGGAGGCCTTCCTAGTGTCCAAATTTGCTCCAAGTGGGCTTGTTGGAAAGGTTGTCCTATCTACTTTCCCGCACAAGTAAAATTTTTTAATTTTTCCTCCATTTTCCCCTCCAGAACTGAGTTCCCCCAAGACTACTTCCTATGTGTCAAAAAAGGGGCAGAAAGGTCATTTTTAGGGTGTTTTTGACCTTTTTGGGGGCTCAAAACCGGTCAAAATTTCTTGGTCATTGGTGAGCATGCATATTTTTTCATTAAAAATCTAAAAATTCTGATATTTCCTCAAATGTAAGTCCCCATCAAAAGCGAGCGCCAGGTGGCGCAACGCATTGGGTAGGAAAACCTGTGTTAAAAATTTCTATGTGTAGCGCATTTTTGCAGACCCATTTTGAGGGCCTTCCCATTGTCAAAATTGGGTGCACAATAGCTCGTTGGAAATATTATTGAGTCTAATTTCCAACCCACTTGAATTTTCAATTTGGAGTTCATTTTCCCTGTCAAAAGTCAAATCTCCCAAGACTGGTCAAAATGTGCAAAATGAGGTGACCTAAAGGCAGAGTGCTGTTGGAGACAGCTTTTGAAGGTCTTTCTCAACCCAAAATTGAGCTCATGATATCTCATTGGAAATTTATTTGTGTATATTTATCATTTGACTCATCAAGAAAGTCATTTGGCCAACCAAGCTAGGAGAAATATTGATTTTCCCAAAGTCACTTTAGAGGTGCAACAATTCTCCTTAGGCAACTATATTTTTGACATTTCTCTAAAACCATGACACCTGTGTAAAAAGAGAAGGATTTTTTTCTTCCTTGGCCTATTTTGGACAAAAACCTCTCTCAGTTTTTCCAAATTCATATTTCTTGCTTAGAAACATCATTGAAGTAAAACCTATCCCAATGTGTGGAACAGGGGATTTGTCAAAATGAAGCGAAATGAAGGGGATAAGGGGCTTCTAAATTCTTGAGAAAATTTTGGGAAGTAGGGAGGGATGTTAGGAAGAAGGGGAAAGTGGAATTTTAGAGATTGAGGGAGGGGAAGAGGTCTAAAAGGGAAAAACACAGACCTAGCCTAGAAAATTGTCAAGTTGTAGCAAGAAACTAGGGTTTGTGTGAAAATGAGTAATTTGAGGGATATCAGTGATGGGAAGTGTTTAATAAGCTACATTAAGGATAGGGGAAGGTGTATAAACATCAGGATACAATTTTTTCTCATGATTTTACCATCCAAGAGACATTACCTTCAAAACCCTAGGAGAGGGAAACAAACCTTACCTAGGCACAACTAAAGCATGAACAAGGTGTAAAATGACCCATTGGAACTTGACATGATGATGAAAACCCTCTGAATGATGGTAAACTCAGCTGAATGGTGACATGAAGCTATTGGGAAGAACCACTGACAGTTTCATCATCCCTCTCATAGGAAGGATCAGACTCCATGTTTGCTAATGTTTGAGTTTTCTTAGATGAGTATGAAGAGATTTATGGTGTTTTTAGATTTTTGCTGCCAAGGATAAGAATGTATGAGGGAACGTGGAGGGAATGTGTATGAGGGGTTTTGGGAATGTTGCTGACAAGTTTTTTGGGGAATAGGGGGTTTAGGGAATAATATTTAGGCTCTTGGGACAACAATTAGGGTTTAGGGATTTGTGGCTAGGGTTTGGGATAGTGGGAATTGGGGATAGGGGGTGAATGAATTTAGGGATATGGGGATTAGGGAATGGGTTGATGAAACTAGAAAATGAATGAGGGAATCAAAGAGTGAGGGAGTGATGGAGTGGAATTGGCAGCAAAAACACAAAGTGTAAACCTTATGCAACTGTTTTTGGAAAAATTGCAAGGAGGTAGGGTTTCAAGTTTTTCTCATTAAATCACCATAACCTCTAAGAGAAACTCATTCACTGGTAGTGGAAGAATGCTTGACTTATTTGGACACCTGAAGGTTGAGCAAATTTTGCAAATTTGGGAGAGTTTGTGGGTGAAATCAGCTTGAAGCCCTATGCCCCGCGCCACTAACCCAGTGCGTCACGCCACTTCAATGCGCAGTGCCAGTGTACATTTAACACTGCAGAGGGTGGCCCAATGCCCCGCACCAGTCCTATGTGCCCCGCCCACGACCCAATGCGCCACGCCCCAGAAACTTGCCCAAATTGCTGTAGTTTTGCTCTTTGCTTTCAACCCAACTGTTCTCTTGTTCACTCCTTCTCCTTTGGATGCAAATGAGCTCTTTAAACATGACAAATGGTTTATATACACAATATTTTAATTTTTCACTTATCAAAAATTGACTTTGTAATGTTTTCATTTGACTTGTTTTTCAAACTCTGTTTTTGGGCAGTTTGCTTTATTTTTGCCTGTGATGAATTGAATGCTTTGATTTTTTTTGCCTTGCGGGTGATGGAGATGTTGAAGCTTGGCAAGGTGACCAAGGTTGCCACTGAAGTTATTACATATGGAAAAACTGAAATTACATCAAATTTATACATAAATACATAAAAAACTTTGTTTTTCCTCAAAATAGGGTTTTGAGGAAAAATCAATCACTAAGCATGTGATTATAGAAATTATTGTTGTTGAAACTTTATTTGTCCTCCTCATGTGCCTGCTGACCTTTATTGAGCATTTTTAAGACCTTTTTCTTGAAACCATAGACCTAATGAGACCTAAAACCCTAAAAATAACTTTTGCAGATTTAAAGACAAAAAATGACTGCAGATGATCTAGATGAATGAAAATGGGCCAGCAGGTAAAGGACATGAGGGAAAATGTATAATAAGCCACTACCATCAGATGATCCATGATCCTAATGGAATGCAGCTGACTGAGCGAGACACCTAAAATGTAATGTAACAAGAGAATTTGATCACTAATGGAGGGATGAAGATACTGACACTAACATTGGCTCCAATGGGGATGGTAGCTCCTTGGAGGTGCCAAGAACTACAAATCTCTGGGAAAGCATGTGGTGCCTCTTCCATTGGGCTATGGAGTCAATAACTTTGACAAACCAAAAACCAATTACTATGAAACTTTGACTCAATACTCATAGTTGAACTGACTATTTCAAAACTGAAACAAGACTCCCAAAAGATAAAACTAGACACTCAGCTGAAACTATCTTTGAACTGAACTGACTAAAACAAAAAATGACTCAAGAATGACTTAACTGAAACAAGTACTTATAAAGCTTTCAAAGGGAAGCATACCATCGAGATTTGAGGGCTTCAAATCATGATGACAACCACCTGCCTACTGATGAAATATGTACAATAATGTGTAGTGAGCCTTCCAATGTAACCAATCCAGTAGATGGCTACATACTTAAATTCTGCTCTCACTTTTCCCGAGTAGGTAGAACGATGTAAATTTAGGCAACTCACAATAACCACTAAAACCAAGGCTTATAATAATGAACCATGAAACATCCATCTTCTCTAATGCTTGCAAAAGAATGCTGAAGGGATCTTCAAAATCCTGAAGCACTAGTTTGTCTTGAGATCCAGCAGCAAAAATACAAGTACTCCCTTTATTCTGACATGAAAGAACAGTTGGTTGTTGATTGATAGTAACTGACTTGAATTTTGGCATACTGTGTCTCTCAGACTCACGTTCCTCAATTTCATGGTCTAGGTAATTCTTAAATAGAAAACAATCTTCAAGATTATCGAACATGACAACCTAATCATTTTCATGAAAGAGAATATTATCTGTTCGTTGATCTATAAATCTAATTTCAAGACTGTCATCATTTTCAAAAGAAGAAGAAGTTTCACCAGCACCTTCTTGACCATGTGCACACTACAGACCTGCACTAGCTTGGGCTGGAACTGAACCTTTCAGGAGTAGATCTATTTCATCTTCAGACAGAGGAGATACTACTTTTTATTTTCTTTTGCTCGAGCGATTATTTTCTTCGTGAAATAACATGAAAAACATGAAAAACCTGAATGAAAATCCTCATTTCCCTGATCTTCTGAAATTTGAAAACATTGTTGATCATCTTCATATGACATGGCAATCAAATTATCATTTACCACTGAGTTATCAAAAGAGGATTTTCACTTACTTGAACAAAGATCTCATCTTGTTTTTCATAAAATGACTGGATTACCTCCTCATGAAGGCTTGGTTTTAATGAAATGAGAACACTTGGGTCAATAACTCTATCTTCTTCATTTCAGATGATCTCAACAACAGAGCTCTCCTTCATGGGATTCAGACCAAGGTACTCTTGATCATCATGATCTAAATCTAGATCTGAAATAGCCGACTTGACTTTATCACATTCTGAAATTGAAACTTGACTTTCCTGCATATCGTTTTCTTCTATGGATAGATCTTAAATAAAACCTTCTCTTTCATTATTTTCCATTATACTAAGATATTGATCCTGCTACAAAGTTTCCTGAGCATCTTGATGAGTATCCTCTAAGTTCTCTTTATGCTGCTGAAATGGATTTTCGTACAGAGCCTCCATCATCTCATCGTCCATAAACTCATCATCTTCATAAAATTTTTCAAGATTTTCAATAAAACTATAAACATGTTTACAACAGTCCTGAACTAAGGTTAAGGATGGATAAGATTCTTTATACCTCTCAAGGAACATGGTATGAAAATCCTTCAAACAGTAAATACAAGCAAGCATCAAACTTTCATACCAAGATCGGGCTTCACCTTCCAGAGTGGCCATGAATATCTTCATCAAACAATCTTCAGGAAAATCAACCTTCAACCTGCGAATATGTATGTGAAATCTAAGCAGATGTAAAGCAGCATATTTCCTATCATCATCTTTAAACGTAGGCAAATTCCTTTGCCAATATACCTTAGGAATTTTATTTGGGAAACTTGGAATGTGATCTCGGCTCATGGGAGCATACCTTCGATCCAGCAAAACCATTTTGATAACAATGAATTCACCAAGAAATTCTTTAGGCTACTGGTTCTTGAAGAGTGGAGTTGCCATAAAAATTCTGAAGCTTGGGATTCTTCAAGACTGGAGTCGCCAGGAGAATGATTTCAGCCTTCATATGTGTCTGACTATTGTCCACCATCAACAATCAGATCTAACTTGATTCATGTACTGGGGCAATTTGCAAGTCAAATGTTTAGCTTATAAGACTAGATTGGAGATTGACTAAAGCTGCTTTTATCTACTTATGAACTCGCAAAGCAATGTGTAGTTTGAAGGCTTCCTCGAATAACTTCAGGCTCCGTCTGTAGTTTATAAAGCAAGAATACTAACAAACAAATAAGCTTTTCTTCCCCAGTATGGGCGCCACTGTTAGTGCCTATATTTACCTTGGGCTGAGGAAGGTAGGATCCAGGGCCAACTTCAAACCATGCTTAACCTGGTAGGTAGCCCTACCAGGTCGGGAGAGGGCTCTCTCTAGGTCAATATCAGCAAATTATGATCGATGAGGACTTGAGATGACTGATAGAAATACTGATCTTAGGCTAGGTATATGTGTGAAAAAGTTTGATTAAATAAAATGATGTTTATGTTGGCTTAGATGGAAAGGTAGATTTTGGGTGCGGGGATCGAGGCTCAGTCTTGCAAAGACCTCAATGGGGCAAGGTAGGAATTTTTTTTTTGGCACTTCAATTTGAGTGATATGGAAGGATTAGATAGGTGAGGAGCTGAAGAGGGCAAGGAAACTCATGGATCCTCTCCAAACAGCTGAAAACATCAAGAAACTAAAGCAAACTTGAAGTAGAGCACTACAATTTCAATGGATTCTAATTATACTCTTTTTCGTTTAGTTAAGAAGAAACAAGATAGAGAATTGCATACATAATACATAAGAAAATTCACAATTACAAAATAAATCACTGTACCAAGACAAATTGCCACATGGATCCCAAAGAGTGCTACAAACCCTGGTCTCAATTCCTTAGCCAAAATGCTGATATGAGTGTACAATGAAGCTCAAGGATTTCTCAAAAGTCCAACCTTCTACCAAAATCCAACCCCTACACTATGAAATTTATAAAATATATACATTTGTTGATCCTTGTACTAAGGGATTGAGCTCAACCATTTTCTTCAAAATAGAATTAGTTACATTAAACTTGGGCTGAATTTCTAAAAAAAGGTGTTGAAGGTAAACTTGTATCTCCTAAACCATAGCACCTGTTACAAAATTGAAAGAGGCTTTTGAAGATAAGGTCATGGCGGAGAACAAAATCTCTCAAATTTTGGAAATTTGTTTCCAGTTGCTCGCAATCTGTTCCACAAAATCATCTCTAAAACATACAATCATTAAAAATTTAAATATGTGAAAATGAGTTGTAAAGATCCAATCACATATCCCAATCCATGACACATGTGAATAAACTGAAAGAGTTTTTTGTTTTATGGCTCGTGGTTAACAAAAAAATCCTTGGGTTTTGAAAAATTACTTTCCATCTGTTGTAAAATGACCCCGCACTAAAATGACTAAAACAGTAAAAAATATGAAAAATTTGCTTTTTTTTTTTTAAATGTAAGCTCCAAATATCACTGTAAATCTCCCACATAGTAGCACCTGTGCATAAACTGAAGGAGGTTTATGTTATTTGGTATGTGATGAACAAAAACCTCTTTCAATTTTGAAAAATTATTTACCATTATTTCATAAACTGAGTTTGTACTAAACTTGTCATTGTGTGCAATAACTGACCTCAAAACATGCATAACCGAGAATCAATCGTTCATTTCAGTCATATCTTCTAATTCGGGAGCCGGTTATGGGAGTGTGATATACTGTTGGAAATATTTTTCTGAGGTTCTTCTGATGGAAACACTTGTGACATGTTTTGTTCTGAACATCATGTGCAAAATATCTAACAAAACCAGACATAGTAAGAGCTCATGTTGATCACTAGTGACATGCTGCAAAGACTGGAACTAACATCGGCTCCATTGGGGATGGTAGATGGTGTCAAGAACACCGTAGACAAAGTGCCTCATCCATCAAACAACTGCAAACCCAAAACGACTAATACGAATCCAAAAACATATACAAACTACAACCTGTACATAAACAAATACCGAAAACTGAAATGTTGCCTCGGGAAGCTTATTTATGTACAAATCTAACCCACTTTGCTAAAAAATTGATAGATCAAGTAATGTTGTAATTCCATATCAACCAATCAAGTAACTGTGACAACGATGTTGCTTGAAAGTGCTTCAACCAGGAATACCGAAAACCGAAATGTTGCCTCGGGAAGCTTATTTATGTACAAATCTAACCCACTTTGCTAAAAAATTGATAGATCAAGTAATGTTGTAATTCCATATTAACCAATCAAGTAACTGTCACAACGATGTTGCTTGAAAGTGCTTCAACCAGGACACATATGTAAATGCTGACAGCCATACATGCACATAACGAGTCTGGTTATGTAAAAGACAATTTGATCTATCATTTAAACTGAAAAAAAATTCCATGTACGTTGCAATAGGATCGAAAAAACCAGACTCTGTTTGCTGCCCCAACTCCTCAATGCATGCTTCCAGCTGTAAACTATCAGTGCAAATATCCATGGGCAGCCTTACCTTCTGTTCCTTCTGTTGAAAAAGGTCCCCAAAGAATGGGACTCGACAGTCCAGATCTTGGGACTGTATTTGGGTCTCCAATTCAATTAGATCTCCTTCAATTTTGATGGCAAACTCTTGCAAAAAATTGAGCTTAACTTCATGGCTGCATCGACAGGATTTCCGATAAGAAGAAAGAGATGAAGCAAAGTTCTCATCTACCTCATCATCCATGCACATATCTTCCCATTCTCTAAAACCTTGAATAGAGGGCACCTCTATTTTGAATTCTTCCTCTTTCTCCATCCATGTTTCAAGAAAGATATGCCACAAATATGCAAAGGAATTAATAGATCTGATAGGAAAACCTTAAATCCATTTTCTACATTTGCCTTGAAACAAATCAAAGAACAATCTGATGAAGACATCTTCCTTTTTAACTCTAAGAATGTCCACAAATGTTTTAAAATTTTCGATATGTTCTAGAGTCAAAGTCAGATCTTCCCTATTGAATTTAGGGCCATTACTCAAAATGTATGCATCCTTTGGTAATTGATTAGGAAAACCAGGAAGATTAGAAAAATCGATACATGAATACCTTGAACAAATAGAAGCAACATCTGAGTCCTTCATTTAGCCAATGGAGCCACCATCAATACTTTGAAACTCGAGACTTCGAACAGTGGAGTCGCCAGGTAGATGATTTCAACCTTCATATGTGTCTGATAATTTTCCACCATCAACAATCAGATGTGAACTTGATACATGTTACTGGGGCAATTTGCAAGTTAGATATTCTGTTTATAAGACTAGACTGGAGATTGACTGAAGTAGCTTTTATCTACTTGCACTAATGCAAAGAAAAAGCATTTCGAAGGCTACCTAGCTAATCTTCAGACTCCGTCTGTAGTTTAAAAAATAAAGAATACCAACAAAAAAACAATTTCTTTCCCAGTATGGTCGCCACTATGTTAGTGCCTAGATTTACCTTAGGCTGAGGAAGGTAGGATCTAGGGCCAACATCAAACCACACTTAACCTGGTAGCTAGCCCTACCAGGTCAGGAGAGGGCTCTTTCAGGGTCAATATCAACAAATTATGATCGATGAGGGATTGAGATGACTGATAGAAATATTGATCTTAGGCTAGGTATATGTTTGAAAAGGTTTGATTGAATAAAATGATGTTTTTGTTGGCTCAGATGGAAAGGTAGATTTTGGGTGCGGGGATCGAGGCGTAGTCTTGCATATATCTCAATGGGGCAAGGTAGGAAATTGTTTTTGGCACTTCAATTTGAGTGAGATGCAAGGATTAGACTGGTCAGGAGCTAAAGAGGGCAAGGAAAGTCATGGATCCTCTCCAAACAGCTGAAAACATCAAGAAACTAAAGCAAACCTCAAGTAGAGCACTACAATTTCAATGGATTCTACTTACACTCTTGCTTGTTTAGTTAAGAAGAAACAAGATATAGAATGGCATACATAACACATAAGCAAATTCACAATTACAAAAGAAAGCATTGTACCAAGACAAATTTCCACATGGATCCCAAAGAGTGCTGCAAACCCTGGTCTCAATTCCTTAGCCAAAATGCTGATATGAGTGTACAATGAAGCTCAAGGATTTCTCAAAAGTCCAACCTTCTACCAAAATCCAACCCCTACACTATGAAATTCATAAAATATATACATTTTTTCATCCTTGTACTAAGGGATTGAGCTCAACCATTTCTTCAAAATAGAATAAGTTACATTAAACTTGGGCTGAATTTCTGAAAATAGGTGTTGAAGATAAACTTGTATCTCCTAAACCATAGCATCTGTTACAAAACTGAAATAGGTTTTTGAAGATAAGGTCATGAAGAAGAAAAAATCTCTCAAATTTTGGAAATTCGTTTCTAGTTTCTCACAATCTGTTCCACAAAATCATCTCAAAAATAGAAAATCATTAAATTAATTTAAATCTGTGAAAATGAGCTGTAAAGATCTAGTCACATATCCCAATCCATGACACTAGTGAATAAAGTGAAAGAGGTTTTTGTTGTATGGCTTGTGATTAACAAAAAACTCCTTGGTTTTTTTCAAAATTACTTTCCATCTATTGTGAATGACCCCGCACTAAAATGACTAAAACAATAAAAAATATGAAAATTTTGCTTTGTTTTAATGTAGGCTCCAAATATCACTATATATCTCTCACATAGTAGCACTTTTGCATAACGGAAGGAGGTTTTTGTTATTTGGTATGTGATGAACAAAAACTTCTTTTACTTTTGAAAAATTCCTTACCATTATTTCAGAAACTGATTTTGTACTAAACTTTTCATTGTGTGCAACAACTAACCTCAAAACATGCATAACCAAGAATCACTCATTCATTTCGAGCATATCTTCTAATCTGGGAGCCGGTTATGGGAGTGTGATATACCGTTGGAAATATTTTTCCGAGATTCTTCTGATGGACACACTTATTGTTATAGACATTTTTGTGCCTTACAACATTGAGCATGAAATGTCCATAATCTAAGGGATCCAAAGTCCCTAAACATGTTGTTCCTACCCCTAGAGGAACAAGGCTAACAAACCACAGCAATTCACAGAAGTTCTCCACCAGAAACTGCTCAAAAACAAGTTAATTTAGGATCAATTCAATGGCTCCACTAGCTGTCTGCGCTGAATGTCAAAGCCAACACTGGCTACCTACACTGAAACGCAGGTAGAAGCACTACCAGGGTGCATTGAGCGAGAATTGCTAAATGGCAAGTTCATTCCAAGAGGTGTCAAGACCCAGGAAGCTTCCAGAATCTTCCTCAATGACACTTGCCTCAGTGAATTTGACTGGTGATGAGTAAGAGGTTCCTAATCTCCAAGTGGAAGCAAGAACCTCCAAGTGGAATCAAGAACTGACAGAGGGAGAGGACACTAGTCAGATCTCAAGCTGACTCATCCTCTCTCCAAACATCTATATATGGATCTCTCCTCCATGAGATCTAGAGGCTAGAATTTTGTTATTTCAAATAATTGTTGTTGGTTTGAGATTGAAATCATTGGGTGCTTAATGCTTTGAAGGGGGTGAAGATAGGAATTCCATTTGCTGGGAAGGAGATGCTGGATTGGAGCCCTCTGGGTTGTATCTCTTCCTGAACCTTGTTATTCATCAATAAATCTATCTTGGTTTCTCCTATATACTGATGTATCTTTGATGTATGATTGCATTAGTATGTTTAGTTTATTTCTAATCCTGAACTGGTTATGAATATGAATCCATGTCTTGTGTAGTGTTCTCTCCTTGTGATCTTGCAAAAACCTATTGAAGCTGGGCGAGCGAGAAGGCAAGTAGCTGGGAACCCTCAAAGAGAAGAGAGACCGGATCGAGGGACAAATGGAAGACACCGATTAGTCCATCTATCTCTCTTCATTCTTAATTCATAAAGGAAGAATACTAGAATAGCTGTCTCTGTTTGTTGCTAAGGCACTGTCACACCTTAGGTGGATAGGATCGTCCTGCATAGGCATTTTTCCCCACAACAAATTGGCGACTCCGCTGGGGAGATTTGTTTAGTCATTTTATTTGTGTCTCTATCATTGTTTGTTTCATAGACTCGACATCAACAATCGAACTGCATCTGCTATTCCCGGATGCAAAGTAGACAATTGCTGCTTTGATCCAATCATTGGACTTGTCTATGATCTGAACAATGGACTCACAAATGATTTGATGATCGTTTGTGATAGATCTTAGTACTCCCTCAAAGCATCCCTTTGATTGCACCTTGCTTGTTGCTTTTATTTGGCCTGAAACAGTAGATTAAATAGCAATCTGTGACCCAGAACCCAGTGAGAAACTCTCATTTCTCCTTCAGCGCGACCCCTGTGAAGAGGTTCTGCATTTCAACGCAGGTCCCGTGAAGGCTACCTGCGCTGAATGTCAAAACCCCTGTGTTGAGGTTGCGCTGATCCAGTTAGGCCTTGTGCTGCTGGGGTTCTCTGCTCTGTTTTGCCTTGTTTTGATCTCTGATTTTTGCGGCCTGTAACCAGCATAGGTACCAGTCTGATAACTCCTTTTCTCTGCTTAAATTTCGCCTCCTTTTGTACAAAAAGACTGTGAGTGTTTTTATGTGTTTTTGGCATCATTCACAGTTTTCCTTTGCATGAGTGAAATAATCATCCTGTAGACCTTGATTCAGATATGTTGATTGTGATCTTAGGAGAGAGTTCATTGGCTGTTTACAGTTGATTATACATTTACTTTTGCTTTTGGTTTGAGTTTGTCTCTTTTAAGTGTCGAAACAAGTGTTCATTTCGAAAATCGTTAAGTGTTGTAATCTCTTCTACCCTCTCTGATTTCGAAAAAGTAAACTTGTTTGTGTTTGTCATTTAAAAGCAAATTCAAAGTTGTACAAAAAGCTTTCTTTGTAGGCATCAATACTAAGAAAGCGGAAAACAAACACCTGCATTGTGCATTTGCATCTTGATAGTTTGCATGTTTGATTTAGGAAAAGTGCATTAGAGTGTGCTGATTGCTCTTTGAGAAAAGATGGTGTCTTTCTTTTCCCTCTGTAGCTAGGATTTTCATAAGTTGAAAAGATATAAAGCTTGCTTATCATCTTTAGACTACATTTAGGAATTGTATCATACATCTCGTGGTGAAACTCAAAAGGAAAACTTCTAAAAAGATCAACCTAAAATAAATTGAATGAACTTAACAACGCTTTGTAACATAACGCACAACATAGAGGTCTAGGCTAGAGACATGTTCCGGCATCGTAAAGCCTGGTGACTGTCGATCTCGTTGATGGTGGGTGATTCCTCCCAAGGGATGATAGCGCCAGTACGGATTGTGCTCCCACGTACCGTCGCGTATATATTGGGGGACCCCTATAGGCATAAAACCTTTATCCTTAGGAAGCCGTGTCGGCCGCCCTACTGATCGCAATGCACTGAACACAGCATTCAGGAAGATCGACCGCCCGTACCCTAAAAAGTATTCTGCGGTTTTGCGAAAAGTTTGGCACACCCTCTGCCTAGAACTCCAGAGCAGTTCCTTTTGGCCTTTTCCATACTCTATAACGGAAAAAGTCCATCCGAGCATTTGTCACTTCGGGCTCGTTAAAACATCGAAGGAGACTAGAGTCATCTTTAGCTTTTTCTCGACTCTTTAAAACTGGAAAAGCAAGTTGTGTCTAAGCATTGTTAAAAATTTATTTTAAATGGAACAATCACCCTTTATTCCTGCGATGATCTTTAGGTTGAAAAATGGAGCACACCAACCAAGGAATTCCCCTTGGTGGAAATCCTAGTCCCTTCTCCTCTTGGGGAGATGTTGGTGCGCCCCATATGGCCACATTGTCGCTTCCAGGACTGACAATTGGCTTGCCGGTCTAGCTCTTTTCAACCAATGTCGTTCAGAACACCACTATTCCTGAACAGTCGAGTCAACAGTTAGACCAGACCAGAGTTGCCCACCAGCCTTCTACTTCATCTAATTCTTCCTCTCCTCCTTCCTCTTCGCTTGACGGAACTGGTAAAAAAAAAAACCAAGTTCCTAAGGAGAAGAAGGAAAAGAAGAAGAAAGAGAAGAAGAAGAAGGAACCAAAAGCGACTGAGGGCAAACAAGTGGCGTCTGACAGAAATCCACACACAGCACTGACTAGGCCTAAATCGCCATGTGTCATATGCAAGGGAGACCACTTCCACAGAGATTGTCCCTGCATCCCTCGGATACTAAGGGACTGGTCTCCCCGTCTGCACAATTCGGTAGCGTTGACCTCTGATAGCCATGTTGACAGCTCACCGTCAACTAGTGAAAGTGAAGTCACAGGACATAGAGGGAAAGCTAGATTTCCCTATAAACTGTGTGAAGGAAACCATGCCATCCACCGTTGTCCCTTCTTAGACGAGGCTAAAAGAGTTTTGGAAGATCGCCCGATTTTACGAGCGCAACTTCCTCCTGGATATCAAAAACTCCTGCCAAGTCCTTCACCAGTTGAGAACCCGGCTGGCCCGCTTAGGTGGTCAGCTGAAGCACCTATCATTGGAGATGAACCATCTGAATCCATACCTGACGAAAGTCAAAAGGTTGAGATGGCAGTTGACCCGGTTTTGCCTTCAGAAGCTCTATCTTCGAATGATACCATCACAGAGGAGAATAAAGACGACACCGTCCAAATTCTCTTCATCAACACAGACTCCGACGAACAAGGGGGCAATTTGCCCATTCCTTTATCGCAGGAAGGAACTTCGTTAGAGTCATACCCAGCCGTCTATTCGGTCCCACCACCAAGCAACCTGGTTGTGTTCTTCGACTGGAACCAACTAGGCAGACCCCAGTTGCCAGCAAGCATACCATTCAGAATTATCGTTCAAATATACAGAATGGTAATGGCTGGCACTATCATTGATGAAGGGGCATCTGTGAGTATCCTTTCCTCTATTGCTTGGAAAGTGCTTGGTTTGCCAGTGCTTTTGCTTGAAATGAGAAATCTATCAGGCTTTGATAAAGGAACCAGTCGACCTTTAGGGATCCTCCCCAATGTGCCCATAACATTGAAATGGAAGACCGTTCAAATGAACGTGATGGTCGTTCAAGGACCCTTGGATTATAACCTACTCCTTGGACGAGACTATATATATTGCATGGGAGCCATCATCTCCTCACTCTTTAGAGTAATGTGTTTTCCGCATGAAGGAAGAGTGGTCAAGTTCGTGGACCAACTTTCATTTCCCGGATCACACATCGCAAATAGTCATGTACCATCCCTAAATGGTCTCTTCACGTAAGAAGTGTCTCAACCCACGGTCCGTCGTCCTGATGAGCGCGAGTAATCTGGGAGGATATGACTGGAACCCAGGGGGCATGCGTCCTAGTCTGCTTCGGCAGGAAAACTTTGGGTATAGGGTAGGTTTCCGCGGGAGAATATGACTAGTCCGTACCCCGTCTGTCTAGGAAGAGGGGTTGTTCTAGAATAAGATTCTTTTGTCAAAGTTATGTGAGTTGGTGGGCATCATCGTGTTGGAAATATTGAGAGGGGGGGTGAATCAGTATTTCTTTTTCCCACTATTGTTTTACCAGTTAAAACATATATATTCAGAACCCAATATGAACAACAAGAATAAATGCTTTTATTAATGTAAACTGTGTAGTAAAATAAATACAATATATAGATGGTTGCAATCAGTTGCCAAGCTCCAACTTGGACTTTGGTGAGTCTCCAACCTCCAGAGCACCAACTCTATTTTGTCAAGACACCAATCTTGGACTTAGGAGCACAAACTCTCAAGGACTTCAATCCTTCCTACTTCTGAGGCTTCAACCCCAAGGACTCCAATCCTACTTACTTCTGAGGCACCAGCCCAAGGACTTCAATCCTTCTCACTTTTGAGGCACCAACCCCAAGGACTCCAATCCTTTTGCTCTCAGAACTCTTCTCTGTTGAGTTCTATCTATTTACAACTTCACTGTAGTCTCCAAGCTACAGTGTCAATGACAACCAGTCTTCTTATGAATGAGTCTTTACAACTTTGCACACTGCCCACACATAGTCTCCAATAGCCATTTTTCTCTCTGATAATGTCTTCACACAGCTTTAGTCAGTCTTCTGTTAGCTGCACTAAACTCTGTATAAAGAACAATTTTCTGTTCAAGCTTATGTTCTCATTGTCACAATGAATGCTTCAGCATGACTATTTCTCTGCTCGCTATTTCTCCCCTTTGACTACCTACTGTTTTGTTGGTCCTTCATCCCTCTTTCTGTTTTGCTGCACCCTCTTTCTGTTCTATTAGACCCTCATACGGCCTCTATTTACTCCAGCGTATTTTAGCAACTTTCAGTAGTTGTAACGGCCTTCACAGCGTATTTCAGCAACTTTCAGCAGTTGCAGCAACAACAACAATCACAACAACAACTACAGCAACAGAAGCAATAACAACAGCAGCTACAGCAACAACATCAATAGCAACAGCAACAACAACAACAGCAACAACAACAGCAGCAATAGCAGCTCCGGCAACAATTCCCTGTTTTTACTGTTTTATACATTCTCATGCCTTTGTCCGTTCATTTCCGCTTACTCAATGGCTCTTTGGCTTCCTCCTCGCTCGCTTGAGCTTCGGCTTCCTCAACACTCGCTTGACCTTCCAGCTTCCCTCCTCCATTCGCTTTATCTTCCTCATGATTACCTTCGATTGATGGTGTCACAAAAATATAATGTCGTCGCGGAGGTGTTTCAGCAACGCCGAAACTGGTGTTTCAGCAACGCCGAAACTGGCGTTACAGCAACGCTGAAACTGGTGTTTCAGCAACGCTGAAACTAGTGTTACAGCAACGCCGAAACTGGTGTTGCAGCAATGCTGAAACTGGTGTATCAGCAAATTTTTGACAAGTGTCGGTGTTTCAGCAACGGAGAAATTGGTGTTTCAGCAACTTTTCTCCAGGGGTTTCAACAGTGTTCAACAACGGTTTCAGCAATGGTGTATTCCGCCTGCTATATATATAATTATCTTTTGATACCATATACACTATAATCCTCCCGATGGCTTTGTTTGCTCTTATTTGCTCTGATGGCTCTCTGCGTCCTCTGTTTGCTTTTAAATGCATCCATTGCTCCTCCGATAGCTCCTGATGACTCTGATATGCTTCCTTGCTATATGGTTCCTCCTGCAGCTCCACCGATGGCTCTGTGTGCACCTTCTCTTTGGCATATACTGATGGATCTATATATATTGCTCCTCTTGGCTCCTCTTGCTCCATCTGCTCCTCTCGGTCCATTTTCTCCTCTTAACTCCGATATGCTCTGTCTCCTCCTCTTGAATATTGCCATATTGACATCAATGACAATCTGTGTCCAACAATCTCCCCCTTTGTTATTGATGGCAATATTCTCCTGCCTTCTCCCCCTTTGACATCAATGGCAAAGGAATGCTACGAACTCCCCCTGTCAAGCTGCTCCCCCTGTCCTGCTGCATCTTTATGAATGAACTTGAGTGATGATAAAGAAATAACCCCCATCTTTTGTCGCAGATGTTCGAATGCTTCCCGAGGAAGAGGTTTTGTGAAAATATCAGCTATTTGCTCCTTAGTACTGATATATTCCAGAGCGATGTTTTGTTCAGCTACTTGCTCACGGAGGAAATGATACTTGATTGGTATGTGTTTGGTTCTTGAGTGCATCACTGGATTTTTGCTGAGACTGATAGCACTAGTGTTGTCACAATAAACGGTAATTGGTTGATCTGTACATATGTCGACATCTTTTAGTGCTTCCTTCATCCAAAGTATCTGAGAGCAACAGTTTGCTGCAGCGATATACTCGGCTTCGGTTGTGGATAATGATATGGATGACTGTTTTTTGCTGAGCCAGGATACCAAACAGTCTCCTAGGAAGAATGCATTTCCACTAGTACTTTTCTGATCATCTATATTTCCAGCCCAATCAGCATCGGTGTATGCAGTTACAGTTAGTGTTGAGTTCCTTGGGTACCAAAGACCGAAATCAGAAGTTCCCTTCAGGTATCTGAGAATTCTTTTTACAGCTAATAAATGAGATTGTTTGGGAGCCAATTGAAATCTTCCCACCATTCCTACTGCTTGCATTATGTCTGGTCGTGTAGCTGTTAAGTATAGAAGGGCTCCAATCATTGACCTGTAATGAGTTGCATCTACTAGAGGGGAGTCATCATCTTTGCTCAGTTTGCAGTTTGTGGTCATGGGAGTGCTCATGGGTGCATAGTCCTCCATTCCATATTTTTTGAGCATGTCTTTTAGATATTTTCCTTGAGATATACACAATCCTGCTCTGGTTTGAGATACTTGAAGTCCAAGGAAGTGGGACAGTTCTCCTATCATTGACATCTCAAATTCTTTTGCCATGCTTTGAGAAAATTCATGGCTCATTTCATCATTATTACTAGCAAAAATCAGATCATCGACATAAACAAGAGCAACTAGTAACTTACCTTGATCTGTCTTTATGTATAGATTGCTTCCAGCCACTCCCTTTTTGAAGCCTTGTTGTTGGAGATAGTTATCCAGTCTTGCATACCAAGCTCTAGGAGCTTGTTTCAACCCATACAAAGCCTTTTTCAGCTTACAGACTAGGTCCTTTCCTGTTGTCAGATCAAAACCTTCTGGCTGCTCCATGTAGACTTCCTCCTTGAGTTCCCCATTTAGAAATGCAGATTTCACGTCCATTTGATAGATTTTGAATCCTTTCGATCAAGCAAATGCTAAAAACATCCTGATAGCTTCCATACGGGCCACTGGTGCAAACGTCTCTTCAAAGTCAACTCCTTCAATTTGCAAATAGCCTTTGCAAACAAGTCTTGCCTTGTTTCTGATAACCTGTCCTTCCTCATTCATTTTATTTTTGAATACCCATTTGGTTCCTATTATGTTTTTGTCCTTCGGACGAGGTACCAGTTCCCATGTCTTGTTCTTCTCAATTTGGAATATTTCTTCTTCCATTGCTTTTACCCAATGAGGATCCTTACTTGCTTCTGTGAATGTTTCTGGTTCTATCATAGATAGGAGGGCAATGGCTTTTCTCTTGGGTGAGGTTGTTATCCTTCTTCTGGTCTGCACACCTTCATCTTTATCGCCAATAATCTGTTCTTCTGGATGGTATCTTTCTACATACTTCATCCTTGAAGGAGTATAAGCCGGTTCTCTTTCCTCTTCTTCTTCTTCATCATCTATCTCTTCTTCTTTAGATTCTTCTTCTTCAATGAGAAAGTCATCTTCCTGTTCTTCAATTTCCTTTTCTGGAAGATCTTCGTCAACCTTAACATCGATGCTTTCCACTATTTTCTTCAGTCGAAAATTGTAGCATTTGTAAGCCTTGCTCCGTGGAGAGTATCCAAGAAATATCCCCTCATCAACCCGAGAATCAAATTTTCCAGGTGAACCATCATTTATTTTTATGAAGCACTTGCTTCCAAATATTTTGAAATACTTCACCGAAGCAGGTCTCCCTTTCCATAGCTCATAAGGAGTTTTATCACAATTTGGTCTTAATTGAGTCTGATTCAATGTATAGACAGCTGTCCCTACTGCTTCCCTCCAGAATTTAGGTTGTAGATCTGATGCTAACACCATGGTTCTTGCCATTTCTTGGACAGTTCGGTTTCGTCTTTCAACTACCCCATTTTGCTGAGGTGTTCTGGCAGCCGAGAATTCCCTTTTAATTCCATGAATATTGCAGAACTCACTGAACTCGTTTGATGTGAATTCTCCTCCTCTGTCTGTTCTGAGACACTTAATTTTTGAATCTTTTTCGTTTTCTATAAGGGCTTTTAGATTCTTAAAACACTCAAAAGTTTCAGATTTATACTTTATGAAATATATCCACATCATTCTAGTATAATCATCAACAAATAAGACAAAGTACCTTTCTCCTTGGAGTGCTTGATTTCTAGTTGGTCCACACACATCAGCATGGATGATCTCCAAGGGCTTTGATGTACAATGTTCCTTTGTCTTGTGGCTGGTTCTGGTCTGTTTTCCATGTTGACATGGACCACACACTGCTTGCTTTGGTTTGGACAACCTTGGGATGTCTTGTACAGCTTTGATTTTGCTGATATTGACCAGATTTTCGAAGCTGGTATGTCCAAGTCTCTTGTGCCACAACCAACTCTCATCTGCCTGACTCGAGTAGCATTTATTCTCCTGAATCTTGTTCAGAACATAAATATTGTCTAGTGTTCTTACTCCTTTTGCCACAAGTTTTCCAGAGACAGAGTACCTTATTTCACAGTCTTTGGTGCTGAAGACAACCTTATGTCCTTGATCACAAATTTCGCTGACACTCAGAAGGTTGTGTTTGAGTCCGTCAACCAATAGAGCATCATGAGCTTTTCCTTTTCCATTGATCAAAGTAACTGTTCCTCTTCCTGCAATTTTTCCAGTTTTGCTTCCAAAGGACACATTCCCTTCCTTTTTTCTCAGTGAGATAAATTTCCTTTTGTCTCCTGTCATGTGTCTGGAGCACCCACTATCCAAAAACCACTGGTTTCCATTATTTTGCGCAAATAGAGCCAGGCCGCATTTTTCCATTGCAGAGATCTTGCTGCTCGTCTTTCTTCCTTTGAGTGGGCAGTTTTGTTCATAGTGTCCATTATTGTAGTAAAAAGAGCAAGTCAGATCAAATTTAGTCAAGGGATCGAATGAGTTGAAGGTTTTGATTTGTCCCTGTCTTTTGGGAGCATATGAGTTGATTACTCGGTCATTTTGCATTGTCTTTTCACTTCTGCGAGCCATACAGTGTCTAGCTTGGTGACCGAAGTTTTTACAGTGAAAACAGTGTCCAAGAAATATGGTTTTGAAGCAACCACGGTTTAATTCGCCTTCCTTTCTGAGAATTACTCCTCCCTCGTCCTTTGGATTTTTGATGGGCCCTTGGTGGAGTACAGGTTTGTATTTGCTGTAGTGTCCATGATTCGACTCCACATTCTTCTTTGGAATAACTCTTTCTTGATTCTTGGAATCTGGGATGCACTTTTGATAAGAAACGTTTTCATCTTTTGGGTTGCAGGAAAGTGCATCGGCATAGCTTTTTGCACTATTCTTAGTGCTTGAGGATTCTCCCTTGAAACCTATTCCAGACTTATCATGTTGAGGTTTTTGATTTTTCAGAATAGTATCAAGTATTTGAGAGCTTTTACATCCCTTTTTAATTTGCTCCAACTCCTTTCTCAGAGATACTACTTCGGCCTCACGTTCTTCACAAGTCTCTTCTTTTTCCTTAAGCTTTGTTTTCAAGAGATCTTCTCTCCTTCTTATTTCCTCGTTTTCCACTTTGAGAGAGATAATTTTGTTCCGTAGTTTCTCATTCTCTTCAATGGCACTTATTAACAGTTCATCCACATTTCCTTCTTGCCCCGAGTCATCATCATCTGTGAGTGCCATGAATAGTGCTTCTTGGCTTTCATCATGATCGCTTTCCTCATCTGATTTCTTTTTGATGACCATAAACTCATCCTCATCAGACTCATCTTGCTTAGAGAGAAGGTTTTTCTTATTGAACCCTTTCTTTTTATATGTCATTTTTTTTGAATTTCTTTCATCATCACTGTCATGTTTATGAGGACATTTTGCTGCATAATGACCTATTTTACCACATTTAAAACAGATAAGAGGATACTTGCCTTTAAGCTTAGATCCTCTCTTCAGCTTTCGTACATATTGAGCCAATTCGGATTCCACATCTAACTCATCACTACAGTCATTCCTTTCTTTCCCTTTCTTTGACTTTAAGGCCTTGAATGCTGCATCTTTGGAGCTAGGTCCACCTTTCCTCATTTCATAGGCAGTGAGAATTCCATGGAGTTCATCCATTTTGAGGGTGTCAAGATCCTTTGATTCTTCTATAGCACTTATTTTGGAGTCAAATCTGTCTGGAAGGGACCTTAATACCTTTTGTACAATAGTACTTTCTTAAACCTTTTCGTCCAATCCTTTCAGGGAATTTACCACTTCAGCTACTTGGAGGAGGTATGCTGCAATATCTTCTTCCTCTTCCATCTTCAAACTTTCAAATTGTCTTCTGTGAGTTTGAAGCTTTGCCTTTTTGACTTTTGAGTCTCCATTGTACAAACTAACTAGCTTCTCCCACATTTCTCTGGCAGAGTTACAGTGCATGATTTTTGTAAACTCAGAATCAGTGATTCCACTAGTGATAGAGTTCATGGCTTTTGCATTTGCAATGTAGGCTTTCCTCTCGTCTTGGTCTGTTGGAAGAGTGGAAGTCACTTGGTATTCAGTTTGAAAAAAAATCCAGACTTCAGGTCCAAGGGACATTAAATAGTAAGTCATTCTTTTCTTCCAAAACCCAAAGTTAGTGCCATCAAACAGAGGAGGTTTTCCTGATGCTTCATGATTTCTCATCATGGTTGCTGATCCTTCTTCAAGCTGTTAGGCTAGAATGAAGAAGCCTGCTCTGATACCAATTGTTGGAAATACTGAGAGGGGGGGGTGAATCAGTATTTCTTTTTCCCACTATTGTTTTACCAGTTAAAACATATATATTCAGAACCCAAGATGAACAACAAGAATAAATGCTTTTATTAATGTAAACTGTGTAGTAAAATAAATACAATATATAGATGGTTGCAATCAGTTGCCAAGCTCCAATTTGGACTTTGGTGAGTCTCCAACCTCCAGAGCACCAACTCTATTTTGTCAAGACACCAATCTTGGACTTAGGAGCACAAACTCTCAAGGACTTCAATCCTTCCTACTTCTGAGGCTTCAACCCTAAGGACTCCAATCCTACTTACTTCTGAGGCACCAGCCCAAGGACTTCAATCCTTCTCACTTTTGAGGCACCAACCCCAAGGACTCCAATCCTTCTGCTCTCAGAACTCTTCTCTGCTGAGTTCTATCTATTTACAGCTTCACTGTAGTCTCCAAGCTACAGTATCAATGACAACCAGTCTTCTTATGAATGAGTCTTTACAACTTTGCACACTGCCCACACATAGTCTCCAATAGCCATTTTTCTCTCTGATAATGTCTTCACACAGCTTTAGTCAGTCTTCTGTTAGCTGCACTAAACTCTGTATAAAGAACAATTTTCTGTTCAAGCTTATGTTCTCATTGTCACAATGAATGCTTCAGCATGACTATTTCTCCGCTGGCTGTTTCTCCCCTTTGACTGCCTACTGTTCTGTTGGTCCTTCATCCCTCTTTCTGTTTTGCTGCACCCTCTTTCTGTTCTATTGGACCCTCATACGGCCTCTATTTCCTCCAGCGTATTTCAGCAACTTTCAGCAGTTGTAACGGCCTTCACAGCATATTTCAGCAACTTTCAACAACTGCAGCAATCGCAACAACAACTACAACAACAGAAGCAATAACAACAGCAGCTACAGCAACAACAGCTACAACAATAGCAGCAACAGCAGCAACAACAGCAGCAGCAACAACAACAACAACAGTAACAGCAGCAATAGCAGCTCCGGCAACAATTCCCTGTTTTTACTGTTTTATACATTCTCATGCCTTTTTCCGTTCATTTCCGCTTACTCAATGGCTCTTTGGCTTCCTCCTCGCTCGCTTGAGCTTCGGCTTCCTCAACACTCGCTTGACCTTCCGGCTTCCCTCCTCCATTGGCTTTATCTTCCTCATGATTACCTTCGATTGATGGTGTCACAAAAATATAATGTCTTCGCGGAGGTGTTTCAGCAACGCCGAAACTGGTGTTTCAGCAACGCCGAAACTGGTGTTACAGCAACGCTGAAACTGGTGTTTCAGCAACGCCGAAACTGGTGTTACAGCAACGCTGAAGCTGGTGTTGCAGCAACGCTGAAACTAGTGTATCAGCAAATTTTTGACAAGTGTCGGTGTTTCAGCAACGGAGAAATTGGTGTTTCAGCAACTTTTCTCCAGGGGTTTCAACAGTGTTCAACAACGGTTTCAGCAATGGTGTATTCCGCCTGCTATATATATAATTATCTTTTGATACCATATACACTATAATCCTCCTGATGGCTTTGTTTGCTCTTATTTGCTCTGATGGCTCTCTGCGTCCTCTGTTTGCTTTTAAACGCATCCTTTGCTCCTCCGATAGCTCCTGATGACTCTGATATGCTTCCTTGCTATATGGTTCCTCCTGCAGCTCCATCGATGGCTCTGTGTGCACCTTCTCTTTGGCATATACCGATGGCTCTATATATATTGCTCCTCTTGGCTCCTCTTGTTCCATCTGCTCCTCTCAGTCCATTTGCTCCTCTTGACTCCGATATGCTCTGTCTCCTCCTCTTGAATATTGCCATATTGACGTCAATGACAATCTGTGTCCAACACGTCGCTCACCGTTGTCTATTTCGATATACATCGCCGAGGAATTGTTTTATTCGTAGCCGCGAACGAGACAATCTTTGGGTAACCTGAAAGAGGTAGGCCTCTCTCGATAAAACAAATGTTTTGGTGGAGGAGAAGTAGAGGTAACCTTGAAATCGTACTTTATGCCTGGGGGCATGCAAACCTTTTGGAGTGCAAGCAAGGGGCGGCTATTCATTTTTTAAATTTTTAGGTCCTCCCTTTAAACCTGTAGGTCTAACCCTTTAAACTCGTAGGATTAGTCGTTTCCAAACTTGCATAATGAAAGGATCCGGAGCAAAGCTTCGTGAGATGAAGCTCCATAAAAAATAGAATCTTGATGAGACACTCTTATCATATGACTGGGTTAATTGAGCAGTTTTAGCACACAGTTCATGCTCGTTAAAAAATAAACGCAAGATCCGAGCAGTTTTATCGTATAGTTCATGCTCGTTAAAAAATAAACATAAAATTGAGCAAATGTTTCCACCCGCGTTTAAGCTCGTTAAAAAATGAACTATCCCGGTAAATAACCACAGTGAATGTAATATCATCAGCCATTAAAGCCTTGGTCGTGTTTGCACCGTCACCTCCACTTTTCCATTGGCCGATCGTTCACCTCCATATGTTTGTTTACCCATTTTGAGGAGCAGCTGTGAAGAGTGATTTCACTAGCCATCCTTGTGACACTGCCGTGATTGGAAAATTCCAACCTGTACCTGGAATCAGCTGCTAACCCGTTTTATCACTCGTTCCTCAAAAGACGAGTCTTCTTTAAGCTCTTTTCATCTGACTCGTAAAATATGAAAAGATTTCCGAGTCCTTGGCCTTCCAGCTCGTTAAAGGGACAGGAAGTGTTATCCCTCCTCTAGATTTTAATCTTTTTGGACCTGAGGGATTATTGCACAAAAATATCGAGCGCTTGTTTTATTTGGCTTGTTAAAACTATCGAAAACTCATCCCTTTTGTATTGTTTTATACTTTTTCGGACTTAAGGGATTAGATGACGAAAAAGGACTTCTGGAGTTAACTTTATGTACCTTTTCAGACTCTCTAAAAATGAAAAGGACCGAGTTATCTTTGTCGTTAGACTCGTTAAAATAATTAAATAGCGACAAACTTGTCTTTAGATGAGAACGAGTTTCACTATCGCTAGGCTCGTTAAAACATAGCAATGGGCTTGCCCGAAGGGCAGGTTATAGAACAGGCATATGTTATCCTCCTCAAGCTTGACAAAAATAAAGAGGTACTGGTCAGCAATGACTGGGAGAAACTCAAGAAAACTTTGATGGTAGCAAGTCGCTCTTGAACATGACGCTTTTCCTCCGTACCACAATCGGGTTGGGTTGTTTCATTCACCGGTCACATCCATGGTCTCGCCATACCATCCATATTTGGGGTAATGCTACCAATCCATCGCATCAGTGTCGCCATATGTTCAAGAGAAGTCGTTCAGAAAAGTCAACCGTGTCCCATCCACTGCCGTACATTATCCTTCATCCTTTCATGACCGCCACCCTGAATCATATGTCACAGATCGTTTTCACCTCCATCAAAATCATTAGCTCCGTTCCATGTCATTGATGTGGGATTCATTAAAGCCCTCCTTTGACAGATCGCTTCTTGTCGACATCAACTCATTATCCAAGAAGTTGATCTAGGAACAACCCCTTCAGTACTTTGAAGCTTGCATGCCTCAATGGCAAGTTTCTCACTTCCGGCGACAGGTATACATCAATGACCTTCGACCGAAAGATTTTGCGTGGTGTTCAACGCCAAGTCCTTTATTCACACCACGTGAATTGTACTACAGTACCTTGAGGGTCATTATCATTATCGGTGATTCCTCTCGCGCTTGTTAACGGTTTACCTCATTGACCGGTAATCAAGCGATGTCTTTCCATGTTCGACTTCAGAACATTTCTCACATGGATCGACTTGTACTTAGAGTGAAGATCAAACGAGTTTGAAGACCCCGGATCTAGTTTCATCCATCCGGGTTGCTATATATATTCAGGAAAGATAAAGACATTGACATGTACATCATTGCAGCAGATAATCATCCTACCCAAAGGAAGATAATTTCATCAAAATTATCAGTCTACCACCAGACGATTGTCTGTTCTATGTACATAAAAATGAATAAAGTTGAGCATGGGAATGCCCGCCTCAGCTAGATCATGAAAGCAGTATGAAAAATAATGTATTGTATTGTATCTTATTACAGGTCTCCTCCCAGCATTGGATGAAATTTGGATCCTCCTGATAAAGCATTTCACCCGATAAACAACCTCATACTTTAGGGGGAAACTGTTATAGACATTTTTGTGCCTTACAACATTGAGCATGAAATGTCCATAATCTAAGGGATCCAAAGTCCCTAAACATGTTGTTCCTACCCCTAGAGGAACAAGGCTAACAAACCACAACAATTCACAGAAGTTCTCCACCAGAAACTGCTCAAAAACAAGTCAATTCAGGATCAATTCAATGGCTCCACTAGCTGTCTGCGCTGAATGTCAAAGCCAACATTGGCTACCTGCACTGCAACGCAGGTAGAAGCACTACCAGGGTGCGTTGAGCGAGAATTTCCAAATGGCAAGTTCATTCCAAGAGGTGTCAAGACCCAGGAAGCTTCCAGAATCTTCCTCAATGACACTTGCCTCAGTGAATTCGACTGGTGATGAGTAAGAGGTTCCTAATCTCCAAGTGGAAGCAAGAACCTCCAAGTGGAATCAAGAACTGACAGAGGGAGAGGACACTAGTCAGATCTCAAGCTGACTCATCCTCTCTCCAAACATCTATATATGGATCTCTCCTCCATGAGATCTAGAGGCTGGAATTTTGTTATTGCAAAGAATTGCTATTGGTTTGAGATTGAAATCATTGGGTGCTTAATGCTTTGAAGGGGGTGAAGATAGGAATTCTATTTGCTGGGAAGGAGATGCTGGATTGGAGCCCTCTGGGTTGTATCTCTTCCTGAACCTTTTTATTCATCAATAAAGCTATCTTGGTTTCTCCTATATACTGATGTATCTTTGATGTATGATTGCATTAGTATGTTTAGTTTATTTCTAATCCTGAACTGGTTATGAATATGAATCCATGTCTTGTGTAGTGTTCTCTCCTTGTGATCTTGCAGAAACCTCTTGAAGCCGGGCGAGTGAGAAGGCAAGTAGCTGGGAACCCTCAAAGAGAAGAGAGACCGGATCGAGGGACAAACGGAAGACACCGGTTAGTCCATCTATCTCTCTTCATTCTTAATTCATAAAGGAAGAATACTAGAATAGCTGTCTCTGTTTGTTGCTAAGGCACTGTCACACCTTAGGTGGATAGGATCGTCCTGCATAGGCATTTTTCCCCACAACACTTATGACATGTTTTGTGCTGAAAATCATGTGAAAAACATCTAACAAACCCAGACATAGTAAGCGCTCATGTTGATCCCTGGTGATAGGCTGCAAAGACTAGAACTAACAACCACTATGTTAAGGCCTAAATCTACCTCAGGATGAGAAAGGTAGGATCTAGGGTAACATCAAACCAAGCTTAACCTGGTAGCTAGCCCTACCAGGTCGGGAGATGACTCTCTCCTATAAATCTCAGCAAAAATGATCAATGAGGCTTGAGATGACTTGAATGAAGACTGATTTTAGGCTTGGTATTTGTGCAAAAGGGTTTGATTGAATTTGATGATGCTTTGTTGGCTCAAATGGAAAGGTAGTTTTTGGGTCTTGGGAATGAGGCTTAGTTTTGCAGAGGTCTCAATGGAGCAAGGTAGGCAAGTGATTTGATACTTCAAATTGAATGAAATGGAGAGATTTAGACAGGTGAGGAGTTGAAGAGGGCAAGAAAACCTCAAGGATCCTCTTCAAACAACTAAAAACATCAATAACTAAGAAAACCCTAGGTAGAGCACTGCATTTTCAATGTATTCTACCTTTATCCTTGTTTGATTTAGTTAAGATGACGTAAAGAGAGATGATGGCATACATAAAATACATGTAAACTTACAATTATAGATGGAAACACAATACCAAAGCAAGATGCCACAAGAATCCCATAAAGTGCTGCAAACCCTGGTCTATTCCTTAGCCAAACTACTGAAATGAGTATAAAATGAAGCTCCAAGCTTTCCCAAAAGTCCAACCATGCTAATGAAATGAAAAACATAAGATATAGGCAAAAAAAAACTCATCCTAGCCTCTAGGGGTCGAGCTCATGAGTTTAGGAGCTGTTCCAACAAATTCTAAACTGAGAACTAAAAAGTAGACAATGGAACAGCATGCCTCTAAAAACTAGGGAACTGATTCATTCAGTTGCAAACTACCTTTTCATGGATGAATCTACCTCTATGAGTTAAATATCAACATAATTACATCAAGATCCATAAAATTACATTAAATTACATCAGGAGTTTGACATTAAGAAGGAGAAAAGTCAAACTGTTAAGAAACTAGGCGAAAAACAGAGTATTTTGGTCAAACTGAGCAAAATTTCTCCAATGCGCTGCACTGATTTCCCTGTGCATAGCGCCTTTTTGCAGCTCTTTTTGGAGGCCTTCTCGGTGTCCGAATTTTCTTCAAGTGGGCTTGTTGGAAAGGTATCCCTGTCTACTTTCCAACACAAGTATAATTTTTTAATTTTTCCTCCATTTTGTCCTCCAAAACTGAGTTCTCCCAAGGCTGCTTCTTGTGTGTCAAAAAAGGTGCAGAAAGGTACCCTGTGTCAACATTGGGCAAAAAATATATTTTTGTAAATATTATTGAGTCTACTTTCCAAAACAACTTGAATTTTTCAATTTGGAGTTCATTTTCCCTGTCAAAAGTCAAATCTCCCAAGACTGGTCAAAATGTACAAAATGAGGTTGCCTAAAGGCAGAGTGCTGTTGCAGTCAACTTTTGAAGGTCTTCCTCAACCCCCAATTGAGCTCATGATAGCTTATTGGAAAGACATTGGTGTCTAGTTATTATTTTATGCATCAAGAAAGTCATTTTGCCAACCACGCTAGGAGAAATATTGATTTTCCCAAAGTCACTTCAGAGGTGCATCAATTCTCCTGAGGCAACTGTATTTTTGACATTTCTCTAAAACCATGACACATGTGTAAAAAATGAAAGAGGTTTTTCTTCCTTGGCCCATGTTGGACAAAAACCTCTCTCCATGTTTCCAAATTCATATTTCTTTCTCAGAAACATCATTGAAGTAAAACCTATCCTGATGTGTGGAACAGGGGATTTGTCGAAACGAAGTGAAATGAAGGGGATAAGGGGCTTATAAATTCTTGAGAAAATTTTGGGAAGTAGGGAGGGATGTTAGGAAGTAGGAAAAAATTGAATTTCAAAGATTGATTGATGGGAAGAGGTCCAAAAAGGAAAAATCCTAGCCTAGAAAATTGTCAAGTTGTAGCAAGAAACTAGGGTTTGTGCGAAAATGAGGAATTTGAGGGATATCAGTGATGGGAAGTGTTTAATAAGGTAAATTAAGGATAGGGGAAGGTGTATGAACATCAGGGTACAATTTTTGCTGATGATTTTACCATAAAAAATAAATTAGATTCAAAACACTAGGAGAGGGAAATGAACCTTACCTAGGCACAACTGAACCATGAACAAGGTGTAAAATGACCCATTGGAACCTGACATGATGATGAAAACCATATGAATGATGTTAAATAGAGAATCCATACAGGTGAGAATGGTTTTAGATAGAGGAGGAATGACCTGTTGTAGAGTTTTGTGAACCCAACGTTTCGGACTACGAAGTGAGTCCATCATCAGGGGATGCGGCAATAGATAATCTTTAAAATTAATGATGTATCAGTTAGCTAAATGGTGACATGAAGCTCTTGGGAAGAATCACTGATAGTTTCATCATCGCTCTCATAGGAAGGATCAAACTCCATGTTTGCCAATGTTTGAGTTTTCTTAGATGAGTATGAAGAGATTTATGGTGTTTTTAGATTTTTGATTCCAAGGATAAGAATGTATGAGGGACTGTGGAGGGAATGTGTATGAGGGGTTTTGGGAATGTTGCTGACAAGTTTTTTGGGGAATAGGGGGTTTAGGGAATAGTATTTAGGCTTTTGGGGTAGCAATTAGGGTTTAGGGATTTTTGGCTAGGGTTTTGGATAGTGGGAATTGGGGATAGGGGGTGAATGAATTTAGGGATATGGGGATTAGGGAATGGGTTGATGAAACTAGAAAATGAATGAGGGAATCAAAGAGTGAGGGAGTGATGGAGTGGAATTGGCAGCAAAAACACAAATTGTAAACCCTATGCAACTATTTTTGGCAAAATTGCAAGGAGGTAGGGTTTCAAGTTTTTCTCATTAAATCACCATAAACTCTAAGAGAAACTCATTCACTGGTAGTGGAAGAATGCTTGACTTACTTGGACACCTGAAGATTGAGAAAATTTTGCAAATTTGGGAGAGTTTGTGGGTGAAATCGGCTTGAAGCCCTATGCGCCACGCCACTAACCCAGTGCGTCGCACCACTTCAATGCGCCATGCCAGTGTAAGTTTAACACGGTAGAGGGTGGCCAAATGCGTCACACCCACGACCCAATGTGCCGCGCCCCTGAAACTTGCTCAAATTGCAGCATTTTTGCTCTTTGCTTTCAACCTGACTGTTCTCTTTTTCACTCCTCCTTTGGATGCAAATGAGCTCTTTGAACATGACAAATGGTTTATATACAAAAGATTTTAATTTTTCACTTATCAAAAACCCACTTTGTAATGTTTGCATTCGACTTGTTTTTTAAACTCTGTTTTTGGGCAGTTTGCTTTATTTTTACCTATGATGAACTGAATGCTTTGATTTTTTGTTTGCCTTGCAGGTGATGGAGATGTTGAAGCTTGGAAAGGTGACCAGGGTTTCCACTGAAGTTATTACATATGGAAAAACTAAAATTACATCAAATTTATACATAAAAACATAAAAAACTTTGTTTTTCCTCAAAACAGGGTTTTGGGGAAAAATCAATCACTGAGCATGTGATTATAGAAATTATTTTTGTTGAAACTTTATTTGTCCTCCTCATGCGCCTGTTGACCTTTATTGAGCATTTTGAAGACCTTTTTGACAAAACCATAGACCTAATGAGACCTAAAACCCTAAAAATAATTTTTGCGGATTTAAAGACAAAAAATGACTGCAGATGATCTAGATGAATGAAAATGGGCCAGCAGGTAAAGGACATGAGGGAAATTTTATAATAAGCCACTACTGTTAGATGATCCATGATCCTAATGGAATGCAGCTGACCGAGCGAGACACCTAAAATGCAATGCAACAAGAGAATTTGATCATTGACGGAGGGATGAAGATACCGACACTAACAACCTCCACCGTTTCGACCTTCTGAGTTTCTTTCCCAACCTTTACCCAACCCCAATAACAAATACATACAAATGATCCATTCTATGAACCCTCTTTCTTCATCTAGATAGCATTCCATGATAGTTGGAGTCAATGACCTCCAATTGAGATCATTGAAGATAGTAACCTCAGAAAATCAAAAGCAGCCTGTGTTGATTATCAACGAGAAAGGTGAGGAGGAAACTCCTGACCATTCTGAAAAAATGACACCATCTAGCCTATCCCCATACCTTATAAGCCTTTTCCATCTTCTTCCAACCCACCTCCCTATCCAGAGAGGTTAGTTGTGGAGAAGAAAGACCCCATTTCTGAGTCTATCCTAGCTTCTGAGCTTAGGAACATTTTCATAAGGGTACCTTTGCTCCAAGCTATTAAAGAGATCCCCATTTTCACAGAAAAAATTAGGGAACTCTATCTGAAGAAGCCAGGAAGGATAATATTAGAACCTCAAACTATTCAATTTGTTGGCAGAGCAGCAAAGTTAATGACGGGGTGTATGAACATGGAGAAATATACCAACCCCAGAAACCCTATTGTCTCTATTCAGATAGGTGATGTCCTTGCCTCCAATGTACTTATAGACTTGGGGGCATCCATTAATGTTATGACCAAGAAAACCATGGATCAACTTGGATTGGTCCATATTCGTCCTACTCCCGCTGTGCTTGAACTAGCAGATAGATCTAAAATCAAGTCGAAAGGGGTGTTGGATGATTTGGTCGTTTCTCTAGACTCTTGGGAATACCCCGCAGACTTCATTGTGCTTCATTCAAAGAATCCGATGGGAGGACATCCCTTGATCTTGGGATGACCATGGTTGTTGGCTTATGGGGGCCTGATCTAGGTTCAGAGTTATTTATCCAAACAAACCCCTACACTACTAGCCCTTTCAACATCAGCCCGCGTGGTGTGGACTGAAGTCTAACCTGAAGCAGTATGGGGGGATGCTAGAACCAAGTTTCCGCACCCTTGAGATGGATGTGATTTCGGTTTAGTCCAACTGTACCTACCTTCACACAGGTTGTTTCATGCTCTATTCTAAGCTTCAGTACATTCGCAATCTATTACGATCAGCTTTCATGTAGCCCTTACCAGGGGTTGAGAAGCTTTCGCATTGTTATGGCAACGAACTACGCTATTTACCCAACTATGAAGACATGGCGGAAGTCTTCTTTGAACTCCGCGAAGCTCTGCAAATTTTTGTAGACTATGGGAAATAACCACGGCTTGCGATTAATCCCCATCCTGATGTTCATCTCCATGAGAACCCAAAAGATATTTCTTTCCCTTATCCTCTGTGCATCCCTGGTTGCCCACAGTGAAGCGTACTTCACTACCTCTGGAAGATCCTATGCGATCGATAGGAACTAGCTATCTTCAAGAAACTCCCATGCCACTAGTACTATCGAAAATAGGAGCCATGCATGATGAAATGTTTTTCCCTACTCTTGTGCCTCGCGGCAGTTCTCAAGGAACTCACTGCATAGATAGTTTGCCCAGTTGAACTGGAACCCTTCTGTGCACTGTGCTGCTAGTGCAAGCACTAGTGTGGGCACCTCATCCATAGGGCATTTCCACATCACCTTCCCTTCCAATATCTGTGTTGTGACCTTGACTGCAGGGTTGTTGATGCTGGAAATGGCGTACCCTCACTTCTTTTTCTCCAATTTAAACTTCTTTTTCATAGCCTCCACGATGGCCAAATCATCACTCTTTCCTTCTAGAATGTTCGTTGGGTCCTCCCATATGCACGGGAGCCATGTAATCCTATGAATTAGATGGTCTGTGATGGGGATGTGCTCCTCCAGCCACAAGCACCCATCATGCATCAAGCAAAGCAACTGTCTGATGATGAAAATGGTCACTGGGGTGCGGTGGTAATGCGGCACCCAGAGCAGCTTTAGCAACCCTGCTTTCTCAACACCTCTGAGCCATTTTCATGGCTCCAACTCTATCATTCCATTCAGCATGTGTTTCTTCTGGCACATTAGCTGCGTGGTTGCTAAATGTGGGAACTTCTCGTGGTCCGCGAGGTCCCAATATTAAAATTTCAACACGGGCACCCATCCCAAGTGTGCTCCTTCAAACACAATATCATCTGGGAGTAGAAATGTTTGCAGAGAGCTCTTGCTCTCACCTATATCCTTGGGCATCTTTGCTTTACCCTTCTGCAGGGGAACATATGTGGGCAGCCTAGTGAGAGGGTTCACACCCTGCATTTCAACTTCCATCTCTGCATCCTCCTCCTCAACCAAGATTTCTTCAAACTCTTCCTCCTCATCGGCCTCCAAATTGATGGCCTTCCCCTTTTCCTCCATTTTGAGCTTGGTCTTCAGCGGATTTCTAGGCAAGATGTGCAGCGATATCATGGCCTGCTTGTCCTTCTTAGGTCTCGGTGTGTGCGGTGATTTAGGGACTTCTGTGATTGTTCTGGCACTCTCTAGGCTTCCACTTCTATAATTGCCTGTGTGGCTTCCCTGACTGTCATTTCTCTGGTATCCATGAATTTTTTAGGTGCTGCCATAATGCGATTCCACAGTTCTCTCAGTGTCTTTGGTAACTACTCAAGAAACAAATTCACTTTCAGAATATCGAATAAGTCTCGGTTCATGAATATCTGAGTGCGCAATAACTCAGTTCTCAAATTTCCAAGTGTTGTTTGCTGGACAACCATTTGTAATTTATAACGCCTTTAGAATTTGAATTCGACCATTCTCCCCACATTCAGTCCATTAATGCTAGATTGGCGGTAGATTTCAAGAATCTTGCCCATAAAGTTTTCCTTAATTTCTTGTCGCCTGCTCCATTTGGTCTCAAACCAAGCATCACATCGTGAATAGTGACTTTAACAAACACTTTTCGACCAGCCCGCACACCAGCGTAGCTACCCCCACGTTGTTGCGGACCCTGTGACACTTCGCTACTATGCACAGTTCTCGAGCAGAGTAGTTTATAGTCCCACGCCTCCTTTCAACTACCTAGAGTGCTAGGACTGTGCTTCTATCGGCTAGTTAGATGGCTGGGCCACCTGTGTATGGCTTCAGATGACCGCCATTCACTTTTCCTTGGAAGGGATCTTGATTTAACATAACCATCTAGACTGCGCCACCCTCGGTAATTTCCTTAATAACATATGGTCTGAACCAATGCATTTTGAGCTTCCCAGGAAATTTATCAAACTTACTATCATGCAACAGCACCAAATCATTCACCTTAAAGGTGCATAGCTTAATATGCCAATCGTGCCATGCCTTTTCATGCTGATTCTATAGTACCTACTGGTGAAATCCAACAAAAAATCGTTCTTCTTCGAGCTCATCTAGCTACGTAAGCCTCTCCTCTAGGGCTCCGCAATTTGTCATACATGTGAGCATTGTTATGCATAGACTAGGAACGATGTATTCCATAGGCATTATGGCTTCCACTCCATAGACAAGCCTAAAAGGTGTCTGTCCCATCAGTTTCTTGTACGTCATTCGATAAGCCCATCATACTACAGGTACGCGTAGGTCCCAATAACTTCGCTTTGCATTGCATACCTTGGTCAGCGGGGTTTCCAGTACTTTGTTGAACACCTCTATGCGAAAAAATTCCTACACGATTGCTCTTTCTACATAATGTCTTCCCAACTTTAAGAGCCATCTGCAAGGTCGCCCTCCCAACACATGCTTATTGACCATGTATTTTAGCGTGGAGTACATGTGTATCCGTGCAGGTTGGGACTCTTTTCCATAGGCTTGCCTCCACTTGGCAAAATGTGTGCACGGGTCATCCTATCGATCATACTTGTTTGTCAGCCACATCTTAGGCTTCCCAAATCATACTCTCATCATCCTCCTACATTCGCACCAATCGTCAAAGCTTCCTTTGTGTGTACCCCACCATCTCGCGAGCATAGTGCATAGTACCCAGTCCAAGGCATGGAAGCATTTCTTTTCTAGCACCTCCCTTTCAAATACATCAAAGAAGGTATCTACCTCATTTATTCCATCATAAGTAGGCAGATCTCATACTTCTATCGACACGCAGTGCAGCGACCTGGTCATCATATTGAAATTAAGCATAGTTACCTCATGTAACCGATTCTGCCATCGTTCTATTTCTTCATCATAATCTGAAGTACATGAGCTCTCATGCTCCCATGTAATCCGCCCATTTGTGGTGGGATTCACCTAGTCTTGGTCTCACATTGTTATCTTGTAGATGCAGTCCAAATCATCATTTCTCTCATAGTTTCAGACCGGTTCTGTATAGCGTGATCCCTCAGCAGGGTCCAGGGGTACAATAATGCACAGTGACTTCTTCTAAAAAATCATTTTGCGCTTCTTCAAATTAATTACCCCGTTCATATTAGTGGCCCAGTCAATTCCCAAGAGCACGGGTTAAGGATTGCTGTCATCAACAATCTCTATCACTTTGAAATCTGCCAACACGTTTTCTCCCTCAATATCCATAGTTATTCCCTACAATCAGCCCATGGGTATTATTTTCTACTGATTTTCCATCCTTAGCTTAATTGGAGACCATTACAGCGCAGGTCTCCCATTCGCTCCCATGTCTGTTTTGGTAGAACATTCGCATCTGATCCCAAATCTAGAATTACTTGGTGCATTTCATATTTCTGCGCGATTAGTCTCATTTCTCTTCCCGTCCTTGTCTTATGTTTTCCAATCTTGCGGATTACACACGGTTCTCCTAGCGCAGTCCCAACACATCTGTTGATGAGTTCCTGTAACCTTTTCATAGCCTTACTGTTGCACAGTAACTTCAGACAGGTTTCAAGGAATGTTATGAGCATAGATGGGTCCATTTCCAACTCTGTTTTATCTTTGCTTCCTAAAGTGGAGGCATCAACGAATCTCTTCTTAGCTTCCATGAAGGTTTCCCGAGCGCACTCCAAATCAAACTCTGCTTCTTTCGTTGGAGCTTTGTGAACCCAAGTACTCTCTTCCGGTTATTTCCATTTGTCATCTCCCGTCTCGATTCCACTTCGAAGCATAATGTTGACATTAGGATCTTCCTCTTGTGGCTCAGACCTCATCATCTGCAGGTTTAAAGTCGGGGGAGGTGGTAGCGCTCCCTTGTCACGTATCCTAGCTATCAACATAGGACAATCCTCTGTCTCATGATCAAAAAGTGTGCAATACTTGCACGACGGGCACATTGGATTGGTGCAATCATAGGCATAGTGTCTTGGACCTCTGCAATTGTAGAAAATCAATTGTCTGCTACCTCTACCAGGTCCTCCTCCGCCTCGACCTAATCTATGCCCCTAAAATCCTGTTCACGCCATTCCTGCATTTTGGTCAAGGGGCTGCATTTCGACCCGAACTCTGTAGGTGGGAGTTCTATCCATCATCAACTCATAGCTTCTGCAAGTATGCTCTTCATGTCCCACTGACCTACAAAAGTTGTAGAAGACCTATTGAAAATTTTGCGTATACTTCTATAACAAGTGGCGATTTTCTATGGCATGTTTTCTTACTATTTGACAAATCACGCACCACAAAGCAGGCACCTCACTAGGTCCTGCTTGAGCTTTCGGCCTTAAAGGTAGCGGTCCATCTCCTGCGAGGTAATTTGTAAAAACCAGGAAGTGGTATTTTTCATGAACATGACCCTTGCATTTCACACACCACACTTCTTCGCGCACTTTTGGTCGAGCTATCCTGTCCTGTTTCAGACTCTACATCTCAAGGCACAAATTCTTCAGCTGCGTGTGAATTTTCTGAACTCCTAGGTTAGGATCCTACATCGGGGTCTCATGAAGCCTCATAGTAATTTCCAAAGCTTCTGCATGAGTTGTTATCTTCTGTTGTGACAATGCACTCCTTAAATGTGGTAGTAGTGAAGCTACAAACCACTCGCGATGCTAGCTATCTGTCAAGTTCATATTGGCTTCACGAATTGTACATTTCAGCCTCTGATCTAGCTCCCAAGGAGTCTCACCTGGTAGCATTATGATCTCTTTAAATCCAATGATCGACTGCGCTTCAGACTTAGGCCTGCTAAATTTTTTATTTAGTGTTTTTTGGATATCCGCGAATCCCGCTTTTGGATTATCGTTGGAGTACTTAATATACCAGGTCAATGTTTGATCTTGCAGGGTGCTAACCAGTGTCGCCTTCTTTATATGGTCATCTGTAACACCTTTCGCTTCCCATACAACCCTTAAAATGAACCAAAATTGGTCCAAATCTTCATTTCCAAACCCTTTGAACATAGGAAACTTCACTGTGTTTTCCATACTGAATCGTGGTGGTGGTGGAGTTGGTACGGTGGAAGATGGAGGTGATGGCGGTGAAGCCGGTGGTGGTGTGGATGGAGGTGGTATTCATGGAATTATTCGTCTTATCAACTGAATAACACTTCGTGGTGAGACCTTCACGAGCTCTTCCTCATCCCCTTGGGGAGGTGAAATCAAGTGGTTATTTTCTAGACCCTTATTTCCTTCATTCCTGTAAACTTTTCTACTTCACATTGCCCCGAACATCAAGGTAACTGCATAATCCACTTTTTTCACAACAACATTTTAAGCCAAGTATTCAAAGAGTTTATGTACTTACCTCGCGGTCCTTTGAGAAAGCGTTTCTCTGCTCATTGTCGCTGACTGAGGTGTCAACCGTGAACTCAGTAACAAATCCTCCTATAATACAATCGAGCCAATGATCGATGACGTGGGTGATCTTATCTTCTGATGCTTCCAACCTTCGCACTAGCTCTAGGGTCCACACAATAGGATTGTCAAGTTTCCACCTTCCTTGGCTATCTGCTAGCTTTGCGATCCACTCGTATAGCTCAGTAGGGAAGGATGCGAAAAAGATTTCATGGATCTTTGTATACAAATAGCTGTCTAGCCACTCCTCTTTTGATAGTCATAGGTTTTTGTTCTCTTTTGCTACAAACTCATGAATTTTTCTATCCAACCAGCGTTCAATTTCCTTCTCAGTTGGATTCCAATGATACGACATCACACATCTCTATGCAGATTCTGGTCCCAGCAAGGGGAAACATTTGTTAGGTTATGGGGGCCTGACCCAGGTTCAGAGTTATTTAGCCAAACAAATCCCTACACTACTAGCCCTTTCGACATCAGCCTGCGAGGCGCGCACTGAAGTCTCACCCGAAGTAGTATGGGGGGATGCTGGAACCAAGTTTCCGCACCCTTAAGATGGATGTGATGTCGGTTTAGTCCAACTATACCTACCTTCATGCATGTTTCTTCGCACTCTATTCTAACCTTCAGTACCTTCACGATCTGTTAAGATTAGCTTTCATGCAGCACTAACCTGGGGCTAAGATTCTTTCGCGTGGCTATGGAAGCGAACTGCATTATTTTCCCAACTACACTAAGTATCTTACTTATCTTATTAACGGATCTTGATTATCTTCACATAAATAGATATTCTAACTTGCATTTACTTAATCAACACAATTATACACATTCACGCATCATATAAGCATTAGAAGTGAAATTTGTACCCAATATAACAGATGCATAAATAGGAAATAAATACACAGAATTGATAGAAAACTTCTCTTTATTAATACTTCCAACTGTTTATAGACTCGACTCGCCTTGTGCACTCAGTTGTAGGGGTCTGTGCACTCAACTTCGAACTACTAGGCCTCTACGCACTCAGTTACAGATCCTCTTCCTATGCTATGACCCAAAACTAGACTTCACACTTCAGAACTATCTTGCATACATCATTTGTTCATCTTGTGTCTACATGCCTTAACTACTTATAGCCTCCCTCTATTTATACAATCCCATGGTCTACATACCATGGGTAGGTCTTCTACAGCCGACATTACATTGTCAAAATTAAGGGCGGACAACCCTATGATTCTTTAACAAACTACACGCTCTACGCCCACAAAATGCAGAGTCTTTACATTGGAATTACGAAATTGACCAAAATTTGGGCTCTAAGCCCCAAAACTTCCCTTGGGGGATCCCATGCCCAACAATGGCTTGCTACAACCGATGCTTATATCAGATGCCATTATGGTGACATGTATATTTCCCATGGAGATTCCAGGAAGAAGGTCACCTTGTATCCACCTGCTAGATCCATTTAGGAGCTCCAAGACACTTTATTGTTAGACTACAATAATGATGAGGTGACTCAGCCTGTTTCCTTGACACATCAAAATGCCGAGTTCTCGTAGGAGGGTGAGATTCAAGACTTCCTGAACAATCTAGACACCATGCCCAATTTTGAGTCATTGATTCATATTTTTAGTCTAGATTTTCAGGAAAGATATGAATCTCTACCTCCCTCGCCAACATCTCCAACAACAACTCTGTGTACTCTTGAGCCTGATACCACTCTTGTTGAGATTAGTCCAGGTAAATCCTTGCATATCACTTCAGACTTGGAGTCTTCCTAGCAAGAGCAACTTGTGAATTTGTTGCGAAACCATCTTGATGCCTTTGCATGGGGCTATGAAGATATGAAAGGAATTCCTCTTGAAGCTTTTACCCACCATATCTATATTTAGGATGGAGCCCAACCTATCCGACAACCCCAAAGGCGTATGAGCTCAACTCTAAGAGATGTTGTAAAGGAAGAATTGCAAAAAATATTAGATGTTGATTTTATCTATCCTATTTCTGATAGCCAGTGGGTCTCTCCTTTGGCATTAGTCCTAAAAAAATATGGGAGACAACGCATTTGTATTGACTACAGAGAATTTAACAAAGCCACTCTCAAATATTACTTCCCCCTTCCTTTCATCGATCAGGTACTCGATACCCTTGTTGGTAAGAAGTACTTTTCTTTTCTAGATGGCTTTAGCGGGTATAACCAGATACAGATTGCACCCGAGGATGAAGATAAAACCACTTTTACATGTCCATGGGGTACATTTTCTTACCAAGTGCTTCCCTTTGGGCTATGTAATGCCCCGACTACCTTTCAAAGGGCAGTATTCGCTATTTTTGCTGACCTTGAGTGTGTGGAAATCTATATGGATGACTTTTCTGTGTTTGGTGATTCATTTCAAGAAGCCCTAAAAAATCTAGAAAAAGTAATTCTTCACTACCAAGAGTCTCATCTCGCCTTGAGTGACAAAAAATGTAGATTAATGTGAAAGGGAGGGGTGGTTCTTGGCCATCTTATTTCTGACAAAGATATCCAGGTTGACCTTGCAAAAATAGAAATTATTTTGAGTCTTCCTATACCCAAAACTGAAAGGGAAGTAAGAGGTTTTCTACGACATGTGAGCTACTATAGGAGATTCATTGAGAATTTCTCAAGGATAGCTACCCCCCTTTTCCGACTTCTGGCTAACAATGGACCGCAATTTATTTCTAATCTGGTACAGGGTGTGATGGAGCAGTAAAAATATAGCATAGAAAATCTACACCGTATCACCCACAAGCAAATTGTCAGATGGAGTTCACAAACAAGGTGATTGAGTCCATCCTCACAAAGATAGTAAATATTCACATAAAGAATTGGGATGACAAATTACCAGAAGCATTATGGGCATACCGAACCACTTGGAGGAACAACATAGGACACACACCATATGCATTGGTGTACGGGAAACAATTCCTCTTGCCAATAGGATTCCAGATCAAGATTTTCAGGACTATAGTCCAATTGGGGCTAGATCTCTCTGAAGCACAAAAACAACATCTTCTACAGTTGAATGAGTTAGATGAATTTCAAAGGGATGTTGTTAAACAAAACATATTGGCTCAACAAAAGCACAAGAACTGGCATGACAAGTCTATTCAGAAGAAGCAATTCCAACCAGGTGATTGGGTACTCCTTTATGATACTAGATTCAAATATTTTAAAGGGAAATTCCATACACGCTGGATGGGACCCTATGAGGTGGTCAAAGTGTTTGAAAATGGAGCGGTAGAGATTAAAACTATTGATGGACAAAATTCTATGTTCCTAGTAAATGGGCATAGATTGAAGGTATATTTTCAGCCCCTTACTAAAGGAGATTTTATGCAGCAAGTCCAACAACAATATGAAAAGGAGTTGGTAGGTGGTAACACCAACCTGTTGAAGATTTGATTCTTTCTTTTCCTCATTGAAAAATAATAAAAGAAAAAAATGACAAAAATAAAAAATATAATAAGAATTTTTTTTCCTGTAATTGTGAAAATCAGTTGACTGACATGATTGCAGAAGGATCAACCTAAAAACCAGCATGCTGGCAGGAAGATCAAAATTTCAATAAAAAGGGAATGTTACTTGATTTTTTAGATATGTTGGTTGCCACCAAGAAGAAGCAGGTTCAAGGAACCCAACCCTTACCCAAGTTTGGGGTAACTAGCATGGAAATTTTTATCCAAGTAAATGCTTAATTCCCGCTGCAATTACTTTTTCCGGCACCAGTGCAGGCAGACCTTGAAGATAAAATTTTTCCTTTCTTCTATTTTCCCGTTTCATAATTCCCACTATTTTTCTTTTCTGAATCCCATAATGAATCACCCTCCTTTTTCTTCTAAAAAAAATAAAAAAAATTATCCCTATCCGATTCCGTAAAATCCCTCTTTTCTCCCTTGAATTTTTTCCACATCCCATTCTCGTTTATCCCCCTTGGTGATATTATTCTTGGAATCCCTACTGTAATGTTCCTTCCCATTCTAAAAATTACCCCTTTCCCACTTCTTTATTCCCTCATAAATTGATTGCAGAATTTGATGCAGTCAATCCAGAAGGCATGCTCATGAAACACCAAAGGATGGTGAATAAAACTTTTCTTGTATATTGAGGCAATTTTTTTTTAAGTCTAGCTACAGAATTGTGTTCTATCAGAATTGTTATTTTGGTAAAATCCCTGGTGCAATATGCGCAGTGCAAGTAGTCAGTGCAAGCACGCAGTGCAAGCAGGATCAGTGCAGGAGCGCGGCCGACTATGGAAGCAAGTGCAAAACAAATTTCACATAGTCCAGGAGCATCTTATGAAGAATGTTTATGGAATTTTATTACTCTGCACATGAGTGATTCCTGCACTGATAGATCATAGCATTATATATTTTAATTAATACTTTGTTTTATCATTTACTAACTTAGGAAATTTTTTAAAGTGCAAGATATATTGGGTTCTGAAATCTAATTTTTTAATGAGTACTGAAATATGTCTTAATTGAATTATGAGGTAGACCATGGGATAGTACAGATTGTCCAAAAACTCATACTCACCTCCTTTGAAACAATCTTCCATCACGTTTTCATCATCGTCTTACCTCATAACCCGATCATTATGACCATTACACTGCCGCCGCATAAGCCTCCGCCACATCCAATCATTATTGCTCACCCGTAGCAAGATGATATGTATCTGCATCTAATCCGAGGAGCCGTTCTTTTATCATTAAACATGATCAGTTGGATGGGACTGAAAATACGAAGGATGGATGAACCTCCGGCATAAAATTGTCAGCAGCCGTTGGTATCACTCACTGAAATCCTTTTAAGGTTGTGACAGGAAATTGTGACAAATTTGAACATGGCACCTGTAAGGAATGAGCCATCGTCCTTGAAGGAGATAGAGCAAACTATGGAATACCAGAACAGTCTTGCACTATTGCAAGAATCTGGATTCCTTCCTTTTTTACAGAAGTTCGATGAATTGACATGGTTGTGGTGCTAGAGTTTACGAGGATGTTTGAAGGAGGCCGAGATAGGGTCAGCTCATTAGAGTTCGAAGTCACAGAGGAGTCCATTGCGCAAGCTACAGGTTTGAAAACTACAAGGGAGCAGTGCTTCAAAAAGGTGTGGCTTGAAAAGAAACGATGGGGTTGGTTTCTGATTAACAAAAAGCTCAAATTTGATTAGAAGAAAGGGCTTCCGTAGAGCGCCATGCTCGGAAAATGGCGAGACCTCTTGTACATACTATATAAATGTTTGACCTGCGAGGGACGTTACACATTAGTGTTCATGTACCATATCATTTTTTTGTTTCACATTGAGTCGAGGAAAATTATCAATTTTCCTTACTACATGCTCTGAAGTCTCGAGAAAATGGTGAAAGGTGTGCAGAGTGGGGACGCAAGCCAAGTTGCATATAAGCTATATCATCATGGGCTTATCACAATCCTCATCAAGAAAGTGCTGGAAGAAAAGGGAGTGACCTGAAAGGCATTCCTGAAGGAGTTTCGGGCGAGGAGTGTAGGGAAGTCTGATGGCACCAGTGCGATTAAGAAAAGGAATGTAGAGACGTCGTCCCCTACCAAGAAAAAGGGTAAAAGCATGTCGCCACAAGTAGAAAAGAATTTTGTCGAATATATTCCACCCTCAGAAAAGAAAAGAAAAATCAGAACCCCGAAAAAGAAGAAGATTGTCTCTCTAGGGATGAATCAGTATTGTTCAAGCTCTCCGATTTTGCTTAATGAATCACCCCTGGTTTCACCTAAAGACCATAACTTGCAAATGCAGTGGCCCACATCATGGTAAATGAAAAAAATGTGGAAAAGGAAGATGACATATTGTTGTCTACCTTTGTTCACAGATTAAGAAAGAAGAAGATGACACCGAGTGCAGGTGAAGTTCAGGTAGATGGTCACGAGGATGATGAGGCACAACACATGGAGACCCTCGATAATTTCGATGAACAGGAAATCGAAACCCTCAATGCTTTTGATAAACAGGGTACTAAAGCCCCTACTGGTTTAAATGAACAGGGTATTGGATCCCCTAAAGAATTGGAATAATACGGCATTAAAAGACCTGTGGAGTTAAGTGCACAAGGTACTGAAACCCTTGGCACGAAGGTTGTGGAGGGCACAAAAACCCTCAGTGATAAGGAAACCCCAGGTGCAGAAACTCTTGGTGATGTCATAATGCAAATGCTAGATGACCTTAATCTTGACAATGACGGGACTTACTTTGAGTCTGCTGCAGAGAAGTTATTTACACCAGAGGATCTGAGAATAGAGCCCTCTACCCTCTACCTCAATAACCGAATAGTGGAACTGGAGCATTAATTTCATGACATGGAGGCTTTGAACCAGGTCATGAAGGAGCAAAATTGGCAAAAGAAAGGTGAGGTACAACTGCTCGCAGAGGTCAAGAAGCAAAAAAATAAGTGAAAGTATGGAAGTATCAGGCTTCCAAGTGCTACAAATGCCTCAAGAAGGAGACTAATTAGCTGAAAGGAGCCCGAGGTAAAAAGCCAAAGGTAGTGAAAGCAGGGATAAGTATTGAAGTACAGGATTGAGAGTTGGCCACCCATTTTTGAAGATTTTTTGCAAAAGGTAAAATGTTGTGCGAGGAAACACAACATATTAGGGATGGGAGGATGTTTGTGTCCCAAATTTCTCTATTTTTACCCTATTCCCATAAGCCTTAACCTCTGTTTTATCTCTAATTAACCCTCTCATTCCTGCACCAATCGAAGATAATCATCTATTCCTACATATACTTCGTATTTCATAATTAAGGTTTATTAAGTGATTTATTAATTACTTTACATAGATTTCATACCTTTTAGTATCTCTTGTAACTTATGTTTAACTTTCCTAAAAGTAATTGAAGAACTAATTGTTAATAATTATTTAGCGTGATCAATGCAGGTAGATTCCTGCACTGCCAACAATGTTGCTCCATGATCTCCATGATAGTTCGAATCCTTCCACATGGGCGTTTTTGATCCACGACTCGTAGTTCGGTTGCAAACTATCGGAAGATGGATATTGGCAACATATATTTAGGGATACTTGGCGAGAATATGGTTTACGACCAACAAATTCCGTGCTTTATTATAACCATTAGCTGGTTTTGCAATGTTGTTTATTAGTCCATTCGACCGAAAGGTTTGAATAGGAAATGACTATAATTAGAAGAATATGGCTAAGGTCGAGAGACTATATATAATGTAGATCGTGGGTAAGGACAAGCTAGCGACTTTGAGTTTGTAATTTCATTTACTTTGTAATTTTGTATACCTCAATTCTGGGTTAGACTCGCATTATCATGTATATTTTCTAATCAAGTTTAATACAAGGAACACACCATGTTTTATCCACGTTGTGTCTAATTTTTATTTCATGCGTGATTAAGTGTTGAGCGATTTCGTTTCCTAAATGGGAAAAGAGCTAGTTGACTAGGGCCCAACCAACCCAGCTCATTTACCCTTGTGCTTTCGACATTTAAAAGGTTTGTGCGAACATTTTTTCATTTGCAGTTGCATGGCTTGGATTGTTCTTCTGTTATTTTAGAAGTTCTGAGTTAAATTCATTTCATAGTCAAGTGTGAATGGATCCGTGGTTTGGAAGTTTAATTAAGTTTATTTCTTTCTTGCAATTTCTTTCCTGCAATTACTTTCTTGGAATTTCCTTCCTGCAATTTTTGTCTTAGTTTGCTTCCACTTGGGTCATGCAGGAAGATTCTTCATGTACCCATGCATGTAGTTTCTTGCACTCCGTTTTGTTCATTTACTTCATCGCAAGGGTTACGTTCCTTTTCCTACTTATAATTTCATTTATTCCTGCAAGAAAAATTATTGTTAATTCAAGTAATCATTCTTAATTCTAAGAGTTATACTTATGAAGGATCTAAGAATCTTTACTTGAGTTAAGGGAGGACGTTATTACAAACACCATACTTAACTTGCATTTTATGACTTAAGAAAAAGGAACATAAACATTATAAGTGAATTTCCAAAAGTTAGTTTGATGCATGCAAGTTACTTCGACTGTTGCTTTGATTATTCTGATTTTTTTTTCTTTATGAAGTTTACTTTCATTGCAAAGTTCAATTAATTAAAGCATTCTTTTTCACATGTAATTTATCTCAGAATCTAGCTTGAAATTTCAATTATTTTCAACACGTCTTTTAATTATTTCGAAAGTAAATTGGAAAATTTGGTGAAGGAAGCTCTGTATCAGGGAAAGAGCTGGTCTCTTGTCACAGGAACAGAGTGTTCTAAGCCTTAAGGCATAGAGCACCTCCACAAAGACATAAATCTTCAGTAAAGAAGGTAAAATACACTTTTTCACATAAGTACTGTACTTGCACTAGTGCAAGTAGATTGCAATAGTACAAGAACAGGTTGCTTGGTGAAGAAGGAAAATCAATTGGAAAACAGATCTTTGCAAGGGCCCACTTGTTAAGTTGTTAGCCATATGTACTGAAGATAAACCTAGTATCTCATTTCAGCATTTAAGATTTCTTCTAGTTATATGAAAGTTCCTTTACTTGATTTCCTCGCAAATTATTCTTTTACATTCTAGCACTAGAATTGCTTTGGTGTCGATTGCCTTTAAGATTATTTTATGTTTTATTCTGTGACATTTCATTTAAGAAGTAGGATTAGGAATAGGAAAAGTTCATGCTGCTTCTTGCATTACCTGTGCTTCATCTCTAAGTTTACGAAACACCCGGGTTAAAAATTAAGTGTTGAGGAGTTTGCGTAAGTGAAATTCCGGCACCCAACACTCATAAAATCGTCAAGGCGAGATTCTACTGGCCTACACTATTTGGAAATGTGCATTTACAAGTCAGGTCTTGTTATAAGTGCCAAGTCTTTGCTAAGAGACAAAAACTATCTCATTTTTCCCCTGATCCCAGTGCATGTGGACGAACCTTTCAGGCAATGGGTACTAGACTTCATAGGAGAGATAAACCCACCTTCTAGTGGTCATCATAAGTGGATATTAACGGCCCCAGATTACTTTTCCAAGTGGGTAGAAGCCATCCTGACTAGAAATGATACAGACTCAGTGGTAATTAAGTTCATTGAGGAGAACATATTATCGCATTTTGGTTGCCCCATCAAAATAATCGTTGACAATTCCCAATTTTTCAAATCAGAAAAATTCAACAACTTCTGTCAGAAATTCAATATCATCGTAGGGTAGTCCACTACTTACTATCCCAAGGGAAACGATTTAGATGAGTCCTCAAATAAAACTATGGTGAGAGTGTTGAAGAAGATCATCACCGAAAATCATAGGAATTGGTACACCCAATTGAAGTTTTTATTCTGGGCCAACCGAGTAACTCCTAAATGCTCCATTGGAAAATTGCCTTTAGAGCTTGTGTATGGTAAGGGTGCGGTTTTCCCAATCCAATTAGCAATGCCATTGGTGAATTTACTGCAAGAAGATGAGGAGGAGCCAAGTGCTTTAACGTGAAGGATAAACCAACTAGTTGACCTAAATGAAAATAGTGAACAGGTGGGGACTATATTGGTTGATTACTAGCAGAAGATGAAATCCCTATTTGAAAAGAAGGCCAAGGATCGACCTCTTCAACTATGAGATATAGTTCTCAGATGGGATGTCTGATGACAAGAAAAGGGCAAGCACAAAAAATTTGATGCATTGTGGTTTGGCCCTTTCAAAATTTCAAAAGAAAAAGGAAATAATACTTACCTACTCGAGAAACTGGAAGGTGAATCATTGCAGCTACCAGTAAATGGTCATTTCCTCAAACTTTAGTTTTAGAATTAAAAGGTACCTTCTTGCACTCATTGTAAATACTGGTGTGTGTTGTAATTATCATATGAAATTTCCATTTTTCTATTTTAAAGTTCAACTTTCACAAAATATTCACTTGTTTAAGAAGACTCCATGCCTAATGGAAATAAGGCTATTGGTCTATAGGTTCTCAGAACCTTGCCAGCAAGGCACTATCCCGAGTTGGAGCCAATGTTTTCACTCACTGCGTTGTGAGTTTTCATTTGTCCCAAGTGCAAAATATTAGTGAAGTTTGAAGCCATTTTTCAAACCCAAAAATCTCTCAAAGCTAAATCAGATGCTCTCCATTGCATAGTGCTTGGAACGAGCTTTCCAATGGTATATGGAAGGCTAAAAATGGACTTCTAGATCAGATGATATGGCTTGTTAAAGTTGAGAAGTTCTATTGCCTTTAAAGTGAATGAGAAAAGCATATAGGAGTTTTGGGAGCTCCTCGCAACCATAAATCAAAGTTTCTTTTGAAGTAGCAACATGGAAGAGGATCGAGATCAATGATCAACGATCGCTGATATCACAAATTGAAATTGGAGGTTCCTACGATCCCGCATATTGGTGATCGCACATTGTAGAGGTCCTGTGTAAATTGCAATCGGAGTTCCTGCGATCCAGGCATATCGGCAATCCGTGAGTCCAGGGCATAACAAATCAACGATCGGCGTGATGGTAGGTTTATAACTCCAAAACACTATGATATTGCCATGTTGTGATATGATATTGGAAAGCACTGGGAGGGGCAAAAAATTTTTAACAAAGGATTTCTATAAAAAAACAAAGGCAAGCAGGCTATTTCTCTCTCCTCCAGTAGGTCCACGTGGCAGTGCATGATTGGTCCTGAAAAAGACACATGACAGTCGATGTTAGCATGATGTGCTGGTACAAAGGACATGTGGCATGCATATTTGGAATTTTAAGGGGTCAAATGGGGCCAAAAAAAGATAACACATGTCACCAATCACAAGGTGACACATGGCAAGATATGATGTCATCTCGAAAATCGACGATCGGCAGTCCTTGCTCATCGCAATCGCAAAGGAGAGGAGGATGCAACTAGAGATGTGGTCTAGGAAAGTTGTGATTGCTGATCTTCGATATTCAGTTAAGCACTAGGTCACTTCCCCTGGTCACATGAGAAGGAATACAAATAGGGGTTGAATCATACGGGGCCTTGTTGTGCTATACAACAACCCCCCATTTCATAAAATTTTACTTTAAAAAATCATAATATGAAATGGGTCACTTTTAAACTTAGGTGTATGAATAAAGTGGTATTAACCCATTATTAGAAAAACCTCATCAAAAGGTCCAATGAAAATGATATATTTTAAAAATAAACCTTTTGAATAAGAAATAAAGTAGGTCTTTTAAATAATTATAAAGTTCTTTGTTATTGTGATAAAGCGATCACAAGATCGCATATCGCATTAATAAGAAAAACATATATAAAAGATCCATTGACTTACTCCGAACCAAAAATCAAATCGCTATCAGATATTGGGAAAAGGCAAAACACATAGCATAAAGAAATTCCTCCCTCATTCCTCTGATGCGATAAAGTGTATCGCCATCGGCAGTCGGCCGTAACAACCTAACACACGAATTTTGACACATTCAAATCCTCCGATGCGATAAGGCGTATCGCCATCGGCGATTGGCGATGTTGCAATGGCATAAGTAATATGACCCGAACCCATCCCCGATTGCGATGTATTAAATCAATGCGCGTGTTTCGAAACATATTTAAAAGGCTTGCATGCATTGTATCACCTTATGGTGATTAAAAGATATTTTGGACTATTATCAAAGCCTTCCCGTTCAAGTTACCAAACACCGATTGCGATCTTCTGATTATCCACCAAAAATCTAAGCCACGCTTGAATGGATCATTCATCATATAAACGATATGATGGGTATTTAAAAACTCCTTTACCATGATTGACAGGTCAAATGGCCAATAAATGAAGCAGTTATGTCGATATTTTCCTTTAGATTGTATCTGCGGCAGTTTCACTATAATCCTTTATTATCCGCTAATCAATATAATTCTTTCATATTGGCTCATACTAGCTATTCTATGTATCACGTTGGTTTCATTCCTTGTGCAGAACTCCGCCGAAATAACAAACTTGAAACAAATGGGAAAGAAATCCAAGAGATCTGTAGCAGCAACAACTTCTACAGCAACAGTGCAGCCAACCAATGATCTAGGACCAAGTAAAAAAGGATTAATCTCAGACACTACATGTCTTGGCCTTGGAAATACAAGTTGGAAAATCATCTACAATTTAATTGAAGTAGAGGAGCCTGAGGAAGTATCGGAAGAAGCTACTGCAGATTCAACTAATAAATCAGAAGCTTCCCTAAAAGATTTAGCCGACTAATATTTGTACAGGATAGCAGCACGGGAGAAAATTCTTCCATACACAGATGTAGTGAGATGGGTGGTAGAAGAAATTTCGGTTTCAAATAGAACATTTTGCATAGTTGACGGAAGGATTTTTGGCTCATTTTAGCCTGATGACTTAAGAAAGATGTATCACTTGCCCAAACCTGAAAAGAAATACAACAAAGCCTTTCTTCAAAAGTTCGCAGAGGAGAACGAGACTGAATCAGCCCCAATTAAGCAGTGGAGACAGAATCCCGCAAAGCACAAACATGAATCATCGGGTAAGTACTCTGTGGAATCATTGTCATCTCCTTACTGTTATGCTTGGGCAATGATGTGTAGAATGTGGAGAATGCATGACTTTGCAAAGTTCACTATTGAAATGGTTCCTTTAATGTAAGCGGTGGTTAATAGTTATGTGATGGATTGGGCAAACATATTGTCCGATAAATTAGCCACTGCAATTCTTGACTTTAGATCAAATACACACAAAACTACAAGGACCATTCCCTCTTTTTATTACAGTGCTTATATTATGGATATTCTTTGCTTTAATTCTGAATATCTTGTGCTCAGGTGGAGATGGACTTCACAAGACCCCAAGCCAATCCACATTTATCATCAAATGTTATGGAAGGCACACTATAAAGATCACTTGTACCAAATCTGTAATGGTTTCATGTTGCCTATCTATTATGCCATTTTTTTATAAGCCTGCCCCAAGGATTTCCGAGGAAGGAGCAATTGAATTGACTGTTGTAGGAAATTGGTTCGGGGAAGATAAGTTCACATATATAAGGGTTTATGGCAGCCTAGAAAAACCCCATGTCCTTCCTTTGTATGTACCTAATAAGCTATTAGCTTGAGAATTGGCCTACCAGATAGCAACAGCAGGAACATCCAAAACTCTTAGGAATTCTAAGAAGTAGGTGTGGCCTATATTTCCTTTGAGATGCGGTGTTTACACCCTACATGATTACAAACATGTGGAAAAGGAGACAGGGCAAATAAACATGCTCAATCTTTCAGCTATTCCTAACAGGCAATATGATCCAAGGAAAGTTGTTTATAATGTTCTTGAACAAGCCAAACTTACAAAGTTTGATCATGAAAAAGATGAATTTGATGACCTGTTTTCTTCAGCAGAATCATTATTTCAGGTAAAAACATTGGCTAAAATAAAATATAAAGATGAAGGGCTGGTAGAATTTAATAGGCTCGGAGAACAGAGGTTGCAAACTCTGCCTCTGGACTTATTAGCTACTACCACAACAACCCAGTCAAGCGAGCCGGAACAGAAAATTGTTGACAAACCTCCTGCTGTGGAGAAAATTCCCGGGAAAGGAAAAGAGCCAGAACAGGAGACAAAAAAAGAGAAAGAAAAGGAACAGGGCAGTGAACATATTGATATAGATACTCAGATTGACCCCAAAATCCTCAAAGAATGGCAACAATTTGACTCCATTATAAGCAATCCCAAGATTTCACAAGGTTTTAGCACACCTCAAGTAACAGTCAATTAGGAGACAATGACAACTATAGTTCCAATTGAAGGGACCAACGGCCTACCCACCAGCAAAGATGTAGAAATAATTCCTAAAGATCCATCCGATCAGATTGTTTTGTAGATAGAAGACATACCACCATTAGATGTCTTTTACAGTCCCAAACACAGGGCTATAGTGAAAAGACAAATGAAAAGGAGACTTGATCAATCTTCCCTTTCACCAACACAAACAGAGATGGCTAATTTGGTGTGGAAAGAAGAATTTAACCCTTCTGATGACCTTACAAACCTTTCTCAGTATGTCGGAGCCTATTGGGCAGCCACTATGGATAAAGCCTCAGAAGTAAGCAATCTACTTAAGGAAAAAGATCAAACAATTGTTTCATTGCAGTCACAGGTGTCCGAAAGACAACAAAAATTAGAACAGTTAGAACATAAACTATCAACATAGCAGCAGATAAACAATCAATTAAATGAGCAATTGCTTAAGGAGAAGTAGAGGATAGACCTAAGTGCAGTACAGAAACAAAAGGAATTATCCAAAGCATTGGCCAGGTTAAATACAATGAATGAACAAATGAGTAAGACAAAAGATGAGCAAATCGCTCAACTGTCACACCAAGTAGAAAAGTTCAAGAGTCTCCCTCAACCAGCATATTTCAAATCCGAAGCTCTCCAGATCAATAAAACATTGATTGCACAGCTAAAATTGCTATGTAATAACATTTCTCTGGTTGAGCCCCTCTATGAGATTACTACATCAATAATTGAAAAATTAGTCGATGCCAGCCAGGATTTGGAACAAGTCGATGAGACCTTAACCAACTTTCTAGCTTGGCAAGACACTAGTGAAGGGAAAGCTGCGAATCTGCCTAAAATTCTATAATCACACAAAGAAATCATTTTCCTAAAATGGCAGTCACAACTGATAAAAGCAGAGAGAGAAACCTCAAGATGCAGATTATCAACCAGTAATTTAATTGAGTTAATCAATGACACTCTTTATCTGTCTAACTTGATTTCACAGTGCACTCCAGGTAAACTGTCATCAACCAAAGTGTTGGAACAAACATGCAATCACGAATTGGAGAAGAATGGAAGATTAATCGCCGGCATCCAAAGTTTAACTTGGGATACCTTTTGGTTTTTCTTAGTTAAACCATACAGTCAAAGGGCCGCACTCAAATGTTTAACCGATGTGATCGGTTACATGATTCCCGAAATCCATGATGCCACATACTCAGCGCAACTGCATTCTTATTTGAGTCGCCCTCCAAAATTGCAACCAATGCTTGTTATATTCTAGCTCAATCCAAAGGAAGATCATCCAAAACAATGAATCATGTTGCCGACTGCAAACAGGCCTATTTTGAGGAGATTCTCATGATTTAGTTATATCACCTAATAGCATTTTTATTTCATAATTAGTTAGCATAGTTAGTATTTATAGACCCTTTCATTGTCTTTAGAGGGGGTCCTCAGTTTTTGTATAAACTCAAATCAGTAAGTCACACTATTGTGATTCTGATATATTTTTTTATGAAGACTGGGCCAGTATTCTGAATTTTAACGAAGAAAGCTTTGATGAGATGTGCACTATTGCCTTGTTATGGAAGTGTTTCTAAGTTAGAAGAAGGAATTTGAATGCGATTGATATCAGAAGTGATCCAAATAACGTATGGTACTATTATCTATGCTCTTGCTTCATTCTTTCATGTAAATCGGCATTTATTTAATCTTTCCATCATTGGATATATATATGTGTTTTAACAGCAGTCCTTACGCTTATCACTATTGAATGTTTAAGGAGTGTTATCCTTTCAATCATATTTATGTCAATGATATATATTAAGAATTTTGTAATAATGTTTTCATGATTACTTTGTTCAACTATTTGAACAAAGTAATTATCATATGAATAAATGTCTTTGTTTACCAATAGAGTCATCTATATGCCTGTTCGTAGATAAAGATCATCAAAAGTTACACTAAAACAAAAATTTCTCGGGATAGATTAGTTGTTTATAATTTTAATTTTTAGAATTAAATCATTCATCCATTATCATTATATTAGAGAACCGGCCACTTATCCATCTTATTTATCAATCATTGGGAAATTGGTCTCATTATTTCCAGTCGGAGCCACCACACCAAATGGAAAAGGAGCTACCTTTAAGGTCTGGACCAGGTGGTTTTCCCCGATGTTGTTGCAGTGATTTTCGAGGCATCAACATTTTTGGCGCTAGAAGGAGGGCCTGAACCGTGAATGGCGAGCAAATCCAAATCTATAACCCATTCTGAGAGTAAATCTCCCTCCACCTCACCTGAGACCTCTCGTTTTCATGCTGAAACACCGGTATTCAAATGAGAAGAAGAGGAGTCAACTACCACTTCTCAAACCCACCATAATTCAGAATGATTAAGTCCTGAGTCCCCTGAAGTACAGTCTCTCATTGAAAAAATTCAAGGATTTTCAGTATCACCATAGAAATCGGAAGTATCTCAAGGCAGTGTGACTTCGCAATTCAATCTACCTCACCCTCTCACTAGACTTCAAAGTGGAAAGCTCGGTATTGAACCTACTGAGTTGCCTTTACCCAAGAGGAAAAGGGAAAAAAAGAATTTTGAAGGATCTGACAGTGAGACTTTCTCATAATCACCCTCCATATCATCTTCCCCAGTGCGAAGTCAACCATCCACTCCTCCATTACACATTTTTGTTCAACAGGTATCGGGAACTTCAACATCCCAACCTCCTCAAACCTCAATATCAAATCCTTCCCAAACATCTATAATTTCATCGGCAATATCATCTGCTATTAGTTTTACGATGGCTCAAAATCCATGGTGAAATCCTGGTGCGGTCGCTATGCCTCCACCATTACATCCATTGCCAGCACATCCTGAAAAGTGGTTGCCGAAATTTAATCCAGATGCAAGAATACAAGCCGATGAACATATCAACAATTTCATGTTATCAGTTAATTTAAATGGAGTGACAGAGGAAGATGTTGTTGTTAGACTTTTTCCTTATACCTTACAAGGATCAGCTGGGTCTTGGTATTTTTCCTTGCCCTCTGGATCCATTACCAGTTGGAACATTTTTCAAGAACAGTTTCTGACTAAGTATGGCAACGACAGGTCTTTAGCAACGTTAATTAATGATCTCTCGAATCTTAGGATAGAATCTAAAGAACCTATAAAGGAGTTCAACTCACGATTTAATAAACTCTTGAATAAGATTCCAACCGCCTCTAAACCAAGTGAGAAAATCAGAAGCGAATGGTATATAACAGCCCTATCTTCAAATATAGCTATTTTTGTAGATAGAGTTGCAAAACCAACTTTAGCTGAAAACATGAAAGAGGCGCTTGCTGTAGAGAAACACATTATTGCTTTAGAAAAGAAAGCTGCTCTTGAAGGTAGAAAATCCAAAAAAGTTCCTTTTAAGGATGATTCAAAGAAGAAAATACCTAAAGATCCATATGAATGGAAGGCCTACAAAAATTCCTCGAGACTATGTCAAATGAAATCGTATAAATAAAAAAGAAAGTAGTTGAAACTTCAACAAAAAGGCCATTTAGAAATTTAAGAAACCTTAATCAAAACCACCAAATGCTATATCCAATGCAGATTCAAATCCTAAAGAGGAAGAAGAGGATGAAACAATCTTGTCATCCGAAGAACCTGAAGTAGAGGAAACTGTTGAATGCCATGGGATGTGGGACTTTATTTTACCTAACTCCGATACAGAAAATGAACAGGAAGCTTTCCCTGTGACTACCAGGAGTAAGGGCGAACATGTTCAGACAACTTCGAAGAAAAGGAATACAGGTACCACTACTACCAAAGAAAAGGTTCCCACAAAGAAAGCTGCAGTGATACCATCCCAAAATCAACCATCATCTTCAAATCTACCTTCAACATCTAATACATTGGTAGCGTCAGATTCCATGGACTACAATATTATCAAAGATATGAAGAAGACAAAGGCAAATATTACTATGTTTGAACTTAGCAAACTCAAACATCAACAGAAATTACATCTTAAGGAGCTAAATGTTGTACCTTCTTCACCTCTTCCTAATGTTGTATTGTCCAAAGCTACTAATGATTCAAGCCAACCACCTCCTGGTAGAGTGGAAGCTACTGATGCTGTTTTAATTGGAGATAGATCGAATTCACATACTCCTCCTTTCCTCTTAACCTATGAGATCTATAATAGAAATCTACACAACTATTTGATTGACTCAAGGGCTTCCTCTAATATAATGCCAGCTTCAGTTTGTTCAAAACTGAACATTGAACCCAAAAGTCTACAATTCATATTGTACAGTTGGATAGAACTAAGGTCCAGGTTTTAGGGGAAATCAACTCAGTGACTATCAGGTTATCAGCTGATCCAAGAGTGGTTTAGAGAATTGATATTTTAATCGCAAATATACCTGAATTCTATGGTTTGATTTTGAGTAGAGATTGGTCTGAGAAACTCCATGGTTATATTTCCACCGATTGGTCCCATATGTGGCTACCTTATATAGGAAAGCCAAATCAGATCAAGATCGATCGAGAGAAATACATGACCCATACTGTTACTGAATTCGAGCAATAAAATCAACCAATAGCATTCAATAACAATATTTTGGGGAATTACTCATCCAAATCATTCTTCGGCAATTTCACTGCCCAACCATCTCCTTTCCCAGTTAATAATTTCACATCTCAAATCGAAAATTTCTCACAAACTGATAGATCAAGATTTGTTAATATTGCTGAGGAGACTGTAAATAAAATTGTTGATAAGTCTTTTTTTGGTCAGTATACTTTGATGGGTCTAAATCTAGTGAAGGTGCAAGAGCAGAATGTATTTTAGTTAGTCCTGAGGGAGAAAATACCATGTTACCATGCAGATTGGAATTTGAATGCACAAACAGTACAACTAAATATGAGGCCTTAATTCAAGGATTATACAGAGCAATTGGCCTTAAAGTTAAATATTTGAAAGTGTTCGGTGATTCCGAAATCATTATAAAACAAGTTAGAAATGCAATTCATTGCCTTTCTAATCATCTCAAACACTATCGGTCTTTGGTCCAGGAACTCATATCTCAATTTTTAGCATTCAATATTTCTCCCATCCCTAGGTCCCAGAATGCAGCAGCAGACCTACTAGCTAATGTTGCTTCCAAACTCCTTCCTTCAGAAGATTACAGCCCAAATAGATTTTCAGTAGAGTTAATTTTTAGACCATCAATTCCCGATAATGTCACCAATTGGTGAGTGTTCAATTATGATGAAGAGATTTTAAATTTCTTGACTTCTGACAAGTCCTACAATGATCAAATCATTGATGAAAGTGATCATGACCTTCAAATGAAGTAAAAGCAATAAGAAAACTCAATACCTAAACCAATGGTTAAACTTGAGGACCTTTATGATATTAAAGACAAATTTAAACAGGTGACCAATTCAAAACTCCAGAGTTTTACTTTAAGATTTGAATTGATAAACCTAGGTACTGATGAAAACCCTCAAAACATTTGAGATTAGGACTTTCTTCAGAAGAAAGAACGACATTCATTAGATTATTGCGGAAAAACAAATATGTCTTCGCTTGGAAATATGATGACTTGAAAACATATGATGCATCGATCATTCAACATACTATTCCAATCCTTTCTGAACAAAAGCAAGTGCAACAGAAGTTAAGAAAGATTCATCCTAACCTAGAGAGTCAAATAAAGGCTGAACTAAATAAACTCTTGAAGGCTAAGACAATTTTTCCTATCAGACATTCAAACTGGGTGTCCAATATGGTGCCAGTAAGAAAGAAAAATGGCGACATTAGGATTTGTATCGATTTCATAAATCTTAACAAGGCAAGCCAAAAGGATAAATTCCCTTTACCTACCATGGAGCAGACACTCCATACGGTAGCTAGTTCTGAGTTAATGTCCTTTTTAGATGGTTTTCATGATATAACCAAATTTTGGTCCATCCTGATGACAGGCTTAAAACTACCTTCAGAACTAAGTGGGGAACTTATGGTTACCAAAAAATGCCTTTTGGACTTATCAATGCAGGAGCTACATTCCAGAGAGAAATGGACATAGCATTCGAAGGATTGATCAATAAATCAGTAGTTGTCTATTTAAATGATATTACTATATTTTCCAAGAAGAGGTCTAACCATTTACATGATTTAAAACAAATCTTTAAATGGTGCAGAAGATATGGTATCTCACTTAACCCAATGAAGTCCTTTTTTGCTCTTAATCAAGGAAATCTTTTGGGCTTCATTGTTTCAAAGGATGGTATTTATATTGATCCAGATAGAATTACAGAGATTTCTAATATTCCATTCCCTCATAATAAAAAATCCATGCAGTCATTTTGGGTCAAGTTAACTTTGTCAAAAGATTTGTTCCAGATTTTTCCCAGATTATTTTACCATTGCAAATGATGATTAAGAAAAATTCGGTGTTTAAATGGGGACCTGCAAAAAAAGAGGCATTTGATTTTATCAAACAATCAATCATTAATGCCCTTGCTTTAAGTACTCCCAATTTTTCAAGTCATTTCATGCTATATAACCTCGCATCCGCCTCGTCTTATGCAACAGTGCTAACTCACATTAATGATCAAAACTTGGAAGCACCAATTTCATTTTACAGCTCAAATCTTCAAGGTGCTGAACTTAATTACTCGGAAGTTGAAAAACAAGCCTTTGCTGTGTAAAAAGCCATTAAACCCTCCAGACCCTTTCTCTTAAAAACTCATACAAAATTTATAGTTCCTTTTTCAGCAGTAAGACAATTACTAGTTCAAAGGGAATTAGGAGAAAAGAGAGCAAAATTAGGTCACAACATTACAAGAATATGACTTATAAATCAAGCCAGCAAATATTGTCAAAGGCCAAGGTTTTTGCAGGTTGTTAGCAGGAGCATCCAATATTCAAGAACTTGAAGGTACAGAAGATACTGAAGAAATCAATCAGATAAGTATCACAGATCCTAAATCACAATATGCAAATCTGATTTTCTATTTAAAAAATGGATATGATCCTTCTAATCTTTCCTATAAAAACAAACATGCCATTATATTGAAAGCGAAAAACTTCATAATTGTAGATGATGTATTGTTTAGGCGAAATTATGATTCAATTTTATTAAGATGCTTAGAAAAACCTAAAGTGCAAAAGGTTTTGCAGGAGCTACATGATGGACCAACAGGAGGACATTTTGGAGCTGATACAACAGCCCACAAAATCATTCATGCTGGATATTATTGGCCCACCCTGTTTAGAGATACTCATGAATATGTAAGGAAATGCCAAAGTTGTCAAACCTCCAGTGGAAGACAAAGGAAGCCAGCTTTCCCTTTGCAACCAGTGAACATTGAACAACCTTTTGAGCAATGGGGATTGGACATCATTGGAGAAATCACTCCACATTCATCCAAACAACATAAGTATATCCTTACTGCCACTGATTACTTTACTAAGTGGGTTGAAGCAATTCCTTTGAAGACAACAAACTTTGAGGCAATCATGGAATTCATAGATCAATTCATTATTACTAGGTTTGGTGTCCCAAACACTCTTGTTTTTGATAATGCATCTTATTTCTCTGGAAATTCTATATTTGAGTTTGCTATCAAAAGGGGATTTAAATTGAAGTATTCTGCAAATTACTACCCCCATGGTAATGGTTTAGCAGAATCCACCAATAAAAATATTATTAAAATTATTAAGAGAACTATTGAGCAGAATCATAAAAAATGGCATAAATCTTTGATATTTGCACTATGGCTGTAGAATAACACAGAAGGCCTCCATAGGCACTTCTTCATTTAATCTATTATATGGAAAAGAAGCTATCATACCAGAAAATTTTGTACTTCCATCCCTAGCTTTAGTGCAGTTTATTGAAGAAAGTCCCTCATCTTCTATTCAACTAAGACATGATCAAATTTTGAAACTAGAAAAAGAAAGGGAAAAAGCCAGAATTATACATGCAAAACATTAGAAAATTATCAAATCATCTTTTGATACAACTTCAACCAGTTCAAAGCAATTGCAAGTTGGTGATCTAGTTTTGAAATTGGACAAAGGCCATGAAGATAAAGGAAAACACACTAAGTTCCAGAAAATGTGGCTTGGACCATTTCAAATCAATGAGAAGATAGGCCCTTCTACTTTGATATTGCAAGATCTATCAGGAAAGAGAGATTCTCTTCCTATTAATGGCCTTATCTTGAAAAAATTCTTCAAGTGAGGAGGTAACCTCCTCTCCCTTTGTAAATATTCAATTTTCACAAAATTTGTGTGCATAACTTAATTTTTTAGGATTTTGGGAAAATAAAGTTGTAAGAAGCCTCCCATTGGTTTTTGCTATATTGAAAAAGTTACTCAAAAGAAATAGTTCTGATATTTACTTTTGAAAAATGGAAACCTTAAACCAAAGGAAAGTTTCTAGGAAATTATGTATATTTAGATTCCGAAACCCCATCTTATTTTTGTGAAATCTTCTCAAGACTTAGAAGAATTGTAAATCATTTTAATGTGTTCAACTAGCATAAAAATGGTTATTAATACAAAAAAGAAACTGATTCAATCTTAGCATCTTCAAATCTTACCCTGTCATCCATGTTCTCTTAAGGAGAAAATTGTTCATCCCATTCATCAAAGTTTATAATTACTCAGAGTGTAATTCTAAAATATATTTGATATAAAAGATAAGAGGTCTTATTACAAGCCTTCTTACCATGATCATAGGGGAATAGTTCAACTGACATTACCAATACTGCATACCAAAACAGGGTAATGGCTTATAATTATAAGACAAGGGGTCTCATCACGAGCCATCTTGTTCAGTTAAATTACAACCAGTGAATGGCATTGTCAAACAGCTGGCCACCAAACCAGGACAATGGCTTTTTATCTTACAAAATAAGAAATAAAAAAAAGTGATACAAAAATATGAAGACATACTTTTAGATTCATTCTTTTTAATTATGCTCTGAAATGGATGGGATAATGAATGATCAAATGGTTAAAAGGTATCCATGTTGATACTATAAACGTTTGTTGGAAGCAAAGGCTCTACCTATGACAAAGGAGTCATTATAAAGCTAAGTTGGAAAAGTCTTTTATTTTATCATTATCAACCAATTAAGGCTGATTTAAAACTTAGAATGTATTTAATTTTAACAAGAGAAGAAAATAGCAGAAATAGTTATTATTATATTCAGGATTTATATATACCTAGTTATATTAGAATTCTTCTATTAGATGAGATTTCCATATTAAGAAAATTTAAGCATTTTAACATTTTTCAGAGATAACTGTTTCTCCCAGTGAATCGTCAATTGTTGTGTTGTACAACAACCCCCCATTTCATAAATTTTTACTTTAAAAAATCATAATATGAAATGGGTTCCTTTTAAACTTAGGTGTGTGAATAAAGTGGTACTAACCCATCATTAGAAAAACCTCATCAAAAGGTCCAATGGAAATGATATATTTTAAAAATAAACCTTTTGAATAAGAAATAAAGTAGGTCTTTTAAATAATTATAAAGTTCTTTGTTATTGTGATAAAGCGATCGCAAGATCACATATCGCAATAATAAGAAAAACATATATAAAAGACCCATTGACTTACTCCGATCCGAAAATCAAATTTCTATTGGATATCAGGAAAAGGAAAAACACATAGCATAAAGAAACGCCTCCCTCATTCCTCCGATGCGATACAGTGTATCGACATCGACAGTCGGCCATAACAACCCATTACATGATTTTGACACATTCAAATCTTCCGATGTGATAAGGCGTATCGCCATCGGCGATCAGCGATGTTGCAATGGCATAAGTAATATGACCTGAACCCATCCCCGATTGCGATGCATTAAATCAACGTGCATGTTTTGTAAAATATTTAAAAGGCTTGCATGCATTGTATCACCTTTTGGTGATTGAAAGATATTTTGGACTATTATCAAATCCTTCATGTTCACGTTACCAATCACAGATTGCGATTTACTTTTGATTATCCACCAAAAATCTAAGCCACGCTTGAATGGATCATTCATCATATAAAAGATATGATGGGTATTTAAAAACTCCTTTACCATGATTGATAGGTTAAACAACCAATAAATGAAGCAGTTATGTCAAGATTTTCCTTTAGATTGTATCTGCGGCAGTTTCACTATAATCCTTTATTATCCACTAATCAATATAATTCTTTCATATTGGCTCATACTAGCTATTCTCTATATCACGTTGGTTTCATTCCTTGTGCAGAAATCCGCCGAAATAACAAACTTAAAACAAATGGGAAAGAAATCCAAGAGATCCGTAGCAGCAAAGGCTCGTATAGTAACAGTGCAGCCAACCAATGATCCAGGACCAAGTAAAAAAGGATTAATTTCAGACACTACATGTCTCGGCCTTGGAAATACAAGTTGGCAAAGCATATACAATTTAATTGAAGCAGAGGAGCCTGAGGAAGTATCGGAAGAAGCTACTGCAGATTCAACTAATAAATCAGAAGCTTCCCTAAAAGATTTAGCCGACTCATATGTGCACAGGATAACAGCACGGGAGAAAATTCTTCCATACACAGATATAGTGATATGGGTGGTCGAAGAAATTCCGGTTTCAAATAGAACTTTTTGCACAATTGACGGAAGGATTTTTGGCTCATTTTAGCCTGATGACTTAAGAAAGATGTATCACTTGCCCAAACCTGAAAAGAAATACAACAAAGCCTTTCTTCGAAAGTTCACAGAGGAGAACGAGACTGAATCAACCCCAATTAAGCAGTAGAGACAGAATCCAGCAAAGCACAAACATGAATCATTGGGTAAGTACTCTGTGGAATCATTGTCATCTCCTTACTATTATGCTGGGGCAATGATGTGTAGAATGTGGGGAATGCATGACTCTACAAAGTTCACTATTGAAATGGTTCCTTTAATGGAACCAGTAGTTAATAGTTATCTAATGGATTGGGCAAAAATATTGTACGATAAATTAGCCACTGCAATTCTTTACTTTAGATCAAATACACACAAAACTACAAGGACCATTCCCCCTTTTTATTACAGTGCTTATATTATGGATATTCTTTGCTTTAATTCTGAATATCCTGTGCTCGGGTGGAGATGGACTTCACAAGACCCTAAGCCAATCCACATTTATCATCAAATGTTATGGAAGGCGCACTATAAAGATCACTTGTACCAAATCTGTAATGGTTTCATGTTGCTTATCTATTATGCCATTTTTGATAAGCCTGCACCAAGGATTTCTAAGGAAGCAGCAATTGACTTGACTACTGTAGGAAATTGGTTCGGGGAAGACAAGTTCACATATATAAGGGTTTATGGCAACCTAGCAAAACCCCATGTCCTTCCTTTGTATATACCTAATAAGTTGTTAGCTCGAGAATTGGCCTACTAGATAACAACAACAGGAACATCCAAAGCTCTTAGGAATTCTAAGAAGTAGGTGTGGCCTATATTTCCTTTGAGATGTGGTGTTTACACCCTACATGATTACAAACATGCGGAGAAGGAGACAGGGAAAATAAACATGCTCAATCTTGCAACTATTCCTAACAGGCAATACAATCTAAGGAAAGTTTCTTATAATGTTCTTGAACAAGCCAAACTTACAAAGTTTGATCATGAAAAAGATGAATTTGATGACCTGTTTTCTTCAACAGAATCATATTTGAGGTACAAAAATTGGCTAAAATAAAATATAAAGATGAAGGGCTGGTAGAATTTAATAGGCTCAAAGAATAGAGGTTGCAAACTCTGCCTCTGGACTTATTAGCTACTACCCCAACAACCCAGTCAAGCGAGCCGGAACAGCAAATTGTTGACAAACCTCCTGTTGTGGAGAAAATTCCCAAGAAAGGAAAAGAGCCAGAATAGGAGACAGAACAGGAGAAAGAAAAGGAACAGGGCAGTGAACATATTAATATAGATACTTAGATTGACCCCAAACTCCTCAAAGAATGGTAACAATTTGACTCCATTATAAGCAATCCCAAGATTTCACAAGGTTTTAGCACACCTCAAGTAACAGCCAGTCACGCGACAATGACAACTATGGTTCCAATTGAAGGGACCAGCAACCTACCCACCAGCAAAGATGTAGAAAGAATTCCTAAAGATCCATCCGATCAGATTGTTTTGTAGATAGAAGACATACCACCATTAGATGTCTTTTACAATCCCAAACACAGGGCTATAGTGAAAAGACAAAGGAAAAGGAAGAGACTTGATCAATCTTCCCTTTCACCAGCACAAACAGAGATGGCTAATCTGGTGTGGAAATAAGAATTTAATCCTTCCGATAACCTTACAAAACTTTCTCAGTATGTCGGAACCTATTCGGCAGCCACTATGGATAAAGCCTCGGAAGTAAGCAATCTACTTAAGGAAAAAGATCAAACATTGTTTCATTGCAGTCACAGGTGTCCGAAAGAAAACAAAAAATAGAACAGTTGGAACAACAACTATCAAGACAATAGCAGATAAACAATCAATTAAATGAGCAATTGCTCAAGGAGAAGCAAAGGATAGACCTAAGTGTAGTACAGAAACAAAAGGAATTATCTGAAGCATTGGCCAGGTTGAAGACAATGAATGAAAAAATGAGTAAGACTAAAGATGAGCAAATCTCTCAACGATCACACCAAGTAGAAAAGTTCAAGAGTCTCCCTCAACCAGCAGATTTCAGATCCGAAGCTCTCTAGATCAATAAAGCATTGATTACACAACTAAAATTGCTATGTCATAACATTTCTCTGGTTGAGCCCCTTTGTGAGATTACTGCATCAATAATTGAAAAATCAGTCGATGTCAAGCAGGATTTGGAACAAGACGATGAGACTTTAACCAACTTTCTTGCTTGGAAAGACACCAGTGAAGGGAAAGCTGCAAATCTGCCTAAAATCTAGAATCACCCAAAGAAATCATTTTCCTAGAATGGCAGTCACAACTGATGAAAGCAGAAAGAGAAACCTCAAGATGCAGATTATCAACCAATAATTTAATTAAGTTAATCAATGACACTCTTTATCTGTCTAACTTGATTTCACAGTGCATTCCAAGTAAACTGCCGTCAGCCAAAGCGTTGGAACAAACATGCAATCACGAATTGGAGAAGAATGGAAGATTAATCGCTGGCATCCAAAGTTTTACTTGGGATACCTTTTGGTTTTTCTTAGTTAACCATACAGTCAATGGGCCGCACTCAAATGTTTAACCGATGCAATTGGTTACATGATTCCCAAAATCCATGATGCCACATACTCAGCCCAACTACATTCTCGTCTGAGTCGCCCTCCATAATTGCAACCAATGCTTGCTATCTGCTAGCTCAAGCCAAAGGAAGATCGTCCAAAACAATCAATCATGCCGCCAACTGCAAACAGGCCTATGTTGAGGAGATTCTCATGATTTAGTTATACCACCTAATAGCATTTTTATTTCTTAATTAGTTAGCCTAGTTAGTATTTATAGACCCTTTCATTGTCTTTAGAGGGGGTCCTCAGTTTTTGTATAAACTCAAATCAGTAAGTCACACTATTGTGCTTCTGATATATTTGTTTTATGAAGACTGGGCCAGTATTCTGAATTTTGATGAAGAAAGCTTTGATGAGATGTGCACTACTGCCTTGTTATGGAAGTGTTTCTAAGTTAGAATAAGGAATTTGAATGCGATTGATATCTGAAGTGATCCAAATAACATATGGTACTATTATATATGCTCTTGCTTTATTCCTTCATGTAAATCGACATTTATTTAATCTTGCTATCATTGGAGATATATATATATATATATATATATATATATATATATATATATATATATATATATATATATATATATATATATATATATATATATATATATATGTATATATATATATATATATATATGTATATATATATATATATATATATATGTATATATATATATATATATATGTATATGTATATGTATATATATATGTTTTAACAGCAGTCCTTACGCTTATCACTATTGAATGTTTAAGGAGTGTTATCCTTTCAATCATATTTATGTCAATGATATATATGAAGAATAGTGAAATAATGTTTTCATGATTACTTTTTTCAACTATTTGAACAAAGTAATTATCATATGAATAAATTTCTTTGTTTACCAATAGAGTCATCTATATGCCTGTTCGTAGATAAAGATCATCAAAAGTTACACTAAAACAGAAATTTCCCGAGATAGATTAGTTGTTTATAATTTTATTTTTTAGATTAAAATCATTCATCCATTATCATTATATTAGAGAACCAACCACTTATCCATCATATTTATCAATCATTGGGAAACTGGTCCCATTATTTCCAGTCAGAGCCACCACACCAAACAGAAAAGGAGCTACCTTTAAGGTCCTTTCCGGGTGGTTTTCCCCGATGTTGTTGCAATGATTTTCGAGGAATCAACAAGCCTAAAGGGGATCAGAACTTGCCTATTTTATGATGTTTTTAAGTGTAATAGGTTGAGGTTAAGAACCCTCGATTCAGCGATAAAATAGTATTATGGGGAATCTCAGGGCTCTGATAGTGTTTTGCAGGGAGTCTAGAAGGGCGGATGAGTCAACAACCGTGATTTGAGTCCATTATGGCCATTACACGTGTCACTCTCGATTCCTGCAAAAGAAGAATTAAAGCGATTTAGGAAAAAAGCAACAGAGAACCCGCCAAGAGAATGAGGTGTAATTTAGAAGTGACGGTTGCAACTAGAGGCCAACAAAGAGGAGTGGAGTGGAGATAATTACAGGACCATCATTTCAGTTCATTTTTGAATTTTGTTTTTTCTGTTTTATATTGATTTCATTATGATGTTTTAGTTCCAAGAAAGGCATCTTTCTGTTGAAATAATGGGAGGTGACAGAGTGAGCACGTCAAGACAGCTAGTCATGTTAGCATTTGGAAGTTCTCCTGAGATATTTTGTAATTCTCCGTTTCTCCCTCTCCTTATAAAAGGGAGGAAGAAACACTTAACAAAGGTTCAGAATTTTGAAGAAAAAACCACATGTTCTTTCTATGACTGTATTACTTCAAGATTTGCATCTTCTAGAATATTAATGAAATGGTGGCGATTCCTATGTTCCTGTACTACAATATGTTTTCCCTCTGTTAAATTCCATTATGGTCATGTTTCCTCTCTGATTTCATGTAATTGTAGCTGCTAGAAATGTTTCATATGCTTTTACAGATTCATTTGTGTTGAATAGTTAATGCACATGTCTGTATGTGGCTTTAAGATTATATCTTTAAATTGTGCTCCATGAATCATGGCATCCATTTCTTCTTTATCCATTATGTCTACTTGTAATTTAGACAAGTGTAGAACTCTTGAAGCTCCAAGCTCCATGTGATAAATATAGAATTCGTGAGGCTTCAAGCTCTATATGATGAGTTATGCTATCTCCCTTTCTTCTCCCATTTTTATGTTAAAATTGATTAAGTTGTGGGTCCTCGAACTACTCAACCTCCACTAGTTCATACATATATTCCTGTGAGTTTTATATGTGAAATATCACCAGAAATACATGTCTTATGTCCTTGGATGAAGGAACCAACCCATGTTGTTTATTATATGTATTTACATATGTGTATAATAGGTACATGATGTCTTTGGTTTCTTGAAGATCATATGAGACGTATAAATCTATATGTTACCAGGCACCGGCCTTGTAAGTAATCCAAGGTTGTCTCTGGAAGAAACAACATATTTTGGCACCATTTTATGGGAACATATTGAAGGATTTTTCCCCTCGGATACGACAAGTTGAGCACTCTTTGTGTGGGTGATAAAAGACGTTATCATTGCATCCTCATCACCTTGGCAACTCCACAAATCTAATTATCATTTATCATCTTGGATTTGAGAAAGCCTCACACTTGCTTAGATACCTCTCAACAAAAAACCCCTTTTATATCTGACCCATAGAAATTAATTTTCAAAAGAGTTTGGATGGATAAAAATCCTACTACCTATGTGCTATAGGGATTAATGCACTGGTGTTTGGTGATGGAGATACCCTCAAGGATCTTCCTAGGATCCTTGCCATACTATAAGATTAGCTGCAGCTGGCACAGAGATACTTTCATATCCATGTTATTCAAATGAGAATCAAAGTAGGAAGAAGGACTTATTACCTCAAGTCTTGGTGTGGTTTTGTTGGAGAGCGTAAAGTAGCAGAGTGGAAGACCCCTCAGCGAGATCCAAGATCAAAACCTGCACATAGATAAGACAAGGTGTAATATCACAGCATATAACTTTGACAATGAATGAACTAACATATAGAGATATCTAATTACATGTATATAAGCCACTCATAATAACGACATGGCATAAACATGTAAACTAATTACAATACCAATGCGATGGAGTGGAAAACACAATTGTAGGTCTATATTAATGATAGAAAAGAGTGATTACAACCATTGGTTGTATCAGCCTTCCCTTACTCCTCCAACTCTTCTCTCTCTCTCCATTCTTAACCTCTTGTAGTGCCTTTGTTAGGTAGTAGCTTCGACAGTCAAATAGGAAATCCTTTCAAATGTTTCGACCTTTTTCACAATGGCCATAGCCCCACATATATAGCATGAGAGGATAAACCTTGCCAAATCCTTCATGAGTTCCTTTGGGAAAAATTAGATATGTTTCCATGCTTTTATGCTCTTTCCCTATTTTTTGACTCCGTTAGGAATAGTAATTCCTCCAAACAGGTTGAATCTGGATGTTTTCCTACTTTTATGAGGTGACATAGGAGTGAATATTGGGATATTTCTTGGTAAACTTGTTCCTTTGACTCATTGAAACTCACTTATCTTGACTAATGCTCTTCCCGAGGCAATAAACAGAGTTACCCTAGGCACTAATGCTAGTTCTTGGAGAGCGTTAGCTTGAAAAATAGGCCTGTGAACTTGGTTAGTCTTTCAGTCATCTTTCCTTTCTCCTCTGAGTTGGTGAGGAGGTCATTTTCCTGTGTAATAGATGCCCCCTAAAGTGTGGGATCAAATGCAGAGACGATGGCTGAAATACTTTATATAACTGTTGCTTTATTTGGAAAAGAGAGAGATAGGATCAGACCTTAGAGAATACGAGAAACCTAATACAACACATATATATATATATAAAATCTAAAATCATGTCTTGAGTCGGGCATTCCCATGCTCAGTAGTTATGTCAGAACAATTTCTCAACAAAGAGATATGACGACCATGTCCGCTGATAAGAAAAATGTGGAACTTGTGCCATAATAAGATCATTCTAATGAGTTGTCTCCAAAAATTAATATACGCAACTTGGGAGAGGAAACAAGGCTGAGTGATGTAAGCCTCTACCCAAGGTCTTGATTTCCACTTCACCTTAACAACATAGTTGGATACATGTGAATAAAGGCATTGAGGTAAAACATGTATAAAATCATCTTATTACTAGTCCATAATGGAGACTCTTAACAAACACAAGGATGGCAACCGATAATGGTGATGGTCTCCAATATGCACAGTACAATCTAGCGAGTGTTAATAATTTTTTTTTCATCGAACACTCGTAGAATCATTTAACTAGGAGCAGTAATGAAAACCCCTGACCAAACATAAGGTAACCTGCCACTAATGTCTGCAAGTTCCATGGCACTGAAGTGTTTATGGGTCTGCTTCCTAGATAGAGTGTTGAAGTAGATAGGAAGAGACCTATCGAAAGGTAGGCAATAATGTGTCCTACATCAGTCGACACGAAACGAGAAAAGAAGGAATGTTTTTTTGAAGAATAGTTTGAGCATTGGGTCAAAATGACAAAGGGAATGATGGAAGAATATGCTTGATGGTTTGATGGAGGAAACAAAAGATAAAGGTTTTCCCTTGAACAATACAAGGCACAACACAAAGTTTTTAACCATTCAACACTAGACTCATGAAAACCAAAGTGTTAGGATACAGAGATTCAAGAACATCGGGGCATAGGCTAAACTCATAGGATGGTAAGGTTCATCTTGAGAGGCCTTCACAAGGAAGGTTTTGCTGAGAGAGTGCCATGTTCAAGGGAGCAACTACTGCCAAAAAACACTTTTCAAAATACTAACATAAAGAAATTGTATTTTCCACTTTCCCCATCTAATTAATTTAGTGATTCCAGACGGGTAAAATCATTGGAATTTTCAGATTTCAAGAGTTTGAAAATATCGTAAAGAATGACTCCATTCCTCATCTTTTTAATTTAATGAGTCTAGACAAGTAAACTTTGTTGGGCAACAGACCCCCCCCCCCCCCATAGCAGGTTTTTGGGGCTTCAAGCCGAGTTTTGGTCAATGTAATGTAAAGACCCTGCAAAATGCAGGCGCAGAGCGTGAGATTCTAGGGTTGTCTGTCCTAAAATATTGTAACTTAATATAGAATGTGTCGGCCTACCCATGGTCCACAGATGATGGGAATGTATAAATAGAGCAAGGCTCTAAGTGTAGAAGTCAGTTTTTTAGCCTTGATCTTAAGTATTATGGGTTTTGAATAAGGAATTCGATCTGAGTCTGTAAGTTCGAGTCTTGGGTTATAGGAATAGGAATAGGCTCTGTAGCTGTGTGCGTAGAGGCGTGGTAGAGTCCGCAGCTGTGTGCACGGACCCCTGCAGCTGAGTGCGCAATGTAGAGTTGGGATTGTAACTGAACAAAGGTTTAATAAAAGATAAGTTGATTCTAAAATATTGTGAATTTTCTCGTAGATCTCTGTGTTTATGCTTTTGTTATATTTTTATGCATCTCTTTATAATTTATGATTGCGCGCACTTTTTATGAACATTGAATGATTGATAAGACTACTGGTCCCACAAAATTAAGTCATACCTATAATAATAACACAGTAAGGGTAAAGGATCTAGACAATGCCTCTTCACACTCTGTACAGAGCTACGCGAAGGTCAGACGGCTGCATGAAACAGTGCAAGCGTGCATGATTGGTTCTCGAAATTCCCAAACCTCATCAAGACATCCCTAGGTTGCAAAAACCTGGTTCCAGCACCCTCCCATACTACCTCGGGTGAGACCTCAGTCCATGCACCACAGACTATTGCCAAAAGGGCTGGTACTTTCAGGATTTGTTTGGCTAAATCACTTCTGAACCTAGGTCAGACCCCAACAAGCCAACAAATGGTTCCGTTGCCAGAACCAGGATCTTCCTAAGGGATGTCTAATGTCGAAACACTGGAGCCCCACAAAGAAGGAAATTTAAGAGTGGTTGGATCAGAAGCTTCATGATTTCGTGACACAGGAAAACATAACTCTGTAGATATCCGAGAAAAGGTGGCTGGATCGCTATGTATATATGGAAATCCACGAGATCTTCTCCACGTCCTTCTCTTCTAAATTGTACGAGTGGATCACGGGGCTAGCCAATAGCTAGGGAAGGTACAAGCTCGACCAACTAATAGTGTGGACTCCGAAGTTAGTGCACAGACTAGAGGCATTATAAGATAAGATCGCACGAGCTATGGATCATTGGCTCGATCAGATAATAGGGGGATTTATCATTGAGTTCGCAGTAGAAACGACCATGAGCTATAGTGAAGTAGAACAATGTTTTCTCAAGGGACCGCAAGGTATCAAATCCCTGAATACCTAGATTCAGATGTTGTTATGTGAAAAGTAGGTTATGTGAATACATTGATGTTTGGAATGACACGGAGTGGAAGGATCTACAAAGGTACCAAGGGATTAGGAAACAATCCTTTAATTTCACCTTCTCAAGAGAGTGAGGAAAAGCGCGCTCTGGTTTCTCTAAGAAGTGCGATCAGTTTGATAAAACAACAAACAACACGCTCCACAGTTATCACCTCCACTTATGCCATCACCCGCTTCACCTACTTCACCTCCATCTTCACCCACTCCGCCTCCATCAAATCCACAATTCAGCATGGCGAGCATGATCAAGCTACCTATATTCAGAGGAGTAGGGAATGAGGATCTGGACCAGTTCTGGTTCATGGTAATAGCAGTGTGGGAAGCACAAGGGGTCACAGATAACAACATTAAGAAGGCCACATTGGTGAGAACATTGTAGGATCGTGTGCTGACATGGTATATCAAGCACTTGAATGATCACCCAAATGCAGGGATAACGGAGATCCAGAATGCACTGAACAGAGAATTTAGCCTGTCGAAATCAGAGACATAGTCAATCATTGGATTTAAAGAGATCGTGATGCTTCCAGGCAAGACCCCCTAGGATCTGGATCAAAGACTGAAGAGTACAATCCGTGAGGCTAATATGATGCTAACGGATGCACAACACCACACGTGATTTTTGGCATCTTTAACACCACACCTGAGGATGGCATTGTCACAGCAGAAGTTTTCAACCCAGGCCGAAGAGTTAGAAATGTCAATGAGGTTGCATGAAACACCAATACAGGATCTGGGATTGGGATTTCAATGGATCCAGGCGCAGCTACAGAATCTATGCTTGGAGATGCAGAGTTTGAAGAAGGATAGGGTTCCACGACCACAGGTGGACGAAGAAGTGTGGTGCATAAAATGCAAAGGCCAGGGCCATGACAAAGACAACTATCTAGTCTTCGCGAACTACTTGGCAAGAGGGGGACCAATGCCATTGAGACTAGAGGCATAGGTAGGGCCAAGTGTGGCACCCAAACTCTGGTGCGTGATCTTTTAGGTGGGAGGAAAGCACACAATGGAAAACTATCATTTGTTGCAAAAGTATACACAGACTCCCCAGTCGCTGTTTTGCAATTTTTATAGATTGGTGAACCACGACGAGTGTACTTGTCGCAACTACGAGTTAATGATGGAGCGAACCCCAACATATATAATGCAGATGGAAACATGAGGCCTTGACCCAGCCGTGGGGATGGTGCACACTGGATTTCAAGGTCGAAGTCGAGGACGAGGAGGAATGGGGCCAGGAAGGGGTTGTGGAGAGTTAATTTGTTACAATTGTGGAGGACTAGGGCACTACTCTCACGATTGTACCAACTCGACGAGACTATCTTGTTCATATTGTGCTCAATTCGATCATGAAGCAGTATATTATCCTACATTGCTCACACAGATGGGCGAGAAAAGGGTACTTCAGCCTACTCCGACACAGAATATTCAAATGATGAGGTCTAAACCACGCAAAGAAGACCCAAATGTGAATATGGTGCTTCGAAGTGGCACAACTACAAGGGAAGATAAGGGGAAGTAGCCCGAGGAAGATACATGGGTTCGCAAGGTGCCTACAAAGGAACCTGAGTTTGACTTTGAACACGTAAAAGAGACATTTATGGAAGCTAAGAAGAGCTTCACAGAGGCTTCTACTTTAGGTAGTAAGGATCAACCAGAGCCAGGAATGGATCCTTCTATGCTTACTACCTTTTTAGAGACATGCATGAAACTGTTGTGAGATAATAAGGCAGTTAAAGGACTACAGGAGCTGATAACTAGGTGTGTAGGGTCGGGGGAACCGTGCGTAGTCTGGAAACTAGGAACGCATGCTTTGTGCATTGGGAGGGAAATGAGATTGACGATGCAGATTAGCGAATATGAAATGGATCAGGTAATCCTAGACCTGGGTTCAGATGCAAATGTGTTACCAAAGAAGACATGGGAACTCATGGGTAGGCCCATGTTACAGTGGTTCCCTTATGGATGGTGAACCAACAAAAGCTCTTACCCATGGGGATATTACAAGGGGTAATAGTGGATATCAAAGGCACGAGCGCGCAGACGAACTTTGAAGTAATAGAAATTGTTGATGACAACAATCCTTATCTCGTGTTTCTAGGAATAGACTGGGACACTGATATGAATGGAGTCATCAATCTAAAGAAGCGGAAGATGATATTTGAGAAAAAGTCCCTACGCGAAGTAGTTCTGCTAGACCTAGTTGAAGGAGCATGCTACACTAAACCCATGCGCGACAATGGAAGTGACGATGAGTTGGACTGTATCTACAAGATAATTGCACGAGATCAGGATTGGGTGAATCCGACTGCAGATGGAAGGATCTCGTGGGAGTGCACAGGTTCCTACACCTCGGATTCAGACGAAGAAGACGAACGCTGGCACAATCAGTTGAACGAATTAACTAACTAAACTGTAACATGATGACTAGATCACTGCATTGCGTAACAACCCAGGCCAGAGATCTACGAACATATGATGGATTGACAGTGGTGGATGAATTCGTGAGCAGGTTTGAGAGCACAGTACCGGAACAACAACGGTTCAATGCATTGAAGTGGGCATTGTGTGTGACACCTGCGTGTTGGTGGGGAACACATCAAGGAAATTTTGAAAACTGGCATGGTTGTAGGAGGATGATGCGGCTGCGATTTGGGAAACCAGAACTATGTGTAGCAAATAAATATAATAGATGCGATGACCTGCGCATGCACCTTGCAAAATGGACCAAGGCCTATGGAGAAGAACCTCAGCCTGAATGGGTACACTTATTCTATCATACCCTGGTTGTCATACCCATGAATTGGTATACCGAGATGGAACTCTGACATGGTACAGGAAAATGGGATGTCTTAAGCGAGGGATTTTTGTTAACATTCACATTTGAAGACCGATGATCAGATACTGTTGACAACGCACTACAAGCCATGAAAGTTGTTATCTTCAAAATACCACAGGAACCACGGTAAGTAGTTCAGCCAACATGGGCAACCCAGTTAACCCATGCCCTAGAATGTTATAATGTACAAGTAGAAGAGGATGATGACGACCCTTGAAAAATTAATTTTCTAGAAACTGAAGGGTGTCGTGAAGTTCAAGGACGATCAATTGAGGACCCCGACATCACTGCACCACTAAAAACAAAGCAGGTAAACATTGGTACAGACGTGGAGCCGAAGTATGCGACACTTGGGGACTACTGGGACGATGCTATGGTAGATAAGGTCGCCAAGTTACTCCGCGAATATCAAGATTTGTTCCCGACCAAAATCATGGATTTAAAGGGGATCATTGGTGACTTAGCGATGATAAATATCACTCTGAAACCAGACGCAAAGCTAGTTAAGCAGTGACCTTACCGTTTGAATCTGAAGTATAAAGAAAAGGTCTTCGAAGAGTTGGAAAAAATGCTTGCAGCAGGAATTATTGAACCAGTGGAAGATTCCGACAGGGTGCGTCCTATGGTAGTGCAGGAGAAAAAACGGAAGGGCGAAATTCGAATCTGTGTGGACCTTAGGAAGCTTAATGACACCCGTGTTCATGAACCATTCCCGACACTGTTTACAAATGAAGTGTTGGAGAATGTTGGCGGACAACAAGCTTACTCATTCACAGATGGCTTCTCAGGGTACCATCAGATCAAGATCATGCTGGAAGATAGGAGCAAGACAACATTCACAACCGAATGACGTTGTTTTCAATACACCATTATGCCCTTTGGACTCAAGAACGTGCCAGCGATATTTTCGTGCGTAGTGGTGGCCGTGTTCAAAGAATAAATCCACAAGTTATTGGAGGTCTATCTAGATGATTGGACTATATTTGGGTTAGTTAAACACCATATAGCAAGCTTATAGTTGATGCTGGATACTTGCCGACGACACTAGATTGTGCTGAATCTTAAGCAGTGCACCTTGCTAGTCCTCTTTGGAAATCTGCTTAGCCATGTGGTCTGCAAACAAGGCATGATGGTGGACCCTATGAAGATTGTCGTTATTCTCAATCTGGAAGCACCACGAAGTGTCAAACAACTACGCGCCACGTTGGGGCACATTGGTTACTATAGAAAGTTTATTAAGAGCTATGCACAAATCACAGCACCAATGGAAAAATTATTGAAAAAGGATGCTACATATTCTTGGAATGATGATTGTAAGAAAAGTTTGGATGTTCTCAAGGAAAAAACATCATCCACTCCCATTTTGGTCTTCCCAAAATGGGACATTGAATTTCATGTACATGTTGATGCATCGTGTATTGCGCTGGGCGTTATACTTACACAGGAAGGTGCAGAAGGCATGGATCACCCGATCGTGTTCGTGAGTCAGTGGCTATCCAAAGCCGAAAATAATTATTCTACTACTGAACATGAAGGATTGGCAATGGTATACGCGCTCCAGAAATACTGCCACTATATACTTGGAGGGCACTTCAATATGTATACCAATCATTCCGTGTTGAAATACCTGGTGAACAAGCCTGTGTTGGGGGGGTGCATATGCAGATGGCTGTTACTATTTTAGGAATATGAATTTGAGTTCATCATAAAGCTAGGACACCTAAACGCAGGACCAAGTCACCTATCACGAATTGAGACTGACGAGGAGCCAAAAAAATTGGAGGAAGGACTATTTGATGCACAGCTCTTTGCAGTGTGCGTCGCAGATGGCAACTTCGAAGATATAATCCAATTCTTAACCATAGGAACTACGCCGAAGGAATATTCAGTCCAGTAGAAGAAGGAATTGGTGATACATGCGGTGGACTTTTTTGTCATTGCGGGGAACCTCTACAAAATGGGGAATGATGATACATTGTGAATATATGTACCTAAATTTGAACGAGGACAGATCCTCATGGAAGCACATGGGGGGCTGCATGAGGATACTATACCGGACAAGCGATGGCACAGAAGATTCTTCGTGCTGGCTATGGTGGCCAACCCTACATCAAGATTTGAAAGCATACTGTTGGGCCTGCGACGTATGTCAACAAACTGGGAAACCATCATGAAGGGATGAGATGCCACTCAATCCACAGATGATGCTGCAACCATTCAAAAAATGGGCAGTAGATTTTGTGGGGCCAATCAAACCGTAGGGAAGATGGGTGCATGCTACATCATAACCTCGATAGAGTACTTGACTCGATGAGCAGAAGCACAGCCAGTTAAGAACAGCACGGTCGCCACAACTGCAAAAAAAAAATTCGACAACGTGTTGACACGGTTTGGATTCCCAAAACTTTTAATGAGTGACTGCGGAACACACTTACTAAATGAAACTATTAGCGCACTCACCGAGGAGTTCCAGGTGTATCATCAGCAAAGTGCATCGTACCATCTGCAAGCTAATGGGATAATAGAAGCATTCAACAAGATTCTAGAGACTGTGCTAACCAAATTATGTAATGCGCAACGAAATGACTGGGACTTGTGCATACCTGCCATATTATGGGCATACAGAACCATATGCAAGAAATTGATGGGTCAGACACATTTTAGGTTAGTCTATGGCACGGAAGCAATCATGCCAATGGAATACATCGTACCAAATTTGCAAATAGCAGCAATGACAGGCATGTCAAACTACGAAGCATTGGAAGAGAGGTTTGCACAATTGGAAGAACTTGAGGAAGAACGGTTTTTGGCGGGATTCCATCAGCAGGTACAAAAACAGCACGAGAAATCTTGGCATGATCGCCATATCAAGTTGTGCACATTCAAGGTAAACGATTTAGTTTTTCTGTATGACAGAAAGTTTGAAAAATTTCCTGGAAAAGTCAGAATGCATTGGTTGGGATCATATGTGGTAAAGGAGGTCACAGATGGTGGTGCGGTCCAGCTAGTCAAACTTAATGGAGAGCCCTTCCCAAGAAGAGTAAATGGAAACCACCTGAAGCCCTACATGGGTGGGTCAATTGTCTGACTAACCGACCGAAGCATAGGCTTTGCGACCCAACAAGCTAGACAGAGGTGCGGGACTATAAACACAGGTACTAGAAGCTGGCATCCAAGTAGAGAACCAAGTCAGACGCAGATGATTCTGAAGCAGAACCAGATCCAGACAATGGAAGCATGGGGAGTTACGGACCTTCACGACACATAGGCACAGTTGAATGGACTTCGTGCAAGGACCACCACAGTAGCCGAGTGACGCGGGACGAGTCACGATGATTGTGTTGGGGGCCTCTTAGGTAGAGGATCCCCCCATAGTGGGATTTTGGGGCTTAAAGCCAAGTTTTGGTTAATGTAATGTAAAGACCCCACAAAATGTGGGCGTGGAGCATGAGAGTCTAGGGTTTTCCGCCCTAAAATATTGTAATTTAATATAGAATGTGTCGGCCTACCCATGGTCCACGGACCATGGGAATGTATAAATAGAGAGAGGTTCTAAGTGTAGAAGTCATTTTTTAGCCTTGATCTTAAGTATTATGGGTTTTGAATAAGGAATTCAATCTGAGTCTATAAGTTCAAGTCTTGGGTTGTAGGAATAGGAAGAGTCTCTCCAGCTATGTGCATGGAGGCCTAGTAAAGTCCGCAGTTGTGTGCACGGACCCCTATTGCTGAGTGCGCAAGGCAGAGTTGGGATTGTAACTGAACAAAGGTTTAATAAAAGATAAGTTGATTCTGAAATACTATGCATCTGCTCGTAGATCTGTGTGTTTATTCTTCTGTTATATTTTTATGCATCTCTTTATAGTTTATGATTGTGCACACTTGCTATGAACGTTGAATGATTGATAAGACTACTAGGCCCACAAAATTAAGTCAGATCTATAATAATAACACAGTAAGGGTAAATGATCTAGACAGTGCCTCTTTGCATTCTGTACAGAGCTACATGAAGCTCAGGAAACTGCGTAGAATAGTGCAAGCGCGTAGGATTGGTTCGTGAACTTCCCAGACCTCATCAAGACATCCCTAGGGTGCGGAAACCTAGTTCCAGCACCCTCCCATACTACCTCGGGTGAGACCTACCGAAAGGGTCGGTAGTTTTAGGATTTGTTTGGCTAAATCACTTCTGAACCTGGGTCAGGCCCCAACAAGCCAACAAACTCAGTGGTATTTTCATATTTCGAGAGTCTGAAAAGATCATAAAGAATGACTCCAGGGTGGTCCCTTTAGCATAGGTGTTAACCGGGTGTGACAAAGGTTTAATACTATACCCGAAAAGGTTCCTGTTCCATAAGTTAATCTACTGAGTCTAGATAAAGAGATAAACCTATGCTCAATAAATGTTTGCCTCATTTTGTTATGAGTATGAGGAGATATAGTAAAATCGATATTCATCGTGAAAGTTTAATGAGTCATGCGACACCAAACTCAATAGATATTCATCAAATTTTAACGAGTCAAATGAAAATAACTTGAGGTATCTTTTTCAGTTTAATGAGTGAGGAAAAATATGTAAAATAACTGCTCATTCCTTCTTCAGAGACTTAATGAGCCGGAAGAAGGGAAAAACGCGGGGATTTTTCAATTTAAGAGCAAGAAAGAGTCCCAAAAAAGAAAGCGCTCATATCGTCGTCATAGGAGTTTAACGAACCCAATGACGAAAAAATCGAGGATTTTTTAGTTCAAGAATGAGAAAAGATCCCATTAAAGAAAGTGCTCATAAAGAATCGAACGCAATCATTTCTGCAATTCAGCCCTGAAAGTCCTTTCATCAAAACATGAGTAATTTTCGACAATATGTCAACATGGCGCATGATAAATATCATAGGAAATGAACTACTTATACTTTAATGACTTTAATTAAGACAGGTCATACCTCCAGAGTGACTATAAGGGAGTTTTTGAGCCTCTAATTTCACCATTTGCATCATGTTAGTGTTGTGAGAGTGTTCTAGAGTTAAAGAGGAGCAGATCTTCCACAGATGATTGTGGACAATCCAGGAGACCATTCGACCTGTCATCTATCCCAGGTAGATGTCAAAAATTTTATCCTGTATTATTTAACCTTTTTTTAGATGCATTGCGGGTGGATTTTTAGACTTTGGGGAAGCCCTAGGTCAGTAAATGTGACTAACGCCCCCCTCTAGGTCTAAAGGGGGTGTTAAACGCCCTTCACTACCTAGAGGGGAGCATTAGTCTGCCATGATTTCCATAAAGGGGGGCATTAATGCATGAGGGCGCATTCTAAAACCGCAGCAAGTGATTTCCCAAGAATTGTTTCCCCATTTGCACTAATTTTTGGGTTGATTTGTGCATGTTTTGATTTATCATGACTAGTTTATGGAGGGAATGGGCCCATGATCAAGAGGAATCACTTATGTGAAATGATCAAGCTTTTATACTTGCATTGTGCTGATGTGGTTTGATGAAATATGAAAATATTGACTTGATGAAAGGTCGGGAGGAACTTTTAAGCTAGATCATTTAAAATTGGGATGAAAACCAAGGGGTGTTTAGGATCGGAGACCATGAGCTTGTGATCGACAGAGATGACATCTATTTTCTAACTGGTTTTTCATGCAGAGGTGCATGAGAGATGATTGGGGCTTATTGTATCTCTGAGAATATACTTGTGAGCAACAGGGTCCCTATAGAGCAGATCAGATCTAGGTTTATGAGGGCCATATTATGGATGATTATGTACTTGGCAGGGTCTAAGAGTCCCCATGTTGCGACAAAGGCCCAACTATCACCTACCATTGATTGTGTCTAGCCGCAGATCTTCAACTGGTGTGAGGCGCTGCTTCATCAACTGAAGGTGGAGTTGACTACATGTAAGACTCTGACCCAATAGAGTTTTGGGTATGGTACTCCCATTATATCCTTTATACTTGAGAGGGTGCCAGTTATGCAACCACAGATGAGTTTAGGTCCACTTGATCTAAGAGATCCTAGGCAAAGGTGATGAGCATCTCTCGATACTCGCACTAGAGGGGGGCCCATCCAGCATTTTTTCGAAGAAGATTTCTTCGAATGGCTCAGTGGTGAGATCATGATGATAGATGACTATGTCTACGAGGGCATGGACTTTACAGGTGATCCTAACTTGATACTACTGCTGATCCAAAAATGGATCCTCAATAAACCTCTAAGTATAAAAGACTTCATGCAAGAGGTAAAAGGTGCCAAATGGCACAAATCCTTTGTAAATTAGAGGAAAATGAAAGTTGCAGGCTACTTTTAGAAATAGTCTCATTGCAGGGATCCCTCTATTTTGAACCCAACGCAACTTAAATGGCTAAAAATATACTTTAGATGGGAAAGCTATCATAAAATGAAGCTACCCTTTTTCAAAGGAAAAAGAGGCAAAATCCCTTGAATAATGGGTCAAAAAACTCTCTAAGTCTTCCAAATCTCCCAAAAGGGAAAGACCACTAAAAAAGGAGAAGTCTTGGACTTATCGGATAACACCATCAGGCCTTAAAAACATGAAGAAAACCATGAAAACAAGGCTATCAGTGGTAGTCGGCAGATATCAGTGGCATAATACGCGAGGGGACCAGGCCGATGCGATACCACGATCACCGATATCGGTGGATCGCAATCGGCGCTAGCATAGACCCTATTATATGAAGAGGCCTCAAACTTGTGTGATCTGCGATTATGACTTGTCGCATCATAGTATCGTGTCAGCACAACACATTGGAGTGGGGACACATATGTTATATATATGCGATGCGATGGTCGAACCCGACAGGGCTCTAGGCAGTAATCGATATATTTTGAAGTCCATCCAAAGGAAGTTTTACATGCATTTTCACCGTTTCAATGTATTTTAAAATAAAAAGGGAAAACCATGGAGCAGGCCAATTGCGATATGCAATAGCAATCCCCAGGCAGACCCAATGGCACTATAAAGCAGGGTTATGAGAATTTCAAGTCCGGATGAACAGTGTTCTGCAAATTTTTCCGTGTATTGCAGTGTTCTCTGTGTAAACACAGAGCAGCTATTTTTTAAGGATCCAAAGTTCCAATAGACCCCTTCCGTTACCAAATAGGTGGCATTCATCCTTGAGGGCATTTAGCAATGATTTATAACACCCAGAGACGAGATTTGAACAAACTATGAGAGGAAGACAGAGCCAGTCGAAGAGCCAAAGAGGCAAAAGGGAATGATTCCTCATGATGGCACAGAGAGGAATGGACATAGCCGCAAAGTCGGAGGATGCCTCAAAGACCATAGAGTCAAGTGAAAAAGCTAGTTTTCCTTCAGGGAGCTCATAGCGGAGCAAAGAGCCATAGAGACGAGAGCTCACGCTGTACATCCCACAACCATAGAGTTGATAGAAGGAATAGGGCCGCCAGAGGTTGGGTGATTACAGGGGATGTTTCCTCGAGATGAGAAAGATACAGAGAGCCTGAATGATCGAGCTATAGAGAGCCACGAGAGCATGGAAGGTTGAACAACAAGCGAAAGGACAAAAGCTCGAGCGCTTGAAGGTCGGAGAGAGAGAGAGCGATAGCTCCAGAGAGATAGAGAGTGACAGCTACAAAGAGCTCAATTGAAATCAAGCTAAATCTGGAAGTGGGATGTTGAAAGCAGTTGCAGAGCCAAAGAGCTACTACACAGAGGAGCTGAGGGAGCCTTTGCGGTCACTTGAAGTTCAAGTGAAAAGCTAGGGAGTTGAAGGTTGCAGAGGGCCAAGAAGCCAGAGCTGAAGAGCCAGAGAGCCAGAGCCAGAGCCAAGAGCCAGAGAATCTAAGCCAAGAGCCCGAACCAGAGCCAAAGAGCCAGAGATAGAGCCAAGAGCCAGAACCAAGAGCCAAAGAGCGAGAGCTAAGAGCTAAGAGCCAAGAGCCAAAGCTCCAAGAGCCAGAGGGGATCAAATGGTGTTTGAACCCACCATTTTTGTACAAAACAACAAGAGTTGGGCCAAGAGATTGTAAAAAAGACTTACACCATAATCCCAAAGAGCTTAGTTGAATTAACTAGAGCTCACGGAGATGTAGCCCAAGAGTTATGGGTGAACTCCTAATTAATTTGCTGTCTTATGTGTTTGTTTTTACTGTTGCATTATTCACTGTTATATGCATTTATATATCAGTTTAATTACATTCACATATCAGCACAAACAACAGATTTTAAAACAAATAATCAGCTGAAAACAACTACAAGCATACACCTATATTTTCAAGAATTTCTTAATTCCACATTGGTTAATCAAATAGACTTGGGAAAAGCTTTGGAAGTGGGAGAGGTTCTTGTAAGCTAGAAAAGAAGCCTAAGAACCCCATTTTTAGATCAGGTGGTATCAAAGCTTAAGTTTGATTAGCCCCACCTTCAATGAAGGTTATATCAGAATGATTGATTGACAAAGCAAAGACTGCTTATCTGAACGGTGTTTGGGCAGTCAAGGATTGATTGTCTAATTGATGTATGCTTGTTGAAACTGACTATTGTTTGAGTTTTCAAAGGTGAAGGGAAAGCTGTTGATAGCTAAGTCTAGGAGAGGACAAGAAGGAAGAAGGGCTGAAGGCATTCACCTTATCCCAAAGGACCTCAAGACAATCGTTGAAGCACAAGAGGTTTGTTGCAAAAGGATGCTTGTCTTTTGATTTATTGCATTTCTTTGCTAATGGAATGCAAGTTGCGGAATGGGAAAGTTGAGTAGGCAGAATCACTTTATTGCTGCAACATTATGTTCATTTCAGCTTCAAAAGTACAGTGTGCTTAAGCGAAAGTTAAAGTATGAAACATTATATGTTCATTTCAGCTTCAAAAGTATAGTGTGCTTAAGTGAAAGTTGAAGGATCAAATGCATGCATGAGAATAATGTGCATGATCATAGGGATGTTGATGATTTCCTTGTATTTGAACATGTGTGTGTGATTAACCTGAAGGGTTGATTTCTTTAACATGCATGTGATGCCATGTTAACTTGGTCTCTAAATGGAGATGACGATGAAATTTTCATCTTTTGAAAAAGAGTCCTAATGGTCCTTTTCTACATGCTTGACTTAAGGGTCATCTGTTTAAAGGCATGTTTTATGGGCTTGTTATCTAATCCATAAAGTGTATGCATATGTAAGACACGGAAGTGTTCACAAGATGTGAAATCTGTTTCTTTTGTTGAAGCAGGAGTTAGTCCATCCAGTTGTTGTCTGTATGCCTGTTGTTGTTAACATTTGTTGTTGGCAACTTGTCAAACAGGTACAAATTAAATTTTTGTGGAGCAGATGTACTTCACATTTGTTGAGCCACCTTGGATCAATGATCAAGGCAAAGATGCTCAAATTACCTTCTATGACCATTTCAGTAGAAGTTCTGTAGGAAGGCAAGGATGAAGACAGTTCTTCCCAAGAAGACCAACCCATCTAGAGAAGGAAAGTGGTCAAAAACTTTGGTTCAGAGGCACTATGCAAAGGCAAGTGTAGGGAGGCTAAAAGAAGAGGGTGAGTCACTCCCATTTACTGTTTAGATCAGTATATCAGTCTTTTGGAGACCAAAAGTTCTTTTAGTGGGAAGGTGTGATCCAAAAATGGATCTTGTATAAACCTCTAAGTCTAAAAGACTTCATGCAAGAGGTAAAAGGTGCCAAATGGCACAAATACTTTGTAAATCAGAGGAAAATTAAAGTCGCAAAATGCTCTTAGAAATAGTCTCATTGCAGGTATCCCTCTATTCTGTTTCAAACGCAACTTAAATGGGCGAAAATGGACATCAGATGGGAAAGTTATCATAAAATGAAGCTACCCTTTTTCAAAGGAAAAAGAGGCAAAATCCCTTGAATAATGGGTCAAAAAACCCTCTAAGTCTTCCAAATCTCCCAAAAGGGCAAGATCACTGAAAAAGGAGAAGTCTTGGACTTATCGAATAACACCATCGGGCCTTAAAACATAAAGAAAACCATGAAAACAAGGCTATCGGTGGCAGTCGGCAGATATCAACGGCATAATACGTGAGGGGACCAGGCCGATGCAATACCGCAATCGTCGATATCGGCGGATCACAATCGGCACTGGCATAGACCCTATTATATGAAGAGACCTTGGACTTGTGCGATCTACGATTGTGACTTGTCGCATCGCAGTATTGCATCAGCACAACACATTGGAGCAGGGCCACATATGTTATATATATGCGATGCGATGGCCGGACCCGACAGGGCTCTAGGCGGTAATCGATATATTTTGAAGTCCATTTAAAGGTAGTTTTACATGCATTTTCGCCATTTCAATGTATTTTAAAATACAAAGGGAAAAACATGGAGTAGGCCAATTGCGATATGCGATAGCGATCCCTAGGCGGACCCACTGGTGCTATAAAGCGGGGTTATGAGAATTTCAAGTCCGGATGAACAGTGTTCTGCAGATTTTTCTATGTATTGCAACTTTCTCTATCTAAACATAGAGTGGCCATTTTTAAAGGATTCAAAGTGCCGATAGAACCCTTCCATTACCAAATAGGTGGCATTCATCCCTGAGGGCGTTTAGCAATGATTTCTTATGCCCAGAGATAGGATTTGAATAGACTGTGAGAGGAAGACAGAGCTAGTCAAAGATCCACAGATGCAAAAGGGAATGATTCCTCATGATGGCATAGAGAGGAACGGACATAGCCACAAAGTCGGAGGATGCCTCAAAGACCAGAGAGTCAATTGAAAAAGCCATTTTTCTTTGAGAGAGCTCCCAGCGAAGCAAATAGCCACAGAGCCGAGAGCTCATGTTGTACATCCCACAGCTACAGAGCTGATAGAAGGCATAGAGCTGCCAGAGATTGGGGTGATTGTAGGGTATGTTTCCTCAATAAGAGGAAGAGATGGACAGCTCAAATGATCAAGCTACAGAGAGCCACGAGAGCGTGGAAGGTTGAATAGCAAGCAAAGGGACAAGAGCCCGAGAGCTTGAAGGCTGGAGAGCCAGAGAGCCAGAGAGCGATAGCTACAGAGAGCTCAATTGAGAGATAGTTGAAGCTGGAAGCGGGATTCTGAAAGCAATTGCAGAGCCAAAGATCTATTGCGCAGAGCAACTAAGGGATCCTTTGGGGTCACTTGAAGTTCAAGTGAAAATCCAGGGAGCTGAAGTTTGCAGAGGGCCAAGAAGCCAAAGCTAAAGATCTATAGATCCAGAGAGAGAGACAAGAGCCAGAGAGTTAGAGCTAAGAGCCCGAACCAGAGCCAAAGAGCCAGAGTCAGAGCCAAGAACCAAAACCAAGAGCCAAATAGCCAAAACTAAGAGCCAAGAGCCAAGAGCCAGAGCTTCAAGAGCCAGAGGGGATCAAATGGTGTCTGAACCCACTGTTTTTGTACAAAACAGCAAGAGTTGGGCCAAGAGCTTGTAAAAAATACTTACACCATAATCCCAGAGAGCCTAGTTGAATTAACTAGAGCTCACAGAGATGTAGCCCAAGAGTTGTGGGTGAACTCCTAATTAATTTGTTATCTTATGTGTTTGTTTTTACTGCTGCATTATTCAATGTTATATTCATTTATATATCAATTTAAGTACATTCACATATTAGCACAAACAGTAGATTTTAAGGAAAATAATCAGCTGAAAACAACTACAAGCATACACCTATATTTTCAAGCATTTCTTAATTCTGCATTGGTTAATCAAATAGAATTGGGAAAATTGAAGCTTTGGAAGTGGGATAGGTTATTGTAATCTATACAAGAATCCTAAGAGCCCCATTTTCATATCAGGTGGTATCGAAGCTTAAGTTTGATTAACCCCACCTTCAATGAAGGTTATATTAGAATGCTTGATTGACAAAGCAAAGACTGCTTGTTTGAAGGGTGTTTGGGCAGTCAAGGATTGATTTTCTAATTGATGTATGCTTGTTGCAGACTGAATATTGTTTGATTTTGCAAAGGTGAAGGGAAATCTATTGATAGCTAAGTGCAGGGGAGGACAAGAAGGAAGAAGGGCTGAAGGGATTCTCCTCATCTCGAAGGACCCCAAGACAATCATTGAATCACAAGAGGTTTTTTGCAAAAGGATTCTTGTCTTTTGATTTATTGCATTTCTTTGCTAATGGAATGCAAGTTGCAGAATGGGAAAGTTGAGTAGGCAGACTCACTTTATTGCTGCAACATTATGTTCATTTCAGCTTCGAAAGTACAGTGTGCTTAAGTGAAAATTGAAGGATGAAATGCATGCATGAGAATAACGTGCATGAACACAGGGATGCTGATGATTTCCTTGTATTTGAACATGTATGTGTGATTAACCTGAAGGGTTGATTGCTTTGACATGCATGTGATGCCAAGTTAACTTGGTCTCCAAATGGAGATGACGATGAAAGTTTCATCTTTTGAAAAAGAGTCCTAATGGTCTTTTTCTACATGCTTGACTTAAGGGTCATCTATTTAAAGGCATGTTTTGTGGGCTTGTTATCTATTCCATCATTTGTATGCAGATGTAAGGCATGGAGGTGTTCACAAGATGTGAAATCTTTTTCTTTTGTTGAAGCAGGAGTTATTCCATCTAGTTGTTGTCTGTATGCCTATTGTTGTTAATAGTTTTTGTTGGCAGCTTGTCAAACAGGTACAAATGAAAGTTTTGTGGAGCAAATGTACTTCACATTTGTTGAGCCACCTTGGATCAATGATCAAGGCAAAGAAGCTCAAACTATCCTCTATGACCATTTCAGTAGAAGTTCTGTAGGAAGGCAAGGAGGAAGAGAGTTCTTCCCAAGAAGACCAGTCCATCTAGAGAAGGGAAGTGGTCAGAAACTTTGGTTCAAAGGCACTATGAAAATGCAAGTGTAGGGAGGCTGAAAGAAGAGGGTGAGTCACTCTCATTTATTGTTCAGATTAGTATATCAGTATTTTGGAGCCCAAAAGTTCTTTTAGTGGGAAGGCGTGATCCAAAAATGGATCTTGGATAAACCTATAAGTCTAAAAGACTTCATGCAAGAGGTAAAAGGTGCCAAATGGTAAATTTTTTACATCATAAAATTTCCCAAAATTTTATACTTAAAAACACCCAAGTTTTGGGAAATTTTATGATGGTAAATTTTTAATTGTGTAAATATTTACTTTCATACATGTATCTATAATAAATTAGACATATGCCAATATAACACATAGTTTTCCAATGAATCAGCAACTGTATTAAATTCTCAAGGAATTTGTTCATATGTAATAAACTCAAATTGACGTTCCAAGAGTTGTACCCTTAAAGAATGACGTAACAAGATTGGATTATGAATGTGATAATGATTTGTCAATTGCATAATGAAAAGCAGAGTGTCTAACTTGACCACCAAATTAGAGATGTCCCGAGATGATGCTTAAGTGAGAAGTGAAATTATAAACATATAATCAACAATATTTTTGGTGGCAGTACCAAGAAAGACTCCCCCAGAACAAAGCAGTTTCGACTCAGGTGTGTAAATGACCCAAGCAGATGATGCAATGTGCCATGTGTGACAACTAGCACCATCCACGTATCCTACGTATGTTAAGGGTAATCAAGACATCTACACAACGAGAAATATGTATGAGACAACTACTCAAAAAATACAATAAAATCTAGTCACATAAAAAATAATCAAAACTTATAAATACAAAGAATTATAAAGCACATTCCTAGTGCAATACTAGGCATAATAATTTTTTAGGTAGAGCCCGTTTCGGGTCTCATCGAGCAGGATTCCTTCCAAGTATTGAAGTTCATATGCCCCTTTTGAGAGGGCCTTAGTAACAAGAAATGGATTGAGCCATAAGGGTTGAAGTGTTCCTTCCCCCAAGAGTTCATGCTTTTAATCATAGAGTAAAATAAGATCTCCCTCATGGTAAGAACGAGGCTTGACCTTTTTGTCGTACTGGTTTTGACTCGACGCTTGTGGGCTTCAAGTGCCAACTTGGCATCTCGATGGGTTTCATCCAGTTGATTGAGGTATAGCAGGTGCTCTTCTTCAGCAGTGGTGCCAGGAAAGAGTTCAACAACAATTTGTAAGGAATGAATCTAACATTCGATAGGTAAAACTACTTCCAGGCCATAAGCTAGTTGAAATGGTGTAAATCATGTAGTTGTTTTCACTGAAGTTTTGTATGCCCACAGCGCAAGATATAACCTTCGGTGCTAGTGGGTTTTGTGATTACCTACTAACCTGCGGATCATGGTATTTAAGATTCCATTAATGTATTCTACTTGGCCATTAGCTTGGGGATAGTAGGAGGATGATTAGTCCTGGCAAAAACCGAGCAAAGATGTTAATTCAGACATCATGTGATTTTGAAAATGAGACCCATGGTCTATAATGATCATGCAAGGCACACTAAAGTGATAGATAATCTAATTAAACAGGAATAGCGCCGCAGTTTCTTCATCGGCCTAGACAGTGGGAAGGGCTTCGGACAGAGGAAGCAAGGTTGCATATGACGAAGTCGATACCACATTTGAAAAAGGGCCAATGGATATGTCCGGGTGCAGTAGGGCCGGAGGAGCACACATTTTCTTTATAAACCCTTGACAAGGGTGGCACTGCCAAATAGCCTTGATATAATCTTTGAACAAGGTTGGCCAATAGTAGCATGCACATAAAATTTTCTGAGCAGTAGACATGCCAAAAATATGACCACCACATGCCCCAACATGGTAGTCATTTAAAATGTGTTTTGCCTCTTCATGAGTGAGGCAACGTCGAAGAACTATATCAACTCCACGGTGATATAAAGTATCGTTTAGCATTAAATAGTGTCGCACTTGGTGGTGGATGTGAGGACGATCACGTGACGATAGTTAAGGGTGGAAACATTGCACTTGGAGGTAGAAAAGAATGTCACCATACCAAGGGTCAGTAGAGTCGATCAGATAGACACCTTCATCCGAGAGAGGATCATGGGCTATCTCTTTGGGATCGACAATGGGAAGATTCGATAAAATTTCAACGAAGATTAAGGATTTTTTTTCGTTGGTAGTGGTGAAAACCAAATCAAATTGTTGGAGGATAACTATCCATTTGGAATATTTTCCTCCAACGACTTGACGAGAAAAAATGTGTCTCATGGGATTCTCCAAAGTGATGATGGTAGTCTATCAAGTAGTATATAATTTCGGAATCGATTGAAAACAAAGAAAACTACCAAGGACAACTTTTCCACATGTGAATATCTGAGTTCTGGTCCAGCCAGGCCTTTTGACAGATAATAGATCACATGCTCGCTTAGGTCATCGTGAGTTTGGAACAACACCATTCTAAGAGAGGATGGCAAGGCTGCCAAATAGAGGCAAAAGTCACGTCCATAGTTGGGAGAAATGAGTAGTGGCGCTGATATAAGTGCCTTTTCAAGGCATCAAATGATTGTTGGGCTTGATCATCCACAAGTATGGTACTCCCTTATTTAGTAGGCACATAAAGCCTTTCGTAAACTCGGCATAATTTACGATGAACCATCGTAAGAATTTTTCTTTCCCTTGCAAACGTTGGAGCTGCAAAATGGATTGCGGTTCGAGAAATTGAGTAATTTCCTTTACCTTATCGAGATCAACCCTAATCCCATACTTGGAGACAATGAAACCAAGTAGGCATCCAAACTCGACAAAGAAAACACATTTATGCGGATTTAGACGTATGTTATAGAACTTGCACCTAAGAAAAATTTCTCGTAAATGAACTAGGTGTTGAGTTCACTTCTTGGAATGGGATGGGAGGTCGTCCAAGTAAGCTTGAACAATATGTCTGATATCATGGAATGTGTATTCCATGGCCTATTGAAATGTTGCTCCAACATTCTTTAAACCAAATGGGAGTTTTCGATATGCAAAGATTCCCTAAGGGAAAATGAAGGCGATTTTGTGTTGGTCTGTCAGTTTTATGGCGATCTAGTTATAACCTGAGAAACCATCCATGAATGAGAAGGATTCACAATGATGTAGTCATCGATTATTTGGTTGATGAATGGTATCGGTTAATTATATTTTGGACATGTAGCATTCAAGTCCCGATATTCAACACAAATGCAGATGGTACCTTGTTTCTTGCCTACAAGAACCATATTGGAAACACATTCTGTTAAGGGAACAGGGTAGAGGAAACCATCACGTAACAATTTTTCCACCTCAGTCTTGATGGCTACAGTTTTGTGGGGGTGGACTGGTGGAAGCCTTTGATAGACAGGCTTGGAATTTTCATATACCTTGGTCTCATGATCGATAATATATGGATCTATGCCAGGAATTTCCTCGTAAGACCAATCAAATACATCACATAATTCCTTAAAAAGGTAGGTGAAGCTTGAAATTTCCTCAGGGGTGCAATCAGCTCTGACCTGGATGTTTTCCACAATGCCTATCTTGACTATAATATCGATGAGCAATGTGTTTGAAAGATTTCCCATGTTCCCTTCCGAGTCGAAAGTTTGGATAGTTGTATAAGGTGAGGGAACAATGTCAGGTGTGTCTAAAGATAGGATTTGAATGGGCATCGTGTCTGAATCAGATATCGAAACACAATGGTGAGAATCCTCCTAATGTTGCTCTTCTAAACACATGATCTCTAGAATAACTTCGTTCGAAGGTAGGACTTGATTGAGAAGATTGTTAGAAGGAGAATTTATGGGAGAGGAGGTGGTACTTTTGGTTGTGACCAAAGTTACCAGAGATTCAGATGCAGATTGAATGGCTTGGTAGGCCAATTTAGCTGGTGATAGTGGCATTTGTTCTCTGTAGGAGTCAATGTCTAAAGGGGTTGGGAGGATCCAAGGATTGGTTGGTTCATGAGGAATATATGAGTCCATAGAGACCGTCTATGGAACCATGGGTGGTGGGAGAGGGAAAAAACCCATCAGGGAAGAGCCCTTCAATAGACCGGTACCAATACTAACATAAGAGTCAGGAGCACCACCCCCTAAGGGTACAGAGCCGCTAGGTAACAGGGAGTAACCTAGGGTGGAAAAGGAAAGATGGTCCATTGTGACCATCCTTCCATCCAAGGGAAAGAGGATGATACGAAATACAATAGACACAATGGCGGTCATGGCATAAGTCCAACTGCAACCCAATAGTAGATTATAGTCGAGTTTTTGATCCACGACTTCAACATCCATTGTTACCATTTTCCCACTCAAGGTTATGGGGTAGATAGAAAGGTAACCTTTTTGAATGAAAGTGTGACCACCAAAAGCTTTAAGGGAATTCAACTACAGCGATAGGGTTGGAGAACCCAAAGCGAGCTGACATGACGCAGGTTGAGGCACCTTCGTTAATGACAATTCTGTGTATCCCTCGGCCTTTTGAAAATATTTTCACCTGAAATGTAAGCTGGTGTGAAAGGGGAGGTTTACATTTTTCCATGTCAAAAATTGCAAGCATGGAATCCTGAGGGTTGACCCCACCAATTACTGAAAGCAGAGCTTTCCTTTGTGCTAGACAGGTTTGCAATACCTCGAGCACCGACATAGCTGATGGTGCTTGCATCAAATATTCTACAATACTATCGTTCTAGGCAACACATGCAGTTGTATTATATGTTGTGTGTCGAAGTGCCCCTTTCTAGGGGCGAATCACAAGATCAGAAACTAGCCTTTCAATATCAAGATCGTTAGGCAGCTATGGGTTTTGGCTCAAGGAGGCTTCCTCAGCATTAGCGACTAGAGCTCCATAAGTTTTGGCTCTTGTTTTAAGATCTACCATTTCAAAGATGTAAATGCTAGATGGTCCTTCACTAGCTGAAGGATGATGTGTGGGGGTTGGGGTTGGTTTTCAATAAGATGTTGTAGTTGTGAGTAGGGAAAGGGTTGTTTAGGATCGCAGGGGTCCAGTCAGTGTCCTTTTGAGAAAGTAAATATGTGCATTCATGGAGATGTGGACAACGATGTGTCATATGGTATTCCACATAAATTTTGCAAGGGAACTTGACAGGTTTGTCCTTTCCACTGTCAAGAGGTGCAACAACTTTCTTCTTTGGTTAGTACTGCTTAGTTTACTTCTCTTCAGAAAGAGCATCTTTTTCTTGTTCTTCTTGTTCTTACTGTCGAGATTTTGTGTAGACTACATAGATTTTATCACAGTGGTAGGAAGAGTAGTCGATTGGGTAGCGGGGTCAACTGAAAACTGAGCAATGTGACCAGTAAGTTGTTTTACAGCAGCTGCGAAGGTAGCACCGATAAGACCATCAGCATGTGCATCAGATTGTTGAGTAGTGGGAGCATTAGATTTTCTAGGGGCATTAGGGATGACGTTGTATAATGTGCCAGACTGTGAATAAATCAAATCTAAGTGTTGGGCATGATGAATGGATTGATCTTCTGTGACCGCTCCTAAGGTGACATCTTTAGTGATTTGAGGGAGAAGAGATTAGCAGAACCAATCTGATAATAGATAGTCTGGGAGGGGAAATTTGACTAGCCTTCGCCTACGTCTCCATTCATGGATGTGATTAGAGGTGTGGGTGGCAGTGTCCTGACATAAAGAAGTAAGGAGTTTCATCCTAGTTTCATAGCGTATGGGTAGCTGAAAGTTCTTTAAAAATTCCACCACTAAAGCACCGAGGTCCGAAGGTATTGACTGACGCGCGTGGTAAATCAATGTACCACTTGGCTGCATTACTAGTAAGGGTGTGGGGAAAGAGCCTAAGCCAGATACTATCATCCACCATGGAGTCAGAAACACACCATAAATGACAGGTGGTGATGTGTGTACCTGGATCCTCCCCTTATTTCCCTTTGAACTTCGGGATGTGTGTGGGAATTTTGTGTGGGATTGGAGGCCATAGTAAGTCGTGATAGATGGGGTCATTGGTGAGTTTGTAAAAATCGGGGATGTCAAGTGTTTCCAAGAAAGGCAAGGTATTTGATGCCCCTGATTCGAACAAAGGCAAGCCCATGTGACTTGAGGATCCTTGCGGTCCTCCCATTGTATTGTTCCCAATATTATACATAGGATAAGTGGAATAATAATTTCCTTGGGGTACAGTCGTATATTGTGGCTGTCCATATGGGTTGTTATTTTAGGGGATATAAGTGCCCCTAGGATAAGGAGTTCTTCCTTGACTCATTTTAGGTTGAGAGTAGGATGCCCATATGGATTGGGTGGGGCCTTGTTGAGGGATCCTGCTTGCAACAAAATTAGTCGTAGGTCGTTGACTGGCATAAGGAGGATTCATGTCAATCAATAAATGTCCTTGTTGTCCTGTAAACGGAGGGGGAACAGTGACGTTCCCGACTGGTATACGCATATTGGGAATAGTTCCCCCAGACATTTGAACATGGGGGTTGGAACTAACTAAAGGATTCCAAGCAAAAGGGTTGTTGAAGGGACTCATGCTAACTGTGTTATATACAGCATTATAAGGGACGCTGTATGTAGCACTTATCGAAGGTCCAGGAGTTGACACAAAAGGGATAGAAACCGGTATGTATTTGGTTCCACTCACTTTGGGTGTCATGATAGGGTTCGAACCTGGTACAATTGGGATAGTAGGGTTTTCCATTAGAGGTGTGGTACTGGCTATTGACTGGGGAGGTGGCAGTGGACCAAAAGTGTCCATAAAATCCGATGACTCATTAGTCGTTGATGGGATGGTAGGTATAGGTCCAACAGAAGACATAGGAGGTACGAATGCAACCAAAATCAAGAGTGGTCCCAAAGGATTCATGATCGAAGGATTTTATGTAGGAATGAAACCTTCAGTAAAGAAATCTTTTGGTAAGCTTGAGTCATGGGATGTCCAAATTGATTCAGTGTTAGATCTTGGAGACTGATTGCCTGAAGATGGGTAAACTGATTCACTGGGGCTCGGCAGATCCTCCACAATGAGTGGGGAAGGCCTAACAATCGTCTAGATTGACAACGAGGGCTGGATGTAGCCACAGTGAATGATAAATTTTATCAATAGATTTTACAATGATATTTATTAAAGTCTTGGTGATAACAAGCTGGCATCTAAAAAATAAAAAATACTCTAAAGAAATCAATCAACAAGCAGAGGCTATGACCCTGTCTAATAACCACCATTTACTGGAGATGATACCCAGTATCACAATGGATAAAAGAGAGGTTTGGCCAAATGTACAGTTACGATTACTCTTGAGCTTCGCCTGAACCTCAGATTAAGGGGCCAAGTACTCTCGTGAAGACAATCACCCTCCCAAAAACCAAAGACAAAGTAGACTCATCTGTGTTAAGTACCAGGGTAGCCTGCCCTAGTCACCTTGTGTTTGTACCTAAAAGTATGGCCACTATGGTTACCTCAAATCACAGACACTACTGGGGGGGGGACATAGTCACAGATAGTACGCTGTGTGGGCAGGATACCTGAGTCCCTGACTCAGCTCTGATATCCTCAAAGGGATCCTTGATACACAAAATACCCAAAGGAAATGTAAGCGAAGGTAGGCTACCTTCGTTTACAGTATGATGTTGTCTCATATTTAGCTCTACTTTTACTGGAGTGGTCCCAGATAGTATGAGTGAAAAAGTATTTCCCTTGTTAATGGCACTAGTTTTGGTGTATGATCTTGGGCAGTTAACTCACAACTGCCTAACCCAAGATCCTAGCCTAAACTAATATGTGTCTACTCAAAAAATAGTTGTTGATTGATTTTATTAGGTAAATTTTAAATGTACTTTGTTAAAGTCTTCGGTGGGGGTGTTGATGTATGAAGTTATGTGGGACTCTGACTCAAATCATGCAAAAACAATGCTTTTGAATTTCACTTTCGATGAATAAGTTGCTTCTACAAAGGAAGAGTCATTTATACGTCAATATATATATCATGCATCTAGTACAGTAAAACACAAGCACAATCAACATAACTATAATGCTCATTAACAATGTTTGAAACCAAATAAATGCAAATCTAACCAAGGAGAAAACTATAAAAAAAAAATTGTATTTTCTTTTTTATGAGAAAAAAAAAAACTTTAAGTAGTAAATCTATTTCTCTAAAAGAAAAAATTTGTTTAGGAGACAGGTATCAATCAAACATGCACATCTGCAGATCCCTGATTAGTCTACAAGCAAATTTTCCCAACCCATGAGGTCACAAAAAAGTATGTTTATCAAGAAGTGGTTGGCTAACGCATTGTAACATAAGGTATAGAGAGTTAGTGACTGCACTAACGCTCTATGTGCAAGGCCACAGTGCTTTATAAAGCACTGTTTACACTAGCCGGGTACGTTAGTGAGGAAATAGGCTCAAACAGAAGGTTGTGGGGATCAGATTTAGGGCTGAGCACAGAGAGAAGGGTGTTGTATAGTCCTGAGTGGCCAGAAAGGGGATCAAGAAGTACAAGAAGGATTGGAAGAAAGAGAGATCTAGGAAATTTCTAGGAGAAACTGGGAACTAAATGTAGTCCCCAGTGGAGTCGCCAATCTTGCTATAGGGATTAATGCACGGGTGTTTGGTGATGGATATACCCTCAAGGATATTTTCGAGATCTTTGGTAGACTTTCAGATTAGTTGCAGTTGGCACAGAGATACATGCATATCCATGTTATTCAAATGAGAATCAAAGCAAGAAGAAGGGCTTATTACCTCAAGTTTTGGTGTGGTTTTGCTGGAGAGTGCAAAGTAGCTGAGTGGAAGACCCCTCAACTAGCTCAAAGATCAAAACCTGCACATAGATAAGAGAAGGAATAATATCACATCATATAACTTTGATAATGAATGCACTAACATATAGACATATCTAATTACATGTATCTAAGCCACTCATAATAATGACATGGCATAAACATGTAACCTAATTACAATACCAACACCATGGAGTGGAAAACACAATTGCAGGTCTATATTAATGATAGAAAAGGGTGATTACAAAAATCGGTTGTATCATTCTTCCCTTACTCATCCATCTCCTCTCTCTCTCTCTCCCTTATTAACCTATTTCAGTGCCTTTGTTGGATACTAGCTTTGACGGTCAAATAGACAATCCTTTCAAATGTTTTGACTATTTCCACAATGGCCCTAGCCTCACATATATAGCATGAGAGGATAAGCCTTGCCAAATCCTTCATGAGTTCCTTTGGGCAAAAGAAGATATGTTTCCATGCTTTTATGTTCTTTCCCCATTTTTAGACTCCGTTAGGAATAGTAATTCCTCCAAACAGGTTGAATATGGATGTTTCCCTGCTTTTATGAGCTGACATAGGATTGAATATTAGGATATTTCTTGTTCAACTTGTTCCTTGAATCATGGAAACTCACTTAGGTTGACTAATGCTCTTCCCAAGGAAAAAAAGAGAGTTACCCTAGGCACTAACACACCTGATGCATTGTTAGGAAGCTTTATAAAGCAGGTTGCTAGTTCTTGGAGAGCGTTAGCTTGACAAACAGGCCTACGAAGTTGGTCAATATTTCAGTAATCTTTCCTTTCTCCTCTGACCTGGTGAGGAGGTCATTTTCCTATGTAACAACTATGCTAATGTGTCATCATTCTTTGGAGCCTCTTCTTCCATCTCCCAACACAATGTCATCCACTGCTCAAATTGTACTCCTAAGGTCCTTACATACACTGCAGAAGAAGATCCAAAGCCTCGTGTTTCGAAATCAGAGATCAAAGAGGAAGAACTTTTAGTTACAACTCCTTTTGTTTCATTTCATCCTGTTGGCTTGTTGGGGCCTGACCCAGGTTCAAAAGTGATTTAGCCAAATAAATCCCGAAACTACCAGCCCTTTCAGCAACAGTCCGCAGTGCGTGGACTGAGGTCTCACCTGAGGTAGTATGGGAGGGTGTTGGAACTAGGTTTCCGCACCCTAGGGATGTCTTGATGAAGTCTGGGAAGTTCATGAACCGAACTTGCGTGCTTGCGCTGCTCCGCGCAGCCGTCTGTCCTTCACAACTTGTGAAACTACTTTCGCGTAGCTCTGTAAAGAGCGTGAAGAGGTGTTGTCTACATCCTTATTCCTTACTGTGCTTTTATTATAGATCTTAACTTAATTATGTGGGCCCAATATTCTCACTAATCATTCAACATTCATAACAAGTGTGCACAATCATAAACTGTAAAGAGATGCATAAATATAACAGAATCATAGACACAGAGTATTCCAAAATCAACTTATCTTTTATTAATTCACTGTCCAAGTATAATCCCAACTCTGCCCTGCACACTCAGCTGCAGGGGTCCACGCACACAACTACAGACTCTACTAGGCCTTTGCACACTCAGCTACAGAGCCTCTTACTACTACTATAGTCTAAGACATAGACTTATAGACTCAGATCTAATTCATCATCCAAAAAACCATATTACTAACTTTAAACTTAGAGCCTCGCTCTATTTATACAATCCCATGGTCCACGGACCATGGGTAGACCGACACACTTTACATTAAATTATATTATCTTAGGGCAGACAACCCTAGACTCTCACGCTCCGCGCCCACATTTCATGGGGTCTTTATATTACACATGACCAAAATTCGGGCTTCAAGCCCCAAAAGCATACTATGGGGAGATCCGCTGCCCAATAGGCCCCCAACACAATAATCGTGACTCATTCCGAGTCACTTTGCTGGTGTGGCAATCCTTGCGCGAAGTCCATCCAACTATGCATGTGCGGTGCGAAGGTCCACAACTCCCCATGCTATTATCATCTGGATCTACTCCATTTCTACTTCTATATCATCTGTGTCTGGCTTGATTCTCTACTTTGATGTTGGCTTCCAATACCTGTGTTTATAGTCCCGCACCTCTGTCCAGCTTGTCGAGTCGAGAATATTGTGCTTTGGTCGGTTAGTCAGACAGCCGACCCACCCATGTAGGGCTTCACGCGCCTGCCATTTACTCTTCCTGGGAAGGGCTCTCCATTAAGTTTGACTAGCTGGACTGTGCCTCTATCTGTGACCTCCTTTACCACATACAGTCCCAACCAATGCATCCTGAAATTTCCAGGAAATTTTTTGAACTTGTTGTCATACAGCAACACTAAATCCTTTACCTTGAATGTGTGCAACTTGATATGGTGATCATGCCAAGCTTTTTTGCGCTATTTCTATACCTGCAGATGGAGTCCTACCCAAAACCATTCTTCTTTGAGTTCTTCCAATTGCGCAAGCCTCTCTTCCAAGGCTTCGCGGTCCGACATGCCTGTAATTGCTGCTATTCGCAAACTGGGTATGATGTATTCCATTGGCATGACTGCTTCCATGCCATAGACTAACCTGAAAGGTGTCTGACCCATCAATTTTTTGCACGTGGTTCTATATGCCCATAATACAGTATATATGCATAGGTCCCAACAGTTTCGCTGTGCATTACATACTTTGGTCAGTGCAGTCTCCGGAATCTTGTTGAATGCTTCTATTGTCCCATTAGCTTGTGGATAGTACGTAGTACTTTGCTGATGATATGCCTGGAACTCCTCGGTGAGTGCACTGATCATTTCATTCAGGAAGTGCATTCCGCGGTCACTCATTAAAATTTTTGAGCATCCAAACCATGTCAATGTGTTGTCGAACAAAAATTTCGCAGTTGTGGTGGTCGTGCAGTACTTAACCGACTGTGTTTCCGCCCATCAATTCAGGTACTCTATCGTGGTGATGATGTAGCATGCACCCGTCTTTCCTTGAGGTTTTATTGGTCCCACAAAATTGAGTGCCATTTTTCGAATGGCTGCAATGTCATTTGTGAATTGAGTGGCATCTCATCCCTTCTTGATGGTTTCCCAGTCCTTTGACATATTTTGCAAGCCCGACAATATCCTTTCGAATCTTGATGTAGGGTTGGCCACCATAACCCAGCGTGAAGAATCTTTTGTGCCATCACATGTCCTACATAGTATCCTCCTGCATCCCCCCCATGTGCTTCTGTGAGGATCTGTCCTCGTTCAAATTCAGGTACATATCTTCGTAATATCTCATCGTTTGCCATTTTGTAGAGGTGCCCTGCAATGACAGAAAGGTCCACCGCGCGCACCACCAATTCCTTCTTCTTTTGGACTAAATATTCCTTTGGTGTGGTCCTTGTGGTTAAAAAATTGATTATATCTTCGAAGTGGCCATCAGCGACGCACACTGCAAAGAGTTGTTCATCAAGTAGTCCTGCTTCTAAATTTGTAGGCTCCTCGCCTGTCTCCATTCGTGATAAGTGATCCGGTCCTGCATTTAGGCGTCTTGCCTTTATGATGACCTCGAAGTCATATTCTTGAAACAGTAATAGCCATCTGCATATGCGCCCCCTCAACACAGGCTTGTTCACCAAGTATTTCAACGCGAAATGATCAGTATACATCTTGAAGTGCCCACCAAGTAAATAGCGTCGGTATTTCTGGATCGTGTATACCATTGCCAACCCTTCACACTCAGTAGTAGAGTAGTTCTTTTTGGCTTTGGACAGCCACCGGCTCGCGAACACAAATGGGTGATCCACGCCTTTTGTGCCTTCCTACGTAAGTACCACTCCCAGTGCAATACACGACGCATCAACATGTACATGAAATTATACGTCCCATTTTGGGAAGACCAAGATGGGAGAAAATGCCATTTTCTCCTTGAGAACATACAAACTTTTCTTACAATCATCATTCCAACAATATGTAGCATCCTTTTTCAATATTTTTTTCCATTTGCATTGTTATTTGTGCATAGCTCTTGATAAACTTTCTATAGTAACTAGTGTGCCCCAAAGTAGCGCATAGTTGTTTGACACTTCGTCGTGCTTCCAAATTGAGAATAACAGAAATCTTCGTAGGGTCCACCATCAGGCCTTATTTGTAGACTACATGGCCGAGCAGGTTTCCAAAGGGGACGAGGAAGGTGCACTTTTTAAGATTCAGCGCAATCTAGTGTCATCAGCAAGTATCCAACATCAAACGTACGCTCGCTATATGGTGTTTTACTGACCCAAATATAGTCCAATCATCTAGATAGACCTCCAAGAACTTGTGGATGTATTCCTTGAACACGGCCACCACTACGTGCGAAAATATCACTGGCGCATTCTTCAGTCCAAAGGGCATAACAATATATTGAAAACAACCCCATTCGATTGCGAAGGTTGCCTTGCTCCTATCTTCTAGCGCAATCTTGATCTGATGGTACCCTCAGAAGCCATTCGTGAATGAGTAAGCTTCCTGACCGCCAACATTCTCCAATACTTCATCTATAAATGGTGTTAGGAATGGATCGTAAACACAGGAGTCATCAAGCTTCCTTAGGTCCATGCAGATTCTAATTTCGCCCTTTTGTTTTTTATCCTATACTACCATAGGACTCACCTAGTTGGATTCTTGCACTGGTTCAATAATTCTGATTGCAAGAATTTTTTCTAATTCTTTGTAGACCTTTTCTTTATACTTCAGATTCAAACAGTAAGGTCACTGCTTAACTGGCTTCGCATCCAGTTTCAGAGTTATATTCATCATCCCTAAGTCACCAATGATCCCATTTAAGTCCGTGATTTTGGTCAGGAACAAATCTTGATATTCATGGAGTAACTCAGCAACCTTATCTATTGTAGCAACGTCCCAATAGTCCCCAAAGCATCGCATCCTTCGGCTTCGCGTCTATACCAATGTTTACGTTCTTTGTTTTTAGCGGTGCAGTGATGTCAGGATCCTCAATTGATGGTTCTCAAACTTCACGACACCCTTCAGTTTATGGAATATTAATATTTCAGGGGTCGTCATCATCCTCCTCTACTTGTGCATTATAACATTCTAGGGCACTGATTAACTGGGTTTCCCATGCTGGTTGAACTACTTCCCATGGTTCTTGTGGTATTTTGAAGATGGTGGCTTTTACGGCTTGTAGCACGTCATCAATAGTATCTAACCATCGGTCTTCAAATGTGAATGTTAACAAAATCCATCGCGCAAGACATCCCATTCGCCTGTACCATGTCGGAGTTCCGTATCGGTATACCAATTCATGGGTATGACATCCAGGGTATGGTAGAATAAGTGTACCCATTCAAGCTGAGGTTCTTCTCCATAGGCCTTGGTCCAATTCGCGAGGTGCGTGCGCGGGTCATCACGTCCATCATATTTATCTACTATCCATAGTTGCAGTTTCCCAAATAGTAGGCACACCATCCTCCTACAACCACGCCAGTTTTCAAAATTTTCTTGATGTGTTCCCCACCAGCGCGCAGGTGTCGCACATAGCGCCCACTTCGATGCATCGAACCGTTGTTGTTCCGATATTGTGCTCTCAAACTTCTTCAAGAATTCATCCATCACTGTCAATCCACCATATGTTGGTAGATCTTGGGCATGGGTTGTTATGCAACGCAGTGATCTAGTCATCATGTTGCAATTCAGCGTTGTCACTTCATTTAACTGATTGTGCCAGCGTTCATCTTCTTCCTTTGATTCTGAGGTGCAAGAACTTACGTGATTCCAAAAGATCCTTCCATCTGCAGTCGGATTCACTCAATCCTAATCTCACGCAGTTATCTTGTAGATACAATCCAACTCATCATCGCTTCCATCGTCGTGCATAGGTTCGGTGTAGCACACTCCTTTGGCTGGGTCTAGCAGAACGACTATGCGAAGGGAATTTTTCTCAAATATCATCTTCCGCTTCTTTAGTTTGTTGACTCCATTCATATAAGTGGCCCAGTCTATTCCTAGCAACATGGGATAAGGATTGATGTCATCAACAATCTCTATTACTTCAAAGTCCGTCTGTGTGCTCGTGCCTTCGATATCAATAGTTACCCCTTGCAATTGTTCCATGGGAAAAATCTTCTGTTGGTTCACCACTCATAATTGAATAGGGGACCATTATAACGCGGGCCTACCCATGCGTTCCCATGTTTGCTTTGGTAACACATTCGCATCTGAACCCAGGTCTAGGATTACCTGATCCATTTCATACTCGCTAATATATGTCGTCAATCTCATTTCCCTCCCAGTATGCAATGCATTCTTTCCCATTTTCCAGACTACACGCAGTTCCCCTAACCCTGTGCACCTAGTGATCAACTCCTGTAGTCCCCTAACTACCTTATTGTCACGCAGCAGTTTCATGCATGTCTCCAAAAAGGTAGTAAGCATAAAAGGATCCATCCATGTCTCTGGTTGGCCCTTACTACCTGAAGTGGAGGCCTCTGCGAAGCTCTTCTTAGCTTCCATGAACATCACCTTTGAGTGTTCTAAGTCAAACTCAGGTTCCTTTGTAGAAGCCTTGCGAACCCATGTATCTTCCTCGGGTTGTTTCCCCTTATCTTCCCCTTTATTCACACCACTTCTGAGCACTATATTCACATTTGGGTCCTCTTCACATGGTTCAAACCTCATCATTTGAATATTTTGAGTCAGAGTAGGCTGGAGTACCCCTTTCTTGCACATCCATGTGATCAACATAAGACAATCTACCATTTCATGGTCAAACTGAGCACAGTGTGACCAAGATATTCTCCTCGGGTTGGTACAATCACAGGCGTAGTGCCTCGATCCTCCGCAATTGTATCAAATTAACTGTCTGCGGCCCCTTCCTGGTCCCATTCCTCCTCGCCCTTGAAATCCACTGTGCGCCATCCCCACCACTGGGTCGAGGGTTCGTGTTTCTATCTACATCTGATAGGCTGGGGTCCGATCCATCATTAACTCGTAGCTATGACAAGTACACTCCTCGTGACCTACTAACCTGCAGAAATTACAAAACAACTGTTGGGGAGTCTGTGTATACTTCTGAAACAAATGATAATTATCTATTGTGTGCTTTCCTCCTATCTAACAGATCGCGCACCATAGTGCAGGTGTCGCACTTGGCCCTACCTGTGCCTCTGGTCTCAATGGCATTTCCCCCCTCTTGCCAAGTAGTTCACAATACTAGACAGTGATCTTTGTCATGGCCCTGCCCTTTTCATTTTACGCACCACACTTCCTCACATGCCCCTGGCCACAATGCCATATTCTGCTTCAAGCTATACATTTCCAAGCAGAGATTTTGTAGTTGTTCATGGATTTGTTGAACTCCTAGTCCCGAATCCTGTATAGGTGTCTCATGCAACCTCATCTCCATTTCCAATGCTTTGGCTTGGGCTGAAAGTTTATGTTGCGACAGCGCCATTCTCAAGTGCGGTGTCAGAGATGCCACGAACTAGGCACGATGCTATGCATCTATGAGCATCATATTAGCCTCGCGGATCGTACTCTTCAGTCACTGATCCAGATCCCAGGGGTTCTCACCTGGAAGCATCGTGATCTCTTTAAACTTGATGATTGACTGTGTCTCTAATTTCGGCTAGCTAAATTCTCTATTCAACGTATTCTAGACCTCTGCTATTCTTGCATTCGGGTGATCATTGGAGTGCTTGATATACCATGTCAATGCGCGATCTTGCAATGCGCTCACCAATGTGGCCTTCTTAATTTTGTTGTCTGTGTCCCCTTGTGCTTCCCATACTGCTCTTACCACGAACTAGAACTGGTTTGGATCCTCATTCCCTACTCCTCTGAATACGGGTAGCTTGATTGCACTCGCCATGTTGAACTGTGGGTTTAGGGAAGGTGGAGTGGGTGGATATGGAGGTGAAGGAGGTGAAGTGGGTGGTGGCGTAAGTGGAAGTGATAACTGCGAAATGTGTTGCCTTATCAAACTAACTTCACTTCTCGGAGAGACCCGAGCGAGCTCTTCCTCGCGTTCTCACGAAGGTGATATTAAGGGACTATTTCCTAATCCCTCGCTACCTTTGTAGATTTTTCCGCTCCGCGTTGTTCCAAACATTAATGTATTCGCATAACCTTCTTTTCACATAAGAGCATCTTAATCCAAGTATTCAAAGATTTAATATACTTACCTCATGGTCCCTTGAGAAAACATGGTTCTACTTCGTTGTAGTTCACGGTCGTGTCTATCGCAAATTCAATGATAAACCCCCTATTATCCAGTGGAGCCAATGGTCCACAGCTCGCATGATCTTATCTTCTGATGCCTCTAGTCTGCGCACTAACTCCGGAGTCCACACTATCGGTTGGTCGAGCTTACACCTTCCATGTCTGTCAGCTAACCTCTCGATCCACTCATGCAGTTCCAAAGGAAAGGATGCGAAGAAGATCTCGTGGATTTCCGTATACACGTAGCGATCCATCCACCTTTTCTTGGATACCTGTGGATTTCTATTTTCTCGCGTCACAAACTCATGAATTTTCTTGTCCAACCACTCTTCAATTTCCTTCTTTTTTGGGTTCCAGTGGCATGACATCAGACATCCCTTAGGCAGATCCCAGTCTCGGCAACAGAACCATTTGTTGGTTTGTTGGGGCCTAACCCAAGTTCAGAAATGATTTAGCCAAACAAATCCCAAAACTACCGGCCCTTTCGGCAACAGTTTCGCGGTGCGCAGACTGAGGTCTCACTCGAGGTAGTATGGTAGGGTTCTGGAACTAGGTTTCCGCACCTTAGGAATGTATTGATGAAGTCTGGGAAGTTCGCGAACTGAATGTGCGTGCTTGCACTGCTCTGCACAGCCATCTATCCTTCACAACTTGTGCAACTGCTTCTACGTAGCTCTTTAAAGAGTGCAAAGAGATTTTGTTTAGATCCGTATTCCTTACTGTGTTTTTATTATAGATTTTAACTTAATTATGTGGGCCCAATATTCTCATTAATCATTTAACATTCATAACAAGTACGCACAATCATAAACTGTAAAGGGATGCATAAATATAACAGAAGCATAGACACAGAATATTCCAAAATCAAATTATCTTTTATTAATTCTCTATCCAATACAATCCCAACTCTGCCTTGCACACTTAACTGTAGGGGTCCACGCACATAGCTGTGGACTCTACCAGGCCTCTGCACACTCAGCTGCAGAGCCTCTTACTACTACTATAGTCCAAGACTCGGACTTAAAAACTCAAAGCTAATTCATCATCCAAAAACCATATGACTGACTTTACACTTAGAGCCTCACTCTATTTATACAATCGCATGGTCTGTGGACCATGGGTAAGCCGACACACTTTACATTAAGTTATATTATCTTAGGCGGAAAACCCTAGACTCTCACGCTCCGCGCCCGCATTTCACGGGGTCTTTACATTACACTTGACCAAAATTCAAGCTTCAAGCCCCAGAAACATACTATGGGGGGATCCGCTGCCCAACAACTCCTCCTCCTGAGATTGGAAAAGGTAAAGAGATCCTCAATAATAGCAATATTCTACCCCAACCACTACGATTTTGACCCAAGTTCCTCCTATAAATCTTAATCCTCCTCCATTAATCCAGATGGTTGTTCCGAGTTTCTTAATGAATAAATATGCCCCCCTTGATTTACCTCAACCCCTAAGTGTTATGCCTCCAGACTACCTAAAGCTTTTTTCTAGGTTCAATGGGGAAGAAGAAAACATTGCACAAAGGCACATTGAAACCTTCTATGCTTTTGTTGAGAATCTAAATGTTGAACTACTAGATGTGGTCTTGAGACTCTTCGTGCAATCCCTTGATGGAGAAGCCAAAAAGTGGTTTAAATCCCTACCCAATGCGTCCATCACCACCTAGGAAGAACTCAAAAACTCTTTCACACAAAAGTGGGGTGAACAAAGAGATCATGAGTATGTCTTCATAGGGTTCAATGCTATAGGAAAGTAGCCAAAAGAGGGCATTTCAGAATTCATAAAAATATTCAATAAGAAGTATAATAATCTTCTTATTGAGATAAAGCCTCCTCAAGTTGTTTCTTGTGTAGTATTTGTGGGAGCCCTTGAGTCCAAATTTGGCTTCACCCCGAGGTAGAGGAAGTCTCATACTTTAGATCAAATCCAAGTGGATGCTCTTCAGGTGGAAGAAAATTTCACCTCGGTAGGGAAGTCAAGAGGAAAGAATAATCCTCATGAGAAGAAAAGGGGGAAAGAAGAAGCATCCTCCTCTGGTCAAGATAAATAATTACCAGATCTGAAGTGGGAATAAATGGATAAGCTCATTAAGAGTTTATCGCACAAAGTGGTGAAGCTTGAGCTTCAGAACAAGAATCTCCCTAAATAGAATTCTCAAGGTAAAAACCAAGGTTACAACCCATAGTATTGAAGGCCAACATTTCAGATACTTGAAAAGGAAAGAAAATATCAACTCAATCAGATCCCTCCTCGTTTGTATTTAGAAGATGATCCAGATGAATAAACACCATATACACATGAGACACATGGAAGCTTGTATTCCTCCTTCTCTAAAGAGGAACAGGATTACATGGCTCACCATGAGATGTTCCATGATAAAGAAGAAATAGTAAATGAGAAGTTCATAGAGGATTATTGTAAACCATTTTCAGATTTAATGCAAGCACAGATACATTGAGAGTATGATCTCAGATCTTCAAAAAAGAGGTCGAGGGAACCTGAACAGCAAGAGGAAATTGCTCCCCAAAATATTCCCCTAGTATTAAATAAAGGAAAAGGGAAGATGAACCCTAACTCATCCAAAGTAAAAGCCTCCTTAAATAAGGAATGCAATATCTCTGAAGAACATACAAAAGATAAGGGACCCATTCTGATGAAAACTACCAACAATAAAGAAAGAGAGGCAGAGATGGAAAGCGTAGAAAAGGGCTAGTCTGCATTCAATCTTCAGAAAGAACTCAAGAAGGTAATAATCCTTGTTTCCCTGACTAAAATTCTAAATATCCCACTTATAAAGCTCAAGTTTCCTGTTTCATGCTCCCATCCACCACAATACCGACCCATGACTGTTTAAACCTACAAGAAGAAAGATCAATGGTTATTTTTGGGCCTCCTGTCGAAGAAATTGATTCTTCCACTGCACCCTTCTAGGTTACCCTAGTAATCCATGACCTCTTATTGCATAACATTATGTTGGACTCTGGAGCCTCACATAGACTCATGCCTTTAGCCGTCATGGAGCAACTTGGCTTGCAGATCACCAGACCCTACAAGGAACTATACTCCTTTGACTCTAAGGGAGTCAAATGCTTGGGAATGATAAAATATTTGGTGGTAAACCTGGCTCAGATCCCTGTGAAGAGTGTATTCATGGACATAGTAGTGGCAGATATTCCCCCTAGATTCGGCATGCTCCTATCTTGGTCTTGGGGTTCCAAGGTGGTGGGCTCTATAAAATTAGATCTAACTTATGCCACTATTCAAACTTTTGGAGGCGAATAAAGGAGGTTGTAAAAAGAGTCCATATTTGTAATGACTGTGACCTGAGCTGAAGGCTTTAGAAATTCTCCTGTTTATGGAAAAGAAAGTGACCTCTCCTACCTGGTCTTAGAATAATATGAGACCATATTAGTATAAATGCAGGTACACCTAATGATGCAGTTAGATGACCAACACACAGATAAAAACAAAATATGGAAATTACACTTTGATGGAGTTAATTCAAAAGAAGGAAATGGAGCAGGAGTATTTTTGGTAAGTCCTAAGGGCAACTTGATACCCCTCTCATTCAAGTTATAGTTTGAGGAAACCAACAATGTGGTGGAGTATGAAGCATTTCTCCTTGGGCTACAAACATCGAGGAATATGAATATTGAATGCTTAACTGTGCATGGACACCTTGAGCTTATTGTAAAGCAGATCTAAAATCAGTGTCAGGCCAAACACCCTCGATGGAGGACTTACCAGAATGAAGTATGGGATTTAATTGATAATTTCTCCCTGGCCTTTAATGATCTGACATAGATATTAAATCAAGAAGAAAAGGTATTACAAACTCATGTGCAGGAAACTACCTATATTGCTTAGTGCAACGAATCGAAAAAATTGCAAATAATATAGACAATTAATCAGTCAGCAAACATAACAGACACACACATCAACACAACAAATAATCAAGAGTTCACCAAACTTCTTGGCTACGTCTCTTGGTCCAGCTATCAGTGTTGACCTCTATATTAAGTCTTCTAGAACATATTATTACAACTATGAGCTCAAAAACAGAGTCTCAACCAACAGTGGCATCAAAGAGGGATCTACTCGAAAACCTCGAGTCTAAAAGAGTGCACAGACTCTCCCTCTATCATGTTCCTCTATTCGATCTGCCTCAATCTGACTAACTGACTATCTTTCTGTGATTGTCTTCAACTGACTTCTCTAACCATATCCCTCTCCTACTGTCATGGGATGGCTCTTTTTAAACCTATCGGCGTTGTCTGTTCAGCTCCATTCTCGGGCTTTCTAGCTCCCGACCGTTGTCCGTTCAAATCCCTATTGAGCATTAAACAATCATTGCAAAATGCTCTAAGGTATGGTGGCCACCTGTTTTCAAATGGAAAGGACCAGCGTGGGTGAAAATCCCAAAGAATCGCTTCTCTGTTTACACAGAGAAATACACAGGAAATACTCTAAAAACAGTGGAAAATCTGACCAAGCCAAACTTCAAAAGATATAAAGTCTACCCTATAATCCTCTCAGGTCTGTCTTTTATCATTGTTGCAAGTTGCATATTGCTTAGTCCCTTTGCATTATGATTCTCTGATCTTCGATCCCCGATTGCTCTGATCGGCCTCATCGACTATTGGCACATTGGCGGTATCATTGCTTCAATGGTCCTCTACTCTGTTGCACTCTCGTTCCCCGATCTCTGATCACCTAAACCTTTCTGATCACTGATTTCAATCACAACCATCCATTCCTTTCCAGATCCAACGACTGTCAATGAAGTGCTCAACGCACAGTCTTAATTCTACGGGTTCTATCCTTGTTCCTTGGTTCTTTGCGATGCAATAATGTAGCCATCACATATCGCTTAAGCCTGCAACCTGTGTTAAGTCCTCCTCTTAGAGAATTGTGATGCGATATGTTTCCATTCATGTCCATTGTTGATCTACATGCTTGATCAACAACTCACGTTGAATTGCTTATCGTAGTTGCATTTCCCTTAGGGTTGCCTTCGATATACTCCATTGGCCTCTCCTGATGCGATATCCTAATTTAATCTGGGTTGTTGATTTGTCTGATCCGATGACTCCTGTGCAATGAGACTTTACTCTCCGCTTCACTCTGTTTTCCACCATTCCTTAGTGTTTTCCTCTGCGATCTTTGTTTTTCGATATTTTAATATATATGAAGACTTACATTTTTATAGGGTTTAAGATCCATTTTGGATCACGCCTTCCCACTGAAAAGCTTTTGGACCACCAAAAGTTGGTTTTAGGCATCGATCAAGTGAGGATACAGTTCCCTCACTTGTCCAATTTCTATCCATCGTGCCTTGCTTGGATTTGAACCTTTGAGTCCTACTCTTAGGTACTCAACATCCCCTTGACGTGTAGTTCTTACCTTCCTGTCCAGAATTGTGTCCTCCTGTAACTCATTGAGATACTCAGGCAACACATCCCCAATGGAAGGCAACTGAATTTGCTCTTCAAGATCTTCAATCAATGAAGGTTCATAGAATCTCAAGTTTTATGCATTAACGACTGAATAGATCTACATATAAGTTGGAAAATCAAGGCGAAAAGCATTTTCACCAATTTTATCAAGTATCTTGGAAGGTCCATACCCTATTAGTTTTAGCTTCTTACCTTCACCTTGCATTTTGTCTTTGTTGATGTACAGCCATACTTGATCACCAACTTGAAAACTATGCTCAACTCGATGCCTATCATGTCTTGCCTTACACTTGGCTTGACTTCTTTCTAGTTGTTCCTGTACTACCTGGTGAATTTCCTAGATTTGTTTAATGAAATTGGTTTCTTTGTCCACATCATTGTGTCCATCAACTGCTATGTCTTTACCAAAGACAAAATCCAAGGGACACTTTGGTATAAAACCAAAACAAGTCTCAAAAGGAGATCTCTGAGTAAAAGAGTGCTTGGCATGGTTGTAAGCATGTTGCACATAACACAAATGCTCATCCCAAAGCTTGGTATGCTTGCTGCAATAACCTTTGAGCAACTGGATCACTATCCTGCTGACCACTTCTGTCTGACCATCTATTTGTGGATTAAATTTTGTGCTCTTCTTCAAATTGGTGTCCATCAACTCCCATAGATTTGACCAAAACTTCCCAACAAATCGAGAGTCTCGATCAGATATAATAGAAGTGGGTAACCCAAAATGAACCCATACATTCTGAAAGAAGAACTTTGTTGTTTGTTCTTCTATAACCTGCTTGTTACATGGTATCAAAATACACATTTTACTGAACCTATCCACAACATACAAATAATCATGACCTTTCCTAGATTTTGGCAATCCCCCAACAAAATCCATGGAAACACTTTCCCAAGGACGAGAAGGAATTGGAAGTGGAGTGTACAAGCCTAATTTCCAATTATTGGGCTTGCTTGTAGCACACATAGTACACCCTTTGATATATCTAGAAACTATCTCATGCATTCTTAGCGAATAACAGAACCTTTGCAATTGTGCAACTATTTTACTTACACCAAAATGACCTGATATGAGAGAAGTATGTGCTTCTTGAATTATGTTAACTCTTTCAATTTATGGAATGCATAACTTTCCCAAATGATATAAGAGTCGGTCCTTTACATAATAGTCCAATTCTTCTACTTGCTTGTCATGACTTAAAGTTGCATATACATCTTGAGCATATTGTTCGATGTAACTTTCATGCGTTACTAAGTTATGCTTAAGTATAGTAGATGCATTTATGATTGGTCTTGATAACATGTCTGCAACCTTATTATGTATGCCCTTCTTATATTTCTGCAACCTTATTATGTAGAAAACCCATCGACCTATAATGTCTTGATTGCTACAATTTAGTTTGTGAGTGCCAATATTGAAGTGGTTGATGATCTGTATGTATGATTGTTTCTTTACCCATTAGGTAATGTTTCCACTTTTTCACACTTTGTACTAATGCATACAATTCTTTATCATATGTAGGATAATTAACTACTGCAGAAGTAAATGTCTCAGAATGATAGCATATGGGTTTTCCGTGTTGCATCAACATTGCTCCCATGGCATAGTCACTGGCATCTATCTCAATCTCAAATGGATGTTGAATATCTAGCAGTGCTAGTACTGGTGTTGTACTAATTTTCTATTTTAAGGTGTCGAATGATTTTTGTTGTTTTCCTCCCCACTTAAACACCTGTTTCAATCATGTTAAAGCATGTAATGGAGCTGCAATCAAAGAAAAGTTAGCAATAAACTTTCTCTAGTATTGTGTTGCCCCTAGGAAACTCCTAACCTCTGTAGCAGATTTGGGTTTAGGCCAGTTCACAATGACTTCAACCTTAGAGGGATCTATCTTCAATTCACCACCCCCTACAATATAACCCAAATAATTTAAAGATGTTCTGCCAAATTCACATTTTAACAGTTTTACATAGATAATTTCTCTTTTTAAAACATCTAAAGTTTGCTTCACATGCTTTACATGGTCTTCCCATGTCTTACTAAAAACAAGAATTTCATCTAAATAAACAATTACAAAATCATCAATAAATGGTCTGAGTACATCATTCATAACTCTCATAAATGTAGCAGGAGCATTAGTTAAGACAAAAGGCATAACCAACCATTCATAAAGTCCTTGCTTTGTCTTGAATGCAGTCTTCCATGCATCTTGTTCTGCAACTCTGACCTGATTATAACCACTTTGCAATTCTAACTTAGAAAAGTAAACTGCTTCCTTTAATTGATCTAATAGATCATCAATACAAGGAAGAGGATAATGATTCTTGATCGTTATTTTATTTAGTGCTCTATAATCAATGCACATTCTCCACAAACGATCTTTCTTTCTAACCAACACGATTGGGGATCCACATGGTGATGTGCTTGGTCGTATAAACCCTTTATCGAGAAACTCCTGTACCTACTTCTTTATCTCTGCATTCTCTAAAGCTGACAACATGTACATTCCAATGTTAGGTAATGGAGAATCTTGCTGCAAATAAATATCATGTACTATTTCTTGCTTGGGTGGCGGACCTTTAGGTTCTTGAAATAGAACATCATACTCTAAAACAACTTTAAATAAATTAGCTTTCTTGTTTAGAATCACAGACTTCAAATGCATTGGATTTTTCAGGATCCTTTGCCTTTACAACCATTAGTAAAAACTGCTTACTTGAATTCACAATTCTTTTCATCTGTCCTGAATTTATGAGAGAATAGTTACCTTTGAGTTTATGAGCTCTTACAATATATTATATTCCATTTTTAGTAAGTTGATACTTATTCTCAGATCTATAGAAAATAGATTTTCTATCATACAAGTATGGACTTCCAAAAACAATACCACATATATCAGAAGGAACTATATCTAACTCAACCTCATCTACAAATGTTGATCCAATAGCAAACCTAAGTTTACATTGTCTCGTTACTGGTAGCTTTGTTTTATCACACACCCAACCTAATGGATATGGCTTATCATGAGGTTTTGTTTGTAATCCCAACTTCTTTACAATTGTTTCAAAAATCAAATTTACTTGTGATCCACTATCAAACAAAGTATCAATCTTATTGTGCTTGGAAATTACTCTATACAAAAAAAAACTCATTTCTTTCCCTCTCATTACTTTCATTATCAACAGATTGTGCAGAATTACTTGTGGATGCTTCAGAATATTTACCTTCAACACTTGTGGCTGTAACTATTGTTTCATCGCCTTAATATGATCCCAAGCCCTGTTGAATAGCAGCAGCATTCTTTCTCTCCTTACCACCGAACTTCTTAGGTTTCTGTTCTGGATGCAAAAGCCAACAGTGTGCCTCATCATGTCCTTCTTTCTTGCAATGAGTGCATGAAGGTTTATCCTTCTTTACAGTGTTTTCTTTCCTCTCCTTCCATTTCATTTTCTTCTTTTCCTTGCTCTTTCTTATAGAATATTTAGATGATCCCCCAACCTCTCGATTTACATTCTTACCTCTAGCATCTAGATGTGTGGCTTGAACTGATACATCATCTAAGATAGTGGGATTAAACATGAGAATAGTATGCTTTAAATAGCTATGAAGACCACCTATATACTTCAATAAAGTCTCAGCTGAGTCTAATGATATACCTAGAGTTAAATCTCTCTTTCTGAATTCCTGAGTATAAATCTATACACTTTGACCCTTCAACTGGTGAAGAGTTCGCCAACTCATCATTGCCTGCTGCATGTAAGGTAAAGGATACAATTTCTTTTTGATAGCAGAAACAAATTCATTCCAGGTAGAAATGATTTTACCATGTTTTTGCATATCAGCTTGTGTCTTGCCTTCCCACCATACTAGTGTAGTTCCTCCAAGTTGAAGGCTAGCCAACTGAATCTTGTTCCTTTCTGAATCAACATTTTGTACCCTGTAATATACATCAATTTATCTTATCCAATTATCTAGTTTTTCTGCATTGAGTTCTCGATCGTAAATTGGCAAATCAAGCTTCACATCTAATTCGATTAAGGAAGTTTTCTTCTTCTTCTTAGAAGAGCTAGAAGATGGAGAATGATGGTGGACGAGATGGTGGAGGAGATGGTGGAGGAGATGATGGAGGAGTCATTCCTCCTTTTCCTTTGCCTTCTGGAGGGGCAACTAGAAAAGGTTCCTCTGCTCCTTTGTCTAGTTTAGGTGTTGAAGTGCTTTCACCTCGATCCTTCTTAAATTCCAGACACATTTCTTCCACCATGGCTTGGAGTGTCTTAAAAATTTCTATAGATTGATATTTTGATCACAATGGAGCTTCTTCTACCATTCTCCTCTGAGAATAGACTCTTCCAATCTCTAGATTCGCCTCAACAAGTTCTCTTTATCCTACTCTGAACTTTAAACTAGTTAGCATTCAAAATCTAGCACAAGCTTGTCTAACCTTAACAAAATCAAATGCTCTGATACCACTTGATCCGAAATGGATATTAAATCAAGAAGAAAAGGTATTACAGACTCATGTGCGGGAAAATGCCTATGTTACTTAGTGAAACGGATCGAAAAGATTGCAAATAATATAGACAATTAATCAATCAGCAAACATAACAAACACACACATCAACACAACAAATAATCAAGGAGTTCACCAGACTTCCTGGCTACATCTCCTGGTCTAGCTATCAGTGTCAACCTCTATATTAAGTCTTCAAGAACAAATTATTACAAGAGTGAGCTCAAAAATAGAGTCTCAACCAACAGTGACATCAAAGAGGGATCTGCTGGAAAACCTCAAGTCTAAAAGAGTGCACAGACTCTCCCTCTGTCCTGTTCCTCTATCCAGTTTGCCTCAATATGACTGACTGACTGTCTTTCTGTGACTGTCTTCAACTGACTTCTATGACCATCTCCCTCTCCAACTCTCATGGAATGGCTCTTTTTAAACCTATCGACGTTGTTTGTTCAGCTCCATTCTCAGGTTTTCTGGCTCCCGGTCGCTTTTCATTAAAATACTTGTTGAGCGTTAAACAATTATTGCAAAATGCTCTAAGGTATGGTGGCCACCTGTTTTCAAATGGAAAGGACCAGTGCGGGTAAAAATCCCAAAGAATCACTTCTCTGTTTAAACAGAGATATACACAGGAAATACTCTAAAAACAGTGCAAAATCTGACCAAGCCGGACTTCAAAAGATATAAAGTCCACCCTATAATCCCCTCGGGTTCGTCTTTTATGGCTGTTGCAAGTCACATATCGCTTAGTCCCTTTGCATTGTGATTCTCTGATCTTCGATCCCTGATTGCTCCGATCGGCCTGATCGGCTATCAGCACATCGGCGATATCGCTGCTTCAATGGTCCTTTGCTCTGTTGCGCTCCTAATCCCCGATCTCCAATCACCCCGATCATTCCAATCGTCGATTTCAACCACAATCACCCATTCCTTTCCGGATTCAATGGCTATCAATGAAGCGCTCATCACACTGTCTTAAGTCTACGGGTTTCGTCCTTATCCCTTAGTTCTTTGCGATGCGATAATGTGGCCATTGCATATCGCTTAAGCCTGCAACCTGTGTTAAGTCCTCCCCTTAGAGAATTGCGATGCGATATGTTTCCATTCATGTCCACCGTTGATCTGCGTGCTTGATCAATGGCTCACATTGTATCACTGATCGCAGTCTCATTTCCCTTAGGGCTGCCTCCGATATACTCCACTAACCTCTCCCAATTCGATATCCTGATTTAATCTAGGCCGTTGATGTGTCTGATCTGGCAGCTCCTGTGCAACGAGACTTTACTCTTTGCTTCACTCTATTTTACACCATTCCTTGGTGTTTTCCTACGTGATCTCTGTTTTTTGATAGTTTAATATATATGAAGACTTACATTTTTAGAGGGTTTAAGATCCATTTTGGATCCTTTATATCCAATTTCTGCCTAGAGAATAAAACAAAATGGATGATTCCCTTGATTTAGTAGCAAGCAACTTCAAATCTCCTCAAAATATGCTTCTCAAGTACGAGGGGGAGGTCAGACACATACCCTCTATACCTGATAATATAAAGCACTAGCAGGTATTCGAGGACGATGAGAAAGTCAAGCGGTTTATAGAATTAGTTGGGGATTTCACTAGCTCAACTATTGATCAGGAAGAGGAAAAAGAGACAGATCAAGAACCAAATTCGTGGGAGAACACGATGGCCAGACAAAAAATTATATACCTGGAAGGGAAGACTATTCCTCATGGGTTAGTTCCACTGGAAAAGTTATTTAACCAGAATGACATAGCCTCCAAAACAATGGCTCCGGAGATGGACGAGCAAGTAGAATATTGCAATATCGGCCAAGAAGATGAACCCCAAATGGTCCGGCTATCAAAGGGAATCCCCTCACGATACAAATAGAGGTATTTAAATCTTTTCAAAATCTATAAGGATGTTTTTTCTTAGTCTTATAAGGAATTAAAATCATTTGATACTAACATCATACAACATAATATTCCTTTTAAGAGTGGAATAAAACCATGCAAACAAAATCTCAGGAAGATTAATCCACTCTCACTCCCCTCTATTGAAAAATAAGTGAGGAAACTTCTATGGGAAAAAATCATAGTGCCTTTAAGGTAGTCAGAGTGGGTGGACAACCTAGTCTAAGTCCAAAAAAAGAATGGGGAAGGTTATGTGTGTATTTTTCATAACCTTAATAGGTCATCTTTAAAAGACAATTACCCACTGCCCAAGATGGATTATATATTACAGAAGGTGGTGGGATCAATTAGAATTTCCATGATGGATGGGTTCTCTTGTTACAACCAAGTGGCAGTCCACGCTGATGATCAGAATAAGACTGCATTCACCACCCCTTGGGGGACTTTCATGTATGCTCGCATGCCTTTCGGTATTGTTTTCAAAGAACTATGGATATAGATTTTGTAAGGGAGCAAGATAAGTTTGTAGTGGTATATTTGGACGATATCACAGTATTCTGTAAGACCTATGAAGAACACGTCCTCCACCTAAAACTCATCTTTGAGAAATGTAGGAGGTATAGGTTGTCTTTAAATCTCAAGAAGTCTCAGTTTGCCTTGAGTGAGGGGAAGCTACTAGGACACATATTAGCACAAGAAGGAGTGAAGATTGACCCTAAGCGAGTCAAAGCTATCAGTGAAATTCCATTGGCTAGAAATAAGAAAGAGGTCCAAGTCTTCTTAGGGAGAATCAGTTTCTTTAGAAGGTTCATACCCAACTATGCAGAAATAGTGAAGGGTATCACTAATATGCTAAAAAAGGAGAATGAAGTTAAATGTAACCCTAATTGTCGAGAGTCTTTTACTAGAATCAAAGAAGATTTTGCTGGAGTATTGGTACTAGTCAACCCTTACTACTTTGTGCCTTTTTATATCTTTTCTTTTGCTTCTTTGCATACTATTACTGTAGCTCTACTACAGAAGAATAAAGATGGTTATGAGCAACCCATCACCTTCGTCAGCCAAGTCTTGAGGGATGCTACGCTGAAATATAACATCTTGGAGAAAAAATCATATGCACTAGGCAAATCTCTAAAGGCATTTCGAATGTATGTGCTACAATCAGAAATCACAACATTTGTGCCAACGACAGTGGTGAAGGACATCCTTGTGCAATGAAACAGTGAAGAAAAAAGGGGTAGGTGGATAGCCAAGATACAGGAATATGAGTTGGACATAAAGTCTACTAAGCTCATAAAAGGTCAAGGGTTGGCCAAGATTTTATCAGAATCTAACTGCGAAGATTTGGGAATAAACTTGATAACAGAGGAATGAAGAATAGAAGTTTAGCAGAACAGGGTTAAAACATCAGAGAAAAAGATCTTTTCTAAATATGAGGTGTCACCCTAGTACAAGAATATCATCCATTATCTCTTGTTCCTAAGGTGCCCACTAGGGATAGATAAATCTAAGTACATGACTTTGAGACTGCAAGCTCAAAAGTATATCATATCCAATGGTCAACTCTACTGGAAGGACCTGGAAGGAGTTTTTCTATTATGCTTAGTGGAGGGTGAAACACATAAAGTGATTGAAGAATTTCATGGGGGATTTTGTGGAGGTCACTACAGCTGGAAGACCACTACTCACAAAATCTGCAAGGCGGGATTTTGCTGGCCTACACTATTTGGAAATGTGCATTTACAAGTCAGGTCTTGTCAGAAGTGCCAAGTCTTTGATGAGAGACAAAAACTCTCTCCTTTTCCCTTGATCCCATTGCATGTGGATGAACCTTTCAGGGAGTGGGGATTAGACTTCATAGGAGAGATAAACTCACCTTCCACTGGCCAGGATAAGTGGATATTAACGACCACGTATTATTTCACCAAGTGGGTAGAATCCATCCCAGCTATAAACTCTATGGACTCAGTGGCAATTAATTTCATGGAGGATAACATATTATCGTGTTTTGGTTGCCCCATCAAAATCATCACTGACAATGCCCAAGTCTTCAGATCGACAAAATTGAATAGCTTCTTTCAGAAATTCAATATCATAATAGGGAACTCCACTAGTTATTATCCCCAGGGAAGTGGTTTAGCTGAGTCCTCAAATAAAACTATGGTGAGAGTGTTGAATAAGATCATCACCCAAAATCAGAGTAATTTGGACACCTAATTGAAGTTTTTAGTATGGGCCAACCGAGTAACTCCTAAATGCTCCACTGGAAAATCGCCTTTCGAGCTTGTGTATGGTAAGGTTGCAGTCTTCCCAGTGCAATTAACCAGTGGTGAATTTACTGCAAGAAGTTGAGGAGGAGCCAAGTGCTTTAACGTGAAGGATAAACAAACTAGTTGAGCTAAATGAAAATAGGGAACAAGTTGGGAATAAATTGACCGATTACCAACAAAAGATGAAATCCTTGTTTGACAAGAAGGCCAAATCATGAAGAGGGGAAACCCATGAGATCTAGTTCTCATATGGGATGTCCGAAGGGAAGAAAAGGATAAGCACAAAAAATTTGATGCATTATGGTTCGGCCCTTTGAAAATTTCAGAAGAAAAAGGAAATAATACTTACCTACTCGAGAATCTGGAAGGTGAATCGTTGCAGCTACTAGTAAATGGTCAGTTCCTCAAAATTTATTTTCAAAATTAAAAGGTATTTTCTTGCACTCATTGTAAATACTGGTGTGTGTTGTAATTATCATATGAAATTTCTAGTTTTTTGTTTAAAAGTTCCACTTTCACAAAATTTTCACTTGTTTAAGAAGAATTCATGCCCAATGGAAAGAAGGCTACTGGTCTGTAGGTTCTCTTTACCTTTCCAGCAAGGCACTGTCCCCAGTTGGAGCCAATGGTTTCACTCACTGCTTTATGAGTTTTTAATTGTCCCAAGTGCCAAATAAAAATGAATTTTGAAGCCATTTTCCAAACCTCAAGATCTCTCAAAGCCAAAGTGAATCCTCTCCATTGCATAGTTCTCGGAACGAGCTTTCCAATGGTATATGGATGTTCAAACAATGGACTTCTGGATTAGACAATATGGATTTTTAAATTTCAAAGGTTATGTTTCCTTTAAAGTGAAGGATAAAAGAATATTGGAGGTCTGAGATCTCATCGCAATCGCAAATCGACATTTTTCTGAAGTAGTAATAGGGAAGACCAACGAGATTAACGATAAATGATCGTTGATATCACAGATCACAATCAGAGGTTCCTACAATCCCGCATATCAGTGATCGCACATTGCGGAGGTACTATGTAAATCATAATCAGAGTTCCTGCGATCCAGGCATATCGATGATCAATGGCTCTAGGGCATCGCAAATCGGCGATCAGCGTGACAACAGGGTTACAACTCCAAAACACTACAATATCACAATGTTGTGATATGATAGTGGAAAACACAGGAGGGAAGAAAATTATTTAACAAAGGATTGTTGTAAAAACACCAAAGGCAAGTGGGCTCTTTCTCTCTCCTCCAATAGGGCCACATGGCAGCATAGGATTGGTCTCAAGAAAGACACACGGTAGCTAACGTTAGCATGACATGGTGGTACGGAGGAAACGTGGCATGTGGATTTGGCATTTTAAGTGGCCAAATGGGGCCAAAATAGGAGGACATGTGTCACCACTCACAAGGTGACATGTGGCAAGATATGACGTCATCTCGCAAATCAATGATCAGCATTCATTACTCATTGCAATCGCAAAGGAGAGGAGGGTGCAACTAGAGACATAGTCTAGGAAGTTGCAATCGTCAATCTCTGATATTTGGCTAAGCACCAGGTCACTGCCCCTAGTCATATGAGAAGGAATGAAAATAGGGGATGAACCATACAGGGCCTAAAGGGGATAATAAATCACATGTTTTATGATGTTTTTAAGTGTAATAGGTTGATGGTGAGAACCCCCAATTTAGCGATAAAATAGTATTACGGGCATCTCAGGGCTTCGATAGTGTTTTACAAGGAGTCTGGAAGGGTAGATGAGTCGAGAACTGTGATCTGAGTCTGGTATGGCCATTATGCGTTGTTGAAGCCCCGAAAATCAGGTCAACAACAAGGGGGATACCCGCCTGGTCCGGACCTTGGTTGGAAGCTCCTTATCCATTTGGTATAGCAGGTCCAACTGGGGATAATGGGACCAGTTTCACAATCTATGGGTGTGTGTGTGTAGAATTGGATGTTGTTGATCTAACAGTTCCTATCTAAGCTATTCTAATTCAAACTTTAATCTAATTCTATGCTATTGTAATCTAATAAAAAATAGCACATCTAATCTATGCTAACCCGGGATGTAATTCTTCTATTATGCGATCTAAAGATATTTCAAATAACAACTGGTAATAAAGATCATTCAGCGATTATAAGAAAAGAAATCAATTAAGATGAACTATTTCACATAAAAAGTTAGGCAAAACAGTTGTGAACAACATATCACATAATAAGCTATTCATACCTTAAACATAAATAAATAGCTACCACTGTACAAAAGTGCCAAATGATAACTCAAGCATTCATGCAATAACATATAAACAACTAAAAGCTCTATATCACTTTAACATATAAGCATAAATGGTCAAGAGATAAAAGTACCATTTATGACTGGTCCTACTCATAAGCTTCAAGCAATAATGATTTATCTGTCCTTGCTCTAACATCTACTAAGAGTACAGAAGTGCAACATCAGTAGCAGATATCAAATGCAAACATCAACAAATCTTGATCCATTCATTCACCAAAACCTCCTCTGAGGGTGCAAAAGTGCATGTTTTGAGGACAAGTTTTTGATAAATTTCCGGACCCCTCTCTAAATGCATGAAAGGGTTTAAATACTACTTCCTAATTCTAATAATAGTTTATTTACAAAAATTCAGGATGCGGTTTTAAAATGACCGCCCTTTTTCTAAGAAAAATTTAAAGCGAAAATTAAATTCAGAACTAAACTACTTTTGTATCTGGTCTTTAAAACTGCATCTATTCAACATTGGTTCAAGGAGAGTCCGCTAGCTGACTTCTGATTTGAGCTGGGTTGTGAAAAGGGAATCGATGAAGGCTGGTACCACCTTTTCAGCCACATTTATGATACACTTCACAGTCATCCACTGACTATGCGGCTTCACCAAGTATGTCCAGTAACATTCCCAATTTAACCTGTTTAGTGCTTGGATTGCCTTTCCCTTTTCTTGCGCTCTCTGCTTCCATTCTGCCTCTAATTGTAGTTTGTTTGGTAAATACCCCGGGGTGGTTTCTGTGATTAAATTTGCTCTGTGAAAATTCTCATTTACACAGTCAATAAGAATGCTTGCTGTCGTGGCTGCTATTTCTGCCGCTTGTTCTGCCTCCCTGATTTGATCGTCCCACTTGTTAAAGAGCAGTTCTTTATGATTCTCATTTATCCTGGGTGCGCCTGCTCTTTTTCCCTCATCCTCATCCTGCCAATCCAAGTACTCAGTCACTTGTTTTTCAATCAGATCATAATCACTTCGTAAGTTGACCACTTGATTAGTGATCTTATCACTCATTTCACAATAATAATTCTACTGTGAAAACTTTTGGCCCAACACTTCTTGCTGCTGTAGTGGTTGTTCATTCAAGGAAATAGATTCTAAAATAAACTCTGTAAGCTTAGGGTCATCCCGGTGCATTTCTTGTACATCCTGTAACTATTTTCCCTTCTCATCCAAACTTCTCTGATAAATTATCTGCATTTGCTAGAAGTCTTCCTGCAACTTTTCACGCTGTTTGTGTGCCTCATTATTAGTATTGGCTTGTTGCAATTGTAGTTGCAGTGCCTGTATTTTATCTTCTCACTCTTTCAACAATTATTGTACTTCTGATGCTTTGTCAATAGTCACAGAGGCATACGCTCCTGCGATCTGAGATAGTTTGGTGAGATTTTCAGTCGGATTACTGGTGGGATCTTTCCATAAGACGTCTAATTGCTCAGCATCCTGAGAGAGTGTATTTTCTAACTTCCTTTTCTTTCTCTGTCTTCTTACCACTGCTTTATGTTGGGGACTATAAAATATGTCCAGAGGGGGAATTTCTTCTAAATTAAGTAGAAGCTCAGAAGATGGAGCGATAGGAATATGCTCTGTTTTTGAGACATCGCTGACTATGGTTGGGACCACTTCCTGTGCTACCTGTGTATTGCTCACAGGTGTTTTTGGGGCTTGTCCTTCAAGATTGATCAGTTCATTGAAGGTTTCCCATTCCTTATCTAATTCTGTCGTGACGGGTGGTGCTTCAATGACGAGAGGGGGAGGATCTCTTTGCGGGGAGGTAATAACCTGTTGTTGTGGAAGCTCCATTGACTAAGCAGTGTCCTTAGCTGACTCTTCGCTCCTATCTTGGTCGTTTCCGGATCTTTTAGAATGTTCAGGCATTTCTTGTACAGACTTAGATTTAGATCTGTTAGTGCTTGAATTCCCACTGAGACTAACACTTGGAGTTGGTTCTCTTGCAGACAGTCGCAGCTTTTCTAGAGGAACATTGGCTAGTCTTCTTTCCCTGTATACCATCAACTTTTGAAAGTCTTCTGGAGACAATTGCAATTGGGCTTCACGCAAAATTTCTTGAAGTGAGATTTTATTTTGGAATATATCATCAAATAAATCCTTTTTCCCAAAGAACACTTTTATCTTGACTGTAGTTGTGAAATTCTGGGCAACCTCATTTGGGTCAAATGGTCTTCCCGGGAATTTAAATAGTTGTAGACACGTCATATTTTGTACTTTAGTGAATGCGTGACCTACATCAAACAATGAAAAGGCCCCACAAGCCACAGGAAACTGTGGCCATATAGCCTTCTTTTTGTCCTTTAAGTCTTTAGTTAGGCCGCCTTCTGAACAGGTTTGATATGCAATTTCTCGAGCTAGGAGCTTATCAGGGATATACAAAGGTAGAACATGAGGGGGTACAATACTTCCAAAAACTCTAACATAAGTAAACAATTCTTCTCCGAATCATCTTGCGATGGGGAGGATATCTACCTATGCTTCAGGCGAGCACCTTGGGGGTTCTTTATCATACAAAATTCTATACAAAGGCAACATGAGTCCGTGACAAATCTGGTAGAAATATGGAGTGAACTGAGAGTCCCACAATATCTTATGATAGACATGTATAGGTAAGGGGTCTTGAGTTGTCCACTTCCAACCCATAACAGGGAATTTAGACACATAACATATTGAATCCATAACATATGAGGCTAGATAAAAAGGAGGATAAATCCTTTGAGATGTAGATCTTTTGGACTGGTAACTGACAATAGCCGTGATTAGGTTATCAGATAAAATCTTGGCCCAATCTACAATAGTGGCATTTGTGGTAGCATCTAGTAATGGTAACCATTCGGATGAAAATTTGTTGATATTGGGCATTCCAAATAATCTATAGAGCATGGCAGCAGCAAAGCAATATGGGGAGGTAAGGGAACCAGTACTGTACATACCGTGTTTATATTTCTTGAGTGGTTCATCTTTTCTGGACCAATATTTGGTGGTCTCTGACAGGTTCGGGTTCTCCGCCACAAATTTTTGTATGAATTTCGTATTATAAGTTGCCTGTGGCTCAGGCAGATGATACATAAGCTTTAAATCCTGTGCAGCGAATGACCCAATGAGCCCTTGACCATGAATCTTGAACTGTCTATTCTTCATTTCTGCGCTATCAAGTATCCACTTGATCATGTCTGTGTATGGGAGAATTTTTGGCCTCGCTGCTATCCGATGTAGGAATGAGCATGCTAGCTCTTCCAGGGATGCTTCAGAAGAGCCCTGTGAGCCTACGATGGCAGTAAACTTCATTACTCTGGGATTCTCTTCTACGAGAAGTTTGTACATGCCTTCCCACGTTGATATTCCTGCATCTCTGTTACAAGTTGTGTCTGTGTATAAAGGTGCCATTTCCTTCTCTTCGGAGCTCTGAGCCTTGTTTTTCTTCCCCATTTCAACCTGTGTATTGATTTTTATCGTCCTTCGTTCTTCGTTCCTACAATTCACAAGTGAAATGGAAATGAATGACCCGAACGGGTGATGGGAGAGTTTGTAATGTCGCAGACATACCAAATACACCACCTTACGTGAAATAATTCTTTGAAAAGCACGCATCCATATTTTATTAATAACTGGCAACTAACTCTTGTATTAGCATTTAAAGTGCGTAATATGTGTCAGCTTATGGAAAGTAGCTTTTCTTTAATATTGTGCCCGAACGATCTGCGATGGAGCGATTTTGCAATTTTCTTCGCAACATCGCAGATCGCACCATCGTAATAATGTAAAGTCGCACAAATGTAATATCGCAGCATTGGTCTAGCTTGACATCGCAACCATCGCTATATCGCGATATCTCAATATCACAGATCGTAGAAGTTTACGTATGGCAAATTTAGTTAACCTTTTTCCTGCGATATGCAATCTTGCGATCGACGTCATTGAAAATCGGTAGATCTTGAATTTTTTCTTATAATTTTTACTTATTGCGACGCGATAGTTGTTTTAATACCACAATCTCGCACCTGCTGGGATTGTACTTGTATGGTGGGGTTGTACTACCATTATACGATGCATTTTTAAAGATTTCTTCCTCATCATAAACTTTAGGTTTTAAGTATTCGAAGGAGTTTCCTAAGCTTATGATGGTAACTTTATTTTGAGGAAAAGAAAGTTAAGCCCTACTCTTGCTTTTCCTAAATTTTAACTAAGGGTCCCCACACATTTAGTATTTTGGATAACACTTAAATGAGAAGGGAGGGGGTTGTTGCTGGTCACAACATGCGTGTCACTCCCGGTTCCTGCAAAAGAAGAATTAAAGCGGTTCAGGCAGAAAGCAACAGGGAACCCACTGAGAGAATGAGGCATAATTTAGCAGAGACACGATTGCAACCAGAGGCTAGAAAAGAGGAGTGGAGTGGAGATATTTACAGGACCATCATTTCAGTTCATTTCCAAATTCTATTTTTTTGTTTTTGATTGATTTCGTTATGTTGTTTTAGTTCCAAGAAAGGCATATTTCTGTTGAAATAATGGGAGGTGACAGAGCCAGCGCACCGAGACAGCTAGCCATGTTGGCATCTAGAGGTTCTCCTAAGATATTTTGTAATTCTCCGTTTCTCCCTCTCCTTATAAAAGAGAGGAAGAAAAACTTAAAAAAGGTTTTGAATTCTAAAGAAAAAACCACATGTTATTTCTATGGCTGTATTACTTCAAGGTTTTCATCTTCAAGAATATTAATGAATGGTGGTGATTCCTACATTCGAGTACTACAATATGTTTTCCCTCTGTTAAATTCCATTATGTTCATGTTTCCTCTTTGATTTTATGTAATTGTAGCTGCTAGAAATGTTTCATATGCTTTTAGAGACTCATTTGTGTTGAATTGTTAATTCACATGCCTGTATGTGTCTTTGAGATTATATCTTTAAATTGTGCTCCAAGAATCATAGCATCCATTTCTCCTTTATCCATTATGTCTACCTGTAATTCAAGTAAGTGTAGAACTCTTGAAGCTCCAATATCTATGTGATAAATATAGAATTCTCGAGGTTTCAAGCTCTATATGATGAGTTATGCTATCTCCCTTTCTGTTGAAAATAGAAACAAGAAATGCTAAATATAGAAGTGCTAAAAATAGCATTGCTATAAATAGCATTTCAGGATACATTCCAATTTTAGTTAGTCCCTTAACTAAAATTGAGAATTAAAATTCGAATTTGATCTTAGCAGCTATTTGAAAAATAATTAATTAATTCATCTTGAGTTAATTAGTTGGAGAAAATCAAACATGAAGTCTATGTGAAGACATGCAATAGTTATCCCTTTGATTGAGGAAGTTACCCTTAATTAAGGAGATCAGGATGAGTTGTACTTTTAATTGTAATTAGGTAGCTTAGTTAACTGAGTTAAGTCTAGTTAGATTAGTTCCAACATTTTGTGGAACGGATTGTGAGTTCAATTAGTTAACGCATGCATGCATGTAACTAGTGTACTTCAGATAACTGAATATTCTATCATAAATAACTCGTGCATGTCAGTTCAGTTAGAGATCCAGTTGAGATCAGATAATGGGATAGTGTAATATCAATTGCAGGAATATTCCATTGAGGATATCTCTTGCATGTAGAAGGAATTCATTCTGTGGAGATTGTGCAGTTACTTCTGAGTTTGGTGAGTTGTGTGAGAGGTGAATTCACACAGGTGGCAGCCAAAGGACCTAGGAGAAAATGCGCAAGGAAATAGGAGGCTTGGAGGACTAAGGGAAGGCATATGTTGTGTCTATTCAGTCTATGAGCAGCATCAAGGGATTGTACTGACAGCTGGATAGCTTGTGAGCTAAAGCTTTGTGTAATCCAGAGATATTTCCACTTGTATGATAATACAGAGATCGAGGATTTTAGCTGAGGCCTTCCCCAGAGTATTTTTCTGTGTTCATGTGTGATTGATTTCTCATTCTCTGTTATATGTGTTCTATTTTATCTTGCTCAAAATCTATTAGCCTTCTGTAAGTTTGTTTGTAGAAGTAGATCAAGTATTTTGCTTTAGTATATTGCATTATCAAGTGATCTACAATGGGAAATTCTACATGGTATCAGATCAAAGGTGATCAAAGCTAAGAACAGTATACAAAGAAGGGAGAAGTTCGAAGTTTGAAGTTCCTTATTATAGAAATCGAATTCTTATCACATCTCACATTTCACAAATGGCGTTCAATGGTTTGAGACTCGAGTATGCCCTGGATGGCAGCTCAAATTATATAGCCTGGAAGGATCGCATGGAAGTGGTATTAGAGGACAATGGTTTGAAGGACTTCATTGATCAATAAGTCCCCAAGATAGTAGCTGCTAATGCTAAAGAATTGGAGGAATGGAAGAAATGTGTGGCTAGAGTGGGGAGGATTCTTCTGGAGGGAGTTCGAGACCACATTGTCTCGAGTCTCCATGGGAAGGAGACACTGTTTTCAATGTGGAAAACATTGAAGGATCTATATCAGAAAAATAGCGATCAGAGGAAGATGGTGCTGAAAGACAAGCTTCAGAAAATCAATTGTGAAAAGGGCGACACAATCTCTACATATTTGAACAAGCTCACCACCTACAGGGATGAGCTTGGAAGTGTAGGAATCACGATAGTTGATGATGACATGGTGAGTCTTACTCTCCTCGGTCTTCCTAAGAGCTAGCATAGCTACCAAACTTAGTAAATGGAAGAGAGAAACTGCCAGATTGGGAATGACTTTGGTCAGATGTTGGGTAGCGAAGGCCTCGCGTAATGGTTTTGGGACCGAAAGTCCACAATTTTGGGGAAAAGAATGGTAAAGACTCCGCAAAGTGCCTGGAGCGTGAATTGTAATGAGTCAAGTCAAAGGGTTGTCCACCCAAGAATAATGTAAAATAATAGGAAGTGAGTCGGCCTGCCCATGGTCCGCGGACCATGGGAATGTATAAATAGAGCAAGTCTCTATGGATAGAAGTCAATTTTTTGAGAAGTCTTTGTCTGGGATCTTCGTGTTATGGGTTTGTGAAGACAGTATTATCTACATCTGTAAGTCTGAGTCAATGGTGTTGGTAGATAGATAGAGGCTCTGCAGCTGTGTTCACAAAGGCTTGGTAGAGTTCGCAGTTGTGTGAAAAGACCCCTGTAGCTGAGTGTGTAGGGCAGATCTGGTTGTATTGGTGAAATATTTTAATAAAGATAAGTGGTTTCTGAAGTATCGCAGATCTATTGTGTTCTTATTTATGCATATATTATATGAGTTTATATCTTTCTATAATTGTGCACACTTGGTTTTTTGTTAAATGTTTGCTTAAAGACTGTAATCAGAAGATCGGATCTATAATAATTTCATTAAGAAGAAAGTACCCCTACACGAATCTTCGCGAAAGCCTAGAGTAGTGCGAGGCCACAGAACGGTTTGCGACCCTTCCAGACCACATCAAGACATCCCAAGGGTGTGAAAACCTAGTTCCAGCACCCTCCCTTGCTACCTTGGGTGAGACCTCAGTCCATGCTCCATGGATTGTTGCCGAAAGGGCCGGTAGTTGTGGGATTTATTTGGCTAATAACTCTTCCGAACCCGGGTCAGGCCCCAATAATCCAACAAATGGTTCCATTTCCAGGACGACCAAAAACCGAAGGATATGGATGTTGCAAAGAGTACACTATAGACCCCGCTTCTTCCAGATGATATAAGGTTTGATGGTTTGCCACTAGGCCAAGTACCAAGTATCAAGTTCGAATATTGGGATCTAGCGGACAGTGAAAAATTCCCCCAATTGGCCGCAGAAAAATTACTACGGTGGAAACGGTTACTGGGTGTGGAAAAGGCGGGCTTACTCAATCTGAGGTGGATACCCCACTATCACCGCGCGGCCATCACCATTTTTGTGATCCGATAGTTGCTCTGTCTGGTACATGATGGGTATCTCTTGTTGGAAGAGCCAATTCTGATCACAGCCAATTTAGTACACCGGATTACTCACTTGCCGATTAAAGGGAACAACCCCACAGACATAGTTGGAACAAGTAGCGATGTGGGCCTTGCAAAAAAAATGAAGGCTAAATATAAGCTGGAAAAAAAAAAGCATGGGTATGTAATAGCGAGCATCAACGACCAAGGGGTGTGAGTCGCCACCCAGATACTAGCCAGTAAACTCATGAGGAAATGTTTCACAGATGAGGTGCCAGCCCCTGTTATTGCGCTTCCGGAGCAATGTGCTAAAGGAGTCCAGTTCAACTAGGCGTAGTTCTTATGGGACGAATCTCTGACAAATTGTAAAGAAGCACAGGAGAAGGGTAAGACTTTCCATTATGCATGGTTGCTACTATCAACCCTTCTAGTTGCAGGAGAATTGCCCCAGGATAGCCAATTTCCCAGCATTGAGCACAACCTACCTAAAGCAGTGCGGTTTACCTCGCTCTAGGTTACAAAGGATGCCACGAGGGTCTGGGAGATCAAGGTATTCTAGATATTCATGGAAGCGAGTATTCGGACATGGATCACTCATAGACCACGGATGTCCCCAACAGTCTACAACAATTTGCAAAGCATGGCCGAGTTCAAAGCAGACCTGCATAACCTTTATATTTGGGCGCGAAAGGATCCAAAGCGAACATGGGTCAAGCTCCCATTCATTGCAACAGACGATGCAATTTACAAAGTACTGGTGGCATGGCCTCTGGAATGGTGTGCCCCAAACAACGCCGCATTAGAAAATATGGCAGCACAGCAGCAAAAGAAGGAAATCCAGTAGCGACTCACTAAACTGGTGGAAAGGACACGTCAGGGACAAAAGGCTGCTTTGCTGCAGGAGGCAACCCAAGAAGTAATTGCCGAAGAAACCTTGGAGGATCAAGAAATGTCCTCAGAATAGGACAGCGCGAAGGAATCAGAGACACAGGAATGCACCGAATTTACCACAACAGCGACCCAAGGCAAAAGGTTGCGCAGCAAGGAATCACCACATGCACATAAGAAGTCCAAAACAACTAAGACTTTGGATAAATAATTTCTTGACAACATCGAACTAGTGCACAATGTCACTACTAGCGCCTGGGAGGAGCTAACGACAAAGCAGAAAACTATGTTGGGGGAGCTTAGAGCGCAACTGTGGGCATTACAGGTGCGACCCTTGGGAGGGGTGTTACCCAACCTAGCAGATGATATATCCGCAGCCGAGCAGATGGTGCATATCACATAATGAACACTTTAGTGTTGCTAGAAGGCACTGTCTTAAATGAAGATGAGGGTGACATGCGAAGTTGTGGGTTGAATTTGACCACCCTGCCTCGCAAAACTCTCTACCCACTACAGGATGTTGTAACTACTGAGCTACGTGCTAGGGAAGGCCACGCACTCCAAATCTTAATGGAGCATAAGGCAAGTGTGGAGCAGATCAGCCTATAGCATGATGACTTGGTCACCCACAACCAGGAAGTGGAATAGGCCATGGCGGTGGCTTGCAGCAAAATAATAGAGTTGGTTGTCCCAGTGGAACTTCCATACATGGTCGTCGGGTTCTGTATGGCCCAAGAGGAGGCCGCGAAGGTTAAGTGGGAGTTAAATTTGAAAATCGCGTAGCTAAGACTGAAGGCGCAACCACCCACACCCCTAGAAGTTCGAGAGCAGCGCCATGGTGAAATTCAAACAGGGTTGGAAGCCATAAAGTGCATCGTCTAAGATTACTTGGGATTGTTGGATCAGTCCCTATTTACGCTCACATCTCTACAGGACGACTCAATGCTACAGCAGGTGAAAATAGAAGCACGGGAGTTACAATAGGCGTATGAAAAAATCTGGGGACTACACAAACAGTCGCCATCACACAACGACTGGCCAAAATGAGGGAGGCCCAGGCTCTCAAGGCACAGGTTGACGCAACTCTGCAGAAGGAAGCCATGCTTAAAGAACGCATCCAACCTTGGCTGGATGAGGCATTTGTGGTCTCTTCCACCATCGAGGGAAAGTTAGCACACATGCAGGTAGCATTTGAACCCAGGCAAGCAACGGAATCAGATACTGATACATCGGTGGCTTGCGTAGAATGGGTAAAGAAGCTGGCAAATGACTTTGTTGCGAGGGTAAGCGACGCACAAAATTTTTTGGATAACCTCTGCACAAAGATGGCCACACCAGCTGAGTGACTTGGGACGAGTCACGTTGATTGTGTTGGGGGCCTGTTGGGTAGCAAAGGCCATACGTAATGGTTTTGGGACCCAAAGTCCACAATTTTTGGGAAAAGAATGATAAAGACTCTGCAAAGTGCACGGAGCACAAATTGTAATGAGTCAAGTCAAAGGGTTGTCTTCCCAAGAATAATGTAAAATAATAGGAAGTGAGTTGACCTGCCCATGGTCTGTGGACCATGGGAATGTATAAATAGAGCAAGACTCTATGGATAGAAGTCAGTTTTTTGAGAAGTATTTGTCTGGGATCTTGGTGTTATGGGTTTGTGAAGACAGTATTATCTGTGTCTATAAGTCTGAGTCAAGGGTGTTGGTAGATAGATAGAGGCTCTGCAGCTATGTGTGTAGAGGCCTTGTAGAGTCTGTAGCGAAAGGATCCAAAGCGAACATGGGTCAAGCTCCCATTCATTGCAACAGACGATGCAATTTACAAAGTACTGGTGGCATGGCCTCTGGAATGGTGTGCCCCAAACAACGTTGCATTAGAAAAGATGGCAGCACAGCAGCAAAAGAAGGAAATCCAGTAGCGACTCACTAAACTGGTGGAAAGGACACGTCAGGGACAAAAGGCTGCTTTGCTACAGGAGGCAACCCAGGAAGTAATTGCCGAAGAAACCTTGGAGGATCAAGAAATGTCCTCAGAATAGGACAGCGAGAAGGAATCAGAGACACAGGAACGCACCGAATTTACCACAACAGCGACCCAAGGCAAAAGGCTGCGCAGCAAGGAATCACCACATGCACGTAAGAAGTCCAAAACAACTAAGACTTTAGATAAATAATTTCTTGACAACATCGAACCAGTGCACAATGTCACTACTAGCGCCTGGGATGAGCTAACGACAAAGCAGAAAACTATGTTGGGGGAGCTTAGAGCGCAACTGTGGGCATTACAGGTGCGACCCTTGGGAGGGGTGTTACCCAACCTAGCAGATGATATATCCGCAGCCGAGAAGATGGTGCATATCACATAATGAACACTTTAGTGTTGCTAGAAGGCACTGTCTTAAATGAAGATGAGGGTGACATGCGAAGTTGTGGGTTGAATTTGACCACCCTGCCTCGCAAAACTCTCTACCCACTACAGGATGTTGTAACTACTGAGCTACGTGCTAGGGAAGGCCACGCACTCCAAATCTTAATGGAGCATAAGGCAAGTGTGGAGCAGATCAGCCTATAGCATGATGACTTGGTCACCCACAACCAGGAAGTGGAATAGGCCATGGCAGTGGCTTGCAGCAAAATAATAGAGTTGGTTGTCCCAGTGGAACTTCCATACATGGTCGTCGGGTTCTGTATGGCCCAAGAGGAGGCTGCGAAGGTTAAGTGGGAGTTAAATTTGAAAATCGCGTAGCTAAGATTGAAGGCGCAACCACCCACACCCCTAGAAGTTCGAGAGCAGCGCCATGGTGAAATTCAAACAGGGTTGGAAGCCATAAAGTCCATCGTCTAAGATTACTTGGGATTGTTGGATCTGTCCCTATTTACGCTCACATCTCTACAGGACGACTCAATGCTACAGCAGGTGAAAATAGAAGCACGGGAGTTACAATAGGCGTATGAAAAAATCTGGGGACTACACAAACAGTCGCCATCACACAACGACTGGCCAAAATGAGGGAGGCCCAGGCTCTCAAGGCACAGGTTGACGCAACTCTGCAGAAGGAAGCCATGCTTAAAGAACGCATCCAACCTTGGCTGGATGAGGCATTTGTGGTCTCTTCCACCATCGAGGGAAAGTTAGCACACATGCAGGTAGCATTTGAACCCAGGCAAGCAACGGAATCAGATACTGATACATCGGTGGCTTGCGTAGAATGGGTAAAGAAGCTGGAAAATGACTTTGTTGCGAGGGTAAGCGACGCACAAAAGTTTTTGGATAACCTCTGCACAAAGATGGCCACACCAGCTGAGTGACTTGGGACGAGTCACGTTGATTGTGTTGGGGGCCTGTTGGGTAGCAAAGGCCCTACGTAATGGTTTTGGGACCCAAAGTCCACAATTTTTGGGAAAAGAATGATAAAGACTCTGCAAAGTGCACGGAGCACAAATTGTAATGAGTCAAGTCAAAGGGTTGTCTTCCCAAGAATAATGTAAAATAATAGGAAGTGAGTTGCCCATGTCTGTGGACCATGGGAATGTATAAATAGAGCAAGACTATATGGATAGAAGTCAGTTTTTTGAGAAGTCTTTGTCTGGGATCTTGGTGTTATGGGTTTGTGAAGACAGTATTATCTGTGTCTATAAGTCTGAGTCAAGGGTGTTGGTAGATAGATAGAGGCTCTGCAGCTATGTGTGTAGAGGCCTTGTAGAGTCTGTAGCTATGTGAGAAGACCCTTGCAGCTGAGTGCGAAGTGCAGATCTGGTTGTATTGACGAAAGATTTTAATAAAGATAAGTGGTTTCTGAAGTATCACAGATCTATTGTGTTCTGATTTATGCATATGTTATATGAGTTTATATCTTTCTATAATTGTGCGCACTGGGTTTTATTGTTAAATTTTTACTTAAAGACTATAATCAAAAGATCAGATCTATATTAATTTCATTAAGAAGAAAGTACCCCCTCGCGGATCTTCGTGAAAGCCTAGAGTAGCGTGAGGCCACTGAACAGTTCGTGACCCTTCCAGACCACATCAAGACATCCTAAGGGTGCGGAAACCTTGTTCTAGCACCCTCCCATGCTACCTCAGGTGAGACCTTAGTCTGCACTCCACGGACTATTGCTGAAAGGGTCGGTAGCTGCAAGATTTGTTTGGCTAATAACTCTTCCAAACCTGGGTCAGGCCCCAATAAGCAAACATCAGAGCTGATGCAAGAGGAGATAAGGAGAAGCACCAGAGATGGATCTTCATCAAAGCAAGATGATGAATAAAATCTAGCCTTAGTGAGTAAGGCAAGGAAAGGAAAGGGGAAGGCTTCCCATTCCAAATCGAGTTCTTCCCATGGTGGGAATAAGATTGAAAAATCAAAAGTGTGATGATTTCATTTTTATGAGGTGGCCCATTATGCAATAAATTGTCCACAAAAGAAATCCAAGAAGGGATCAGATGGTGAGGCATTGGCCTCACAGTTCGAATTAGATTTCACCCTCATCTCATGCATGGTTTCATCGATGGTGGGTTGTGTTTGGTACCTGGAAAATGGAGCTTCATTCCACATGACCAGCGACAAGAGTCTACTCAGTACCTTGGAGGAGAAGGACCTCCAGATGCGCATAGAGATGGGCGATGATGGAAAGTATCGTGTTTCAGGTGAAGGTATGGTTGTGTTTTAGAGGGAGCATGGAGCTCCTCTCACTCTGACTGATGTAAAGTATGTGCCTGGTCTAAAGAATAACCTTGTGTCCATCGCTATGTTGGAAGACAAAGGCTATGATGTAGTCTTTGGTAAAGGAAAGGAATTCCTGAGGCATATCGACTCTAGACAGACCAAGAGGATTGGGATTTGAGTAAAGAATCTCTACAAGCTGGAGGTAGATGACTGTGTTGCATTGAGTTCCAAAGCAGATTTGGTGCAGAGACAAGATATTGGTGAGCTATGGTGTAGAAGATTGGGCCACTTGCACCATGGGGCATTGAAGATCATGCAGCAGATTTCTACCGAACTTCCCAAGGGAAAACTGGAGAAATTGGATACATGCAAAGGTTGTATCTTGGGTAAGTATGCAAAATCTTCCTTTCAGGATCGAGACAGTCGAGCTGGAGCAATCCTGGAGTGAGTTCATACAGATGTGTGTGGACCATTCTCGACAGCCTCCACCGCTAAACAAAGGTACTATGTTATTTTTATTGATGATTTTTCTCGTAGATGTTGGATCTACTTCATGTAGAAGAAGGATCAAACCTTCTCAAGGTTTTGTGAGTTCAAAGCCTTGGTTGATAAAGAAACTGGAAAGAAAATAAGGGCCTTGTGAGGTGAAAATGGTGGAGAGTATGTCTCCCAACAGTTTAAGGACTTTTGTGCAGCAGAAGGAATTAAACGGGAGTTGACGGCACCCCATAACCCGCAACAAAATAGGGTGGCTAAAAGGAAGAACAGATCGATTGTAGCTCAGGCGATGTTGCATGACCAAAGCCTACGACTTCATTTGTGGTTGAGGCATGCAATACAATAGTATACTTGCAGAATAGAAGCCCGCATCATATACTAGGGATGAAGACACCAGTGGAGGCCTTCTCCAGGAAGAGACCAGATGTGAATCACTTCAGGATCTTTGGATCATTGGTTATTACCATGTGACCAAAGATGCCAGGAAGAAGCTAGAGCCAACAATTGAGTTGGGGATACTTGTGGGGTACATTGATACACCCCACAACTATCGGGTGTTCTTGCCTACCAGTCAAAGGATAGTGGTACATAGAGATCTGAAGTTCGATGAGCAGAAAGCCATGCGAGTATCCCTTGAGAGGGAACTCAAGTTGCATGCAAAGGAGGAACTTTTGGTTCCTAAGGAGGAGGAGCCTCAGACTAATGCAGAGCATTTGCATGCAGAGGATTCAAGAGTGGAAACATCCACTCATGCAGAGTCTTCCAAAGATGGGAGGAAATGCTCAAGGGAAGCTGAAAAATTGGTGATGGATGCGAGAGAGAACGTGGGACATCCATCCTCTCAGTGCAGACATAGGAGATCACCCAAACGATACACTGTTTACATGGCCCTGGTTAGGGAGTGTGTAGAGACCGAATCATCTTCCTTAAAGGAAGCAGTGCAGCAACTAGTCTAGGTTGATGCTATGGTGGAGGAGTACGACTCCATAGTTCGAAACAGTGTTTGGGATGTTGTCCCAAGACCAGAGGACAAGTTAGTGGTGAGTTCCCGAGGTTTACAAGGTAAATCAAGCAGTTGATTGCAATGTGGAGAAACATAAGGCAAGGTTTGTTGCCCTTGGTTTCTCATAGGTTGAGGGGATCGATTATGATGAGACTTTTGCTCCTGTAGCAAGGTACTCATATATCAGATCGATGTTGGCATTATCAACTCAGATGGGTTGGGAGATCCATCAAATGGATGTGAATATTGTGTTCCTCAATGGAAAGATTGAGGAAGAGGTGTACATAGATCAGCCGGAAGGATTTGAGACCTTCGATCGTGAGTCGCATGTGTGCTGACTCAAGAGAGCCTTGTACGGGCTAAAGCAAGCACCTCGTGCTTGGTACACCAGGATCGAGAGCTATTTCACCGAGTTGGGCTTCACAAAGAGTGAAGCAGATGCGAACCTTTACCACATCATGGTAGAAGGTAAGCCATTGGTCATTGTTCTTTATGTTGATGATCTTATATTAACAGGTGATGATTAGTTGATCCAGTCTTTCAAGGAGGACCTTGCAAGAGAGTTCGGGATGAAAGAAATGGGTCTTATGCACTAATTTCTAGGCATGGAAGTGTGGCAGAAGGATGGGGAAGTGTTTGTGTCTCAAGGCAAGTATGCCAATGAGATACTCAGGAGATTCCACATGGATAAGTGCAAGCCCATGCAAACTCCTCTAGCAGGTAACTGGAGGAAGGAGGATGCTACTTCAGGTGAGGTAGTAGCTGCTACTATTTATCAGTAGCTTGTGGGTTCATTGATGTATTTAGTGAACACATGACCAGATTTGTGCTTTGCAGTGAACCAGCTGAGTCAAGTTATGGTTCATCCTACCAAGCTGTTTTGGAAGGCAGCAAAGCATGTGCTGAGATACCTTAGAGGCACATCTCAGTATGGATTATGGTACAAATGGAAAGAGGGAGTGAAGCTTCAGGGCTTCACAGATGCAGATTGGGCAGGGAGTCCATCAGATCGGAAGATCACTTTAGGAGGAATTTTCAACCTTGGCTCAGCTGCAGTTTCTTGGTACAACAGGAAACAGAGGTTAGTTTCACTTAGCTCAACAGATGCTGAATACATGGCTACCAATCAAGTAGCATGTGAGGCCATTTGGATGCGGAAAATTCTAGTTGGATTGTTTGGTCAGAGGATGGATCCAACTGTGATCTATTACGATAATCAGAGTTGTATCAAACTCTCTAAGAATCCAGTAGTTCATGATAGGTCCAAGAACATCGATATCTAGTATCATCATCTTTGAGACTGTGTGGTGAAGAGGATCATGTTGTTGCTGTATGTTTTGACTGAGGAGCAGGATGCAGATATTTTGACTAAGGCATTGTCAAAATGCAAATTCAAGTTCCATAGAGACAGGATTGGGGTGACTGATAATCCCTTTCTTGTTGAGAGGGAGTGTTGAAAATAGCAACAAGAAATGCTAAATATAGAAGTGCTAAAAATAGCATTGCTATAAATAGCATTTCGGGATGCATTCCAATTTTAGTTAGTCCCTTAACTAAAATTGAGAATTAAAATTCGAATTTGATCTTAGCAACTGTTTGAAAAATTATTAATTAATTCATCTTGAGTTAATTAGTTGGATAAAATCAAACATGAAGTCTATGTGAAGACATGCAACAGTTATCCCTTTCATTAAGGAAGTTATCCCTTAATTAAGGAGGTCAGGATGAGTTGTACCTTGAGTTCTAATTAGTTAGCTTAGTTAACTGAGTAAAGTCTAGTTAGATTAGTTCCAACAGTTTATGGAACGGATTGTGAGTTTAGTTAGTTAATGCATGCATGCATGTAACTAGTGTACTTCAGATAACTGAATATTCTCTTATAAATAACTCATGCATGTCAGTTCAGTCAGAGACCCAGTTGAGATCAGAGATGGGACAGTGTACTATCAGTTGTAGGAATATTCCATTGAGGATATCTCTTGCATGCAGAAAGAATTCATTCCTTGGAGATTACGCAGTTACTTTTGAGTTTGGTGAGTTGTGTGAGAGGTGAATTCACACAGGTGGCAGCCAGAGGACCTAGGAGAAACTATGCAAGGAAATAGGAGGCTTGGAGGACTAAGGGAAGGCATATCTTGTGTCTATTCAGTCTATGAGCAGCATCGAGGGATTGTACTGAGAGCTGGATAGCTTGTGAGCTAAAGCTTTGTGTAATCCGGAGATATTTCCACATGTATGATAATACATAGATCCGGGTTTTTAGCTGAAGCTTTCCCCAGAGTATTCTTCTGTGTTCATGTGTGATTGATTTCTCATTCTCTATTATATGTGTTCTATTTGATATTTCTCAAAATCAATTAAGATTCCACAATTTTGTTTGTAGAAGTATATCAAGTATTTTTCTTTAGTATAGTGCATTATCAGGTGATCTACAGTGGGAAATTCTACACTTTCTTCTCCCATTTCTTCGTTAAAATTGCTTAAGCTATAGGTCCTCGTACTACTCGGCCTCCATTAGTTCATACATATATTCCTGTGAGTTGTATATGTGAAAGAGCACCATAGATACATGGCTTTTGTCCTTGGATGAAGGAACCAACCCAGGTTGTTTATTGTTTGTATTTACATATGTGTATAATAGGTATATGATGTCTCCAGTTTCTTGAAGATCATATGAGACACATAAATCTAGATGTTACCAGCCACTGGTATTGTAAGCAATCCAAGGCTGTATATGGAAGAAACAACACCACTGATCTTTATCCACCAACAGATCTTCCATCTTGAGTTTCCACAACTCAAAAAATTGACCATTAAATTTCTCGATCTCTATCTTTCCACTACTCACCATCTTGTCATTAGGGGAATTTTTAGGTCTAAAATGGGCCTCCTAAGGAAATTATAAAATAATAGTGGAAATAATAAAATAAAATTGGATTACATCATCAAATTTTAGAGGGAAAAGAAGAAAAACTATTTTTTCAACTCGTATTTTCAACTTATCTCCCTATGGGTTTACTCAAATTTCGAGTGGAAACACTCTTTGGATGATAAATTTGATTCCTCATCCAAGGAGTACCCATTCTCATACTTTCGATGGACCCTGCTACATGAAAAATGAGAAATACATGAAAAGCGTGATTGCAATCATGTTTTTTCATGTATACGTCATTTTTCATGTAGCAGGTTCCATTGAAAGTATGCAACATGGGTACTCCTTGGATGAGGAATTAAATTTTGCATCCAACGAGTACTCCTACTTGAAATTTGAGTAAAAACTTATGGAGATAAGTTAAAAATACGAGTTGAAAAATTAGTTTTATTATTTTATTATTTTTTAATATTTTTATTTTTTTAATCCAAAAATGGTGAATCATCCCCCATGGTTGACATCATCATCTTGAATCTTATTGGTTCTTATAAAGTTTATTTTGGTTGTACATTTTTCTTAGGAGGCCCATTTTAGACCTCAAAATTTCCCTAATGTTTCACCTCAAGAATCGATCTCGCAAATCTCCCACTAAACAAGGTCTACCACAGGCCTAAGAAAAAAACCCCTCGGCAACAAAGGCGTCCCCTTGAAGCCAAAAAAACTTTGATATCAAATGTAGGTTTCAACCCCGTAGAAAAATTACTAAAAAAAGAAGATAAACAATGGCGAGAGCATAAAACATAAAACATGTATACACAGAGATTTTCCCCTCGATCCCAAAACCAGGACTACCAGATTGGTTTTTCATTATATTCCTTTCAATGTTACAATACATATATATACATGTCAAAGAATCCATTAACCCTGGATTAAAACATAACTGTAGTTCCCATAACCTCATCTACAAAATACCATAGACAGAAAACCATCATGCCCAAAACCATGTGCGAAATCCATGCACAAAACCATAGGTAGGTTCGTCCACCTAATATAGGGTCCAAAAAAAATTCTCAAGGAGTTTCCCCAAACCCAATGCAGAGGGGTGTTGTGCTATTCAAACCACCCCCCCCCCCCTTTATTAGTTTAATGGGTAATATTCTATTAATAAATGGGGACCCTTTATAAAAAAAAACGCTCCAAGAAAATTTAGCACTTAGGCCCTTTCTTTTGAAATTTTAGAAATAAATCAAGATATCGAGTTAAACCCTCTAAGACTAGCAATTCTTTCCTTTTCTCACACTGCTAGACCAAGTTCATTGAAGAGTTAATTAACAAACAAAATCCATGAATTGCGATAGAATGAATCACCGCAACTAACTTAGACATCATTAGACTTTTCATTCAAAACAAATACTTAAGGAATTTCCTATCAAATGAAGCACTTTGTTGGGCCGCCAAATTAACATACACTTTCACTCCATTTTCACCTTTATCCTCATTTTGTCACCTCATTTCATCACATTATCATTACATAGCCCTATATCTCCATTACCATATGGGTTCATATTTTCATTTTCCAAAGTTATTTATTTTATGTATTTAAAGTGAATTTATGATTAAAAGTTAGAAAAATAGCATGTATTTGCTTATACCTAAAAGTGGCTTGAGTTTGGTGACATGTGTAAGTGATTTGGAAGGTTCCAAGACACTCTTGTGTGGCATCCAAGACTCAAATTCGAATTCTTTGGAAGATTTGAAGGAGAATTGGGATAGGGGTCAAGCATATCTCATGGAGAAAAATAATGGATAAATGAATATGTGTCTCATATTAGTTGTAACCATATGAAGGATTTTTTGATCTAGGAGGGATTAGTGTATCTCCATTAATGAGTTAGTTGCTTATGTTTTTGTATAAATAGGAGTACCTCCTCCATTCCAAGGAGAGGAATCTTGGAGCATGTATCCTAACTTATGATGGAATAGAATAAAGTTTTCTTTCTATAGCTTTAGATATAAATTGTCTTAATGTAGTATATGAATTTATGGAATAGTTTGTCACTTTGTTCTTAAGAGAATTGAGCTCACTCTAAAATGATCAAAGTATTTCATTATAGATTTTATTTTCATTTAATTACTTAGTTGTTTGAATATTTTTCATTATTAATGAATGAATTTTAGTTTAAATCTTATCAACATATGAAAGAACAAACAAGGGTTTAAGTTAGGCTCTCTTCCATTTGATATGAGTAATAATTGAAATTCATTCTCTTTTTCTAATTTCAAGTGATTTTCTGAATTTCCAGTTTTCCAACAATGGCATTAATGATGAATGAAATTGTAATGAAGAAAAATAAGGACCTCCTTATTTAGGAGCCTCTTCTATTATTTGTTTATGCATCTTAAGCTATTTCCCATTAGTGGTTTTTGATTTATGTTCATGAAGTAGTATTATAGAAGAAGGACAAATCTGGTTCTCCTAAGTTAGGAGCCACTTCTCCTGCTTATTACATAATGAATTAGATATTACTTAGTAAATTTTTATATTTGTAATATGCACTTATAATTAGTTTATAATTGCATTCCCTTCAGTTTACATAACTTATCTTCTAAATCTGATTATAGTTGCATTTGAGGTCCCATATATTTTGGTTTGATTCTAAGTTTTACGAAACCCCCATCTTGACAATTAAATAATAGGGATTTAACATAAAATTAAATCACCTGACACACTTATCGCAATTTCATATTGGTGTTCACAAAGGATGTAACTCGCAAAGCATGTCGTAACATGCGTTATGTGATATTGCGATAGAATGAGTCAACGTTATCACATCACGTCAATTTACTTAAAATCTCCAATCTTATGAAATGTGCGAGCTTGCGAATTGCGATAAAATCTGGACCCAATAAAAGAAAATGTTATAAATTATAAGTAACTCTGCTACGTAGTGAAAAGTGCTTTATGAAGTAATTACTCCTTCAGTAAAACTATGCTCTAAACGATAAAGGATATGTCGCTTATATCGCATCCCATGGAATTCTAAAGAACTTTGAGAAAATTCACAATCAAATATGTGATAACATGATTTGCGATATTGCATCGCAATCGCAAAATCAGCATTGTCTCAGTTTAAACCCGCCACCTTAAAGTTTGCGATGTGGTATTTTAATTAGTAATAAAGGCAATGATATGAAGCCTTAGTGGCTATTTAATAAATTTAATGGAATTTATGTTGAAGAGCGGTTCGATGTGATACGATATCTTTTCATCTAAGTTTTAATTAAAAGCTCCTTTCTTGTCACCTTTGAGGTTAACTGTATCATTTATTCTCCCTGTCACTCTTGTGTGTGTTTATTCGATAACTTCTACTTTGCTCCATTTAAGGAAAACTCCACAGAGAACATCGTTAGAAACAATGGGGAAGAAAGTAAAGGCGACTACATCTGAGAAATCAGAAATTGTGTCACTTTTCTCTAATACCACATGTAGCAGGGATGGAGGAACTTCAACATGGGAGGTCATGTATAACTTATTAGAAGAAGAGAAAACCATGCCACTGGTAACAAAGGCCACAGAAGATGCTTAGGAGTCATTTGACACCTCTTATTTCAAAACATCTTGTTCATTCCTGCAAAGAATAGTTGCGAGACCAAAAATAATACCATGCTTAGATATGGTCAATGGATAATTGACGAGGTAGACATCATAGACAGAACCTTCAAGAATCATAGGCAAGGGGTCATGGGGTCTTTCTCAGTGGACAACCTACGACTAGTGTACCAGTTACGAGAGCCGCAAAAGCTCTAGAACAAATAGTTCCTTGAGAAATTTGTTAAAGAAAATGAGGACCCGTTAGACGTCATGCAGACCTGGAAATCAAGTGAAGGCAAGCTCAAATGGGATAAAACTGGTATGTACTCCACGGCATCCATTTATCCCCCTCATAGTTTCATAGCAACAATGATATGTAGGCTATTCAGTGGACTTGATAGCAACAAGTTTTCCATGGAATGGCTCCCGTTAATAGATGTGGTAGTAAAATGCAACAATAATGAATTGGGCTCAAATCTTATCAGACAATTTGGCTAAGGCCATTATATAATATAGAAGGAAAATAAGTCCTTCTTTAAGAGTTTTTCCCCATTTCTTCATGAGTGCTTTTATTATGGATGAAATCTATTTTTGTTCTCAATTTCCCAATATGGGATGGAAGTGGACTATATAGAACCCACTTCCCATCCATATATATCTTAAAATATTGTGGGAATCTCAATTTGACCCCCATTTTTATAAAATCTGTCAAGGGGTTATGCTACCCATTCATAGAGAAGTCTATGACAGAATCAACCCTAGGTATTTTAAAGAGGCCGAAGTAGATATCTTTCCAGTAGATAGATGGTTTGGGGAAGGACCGTTCACCTACATTAGAGTTTTTTGGATCATTGCTTCATCACATGTCCTCCCATATTATGTCGTCAATAAACTAATGGCTAGAGAAATAGCCTACCAAACAACAAGGGAAGGGGGATTAAGCAGAGGACTGAAAGAGAAGAAGAAGGCCATTTGGCCTACATTCCCATTACAATGTGGTGCTTTTGCACTACACCATTATGGACATGCATCAAAAGAAGCAAAGATTATTAAGTCTCTGAAGTTAGCTACATAACCGGGAAGGCAGTATGACCCCAATGGAATTGTTAAGGAATTTACTTCTATGGTAAAGTTAAAACAATTCACTCACAAAGAGGAATCCTTTAATGACCTCTTCCTATAGGTAGAAACATTTTCACAAGTTTTTCATATGGCATCACTACTTTTGACCCTGGAAGATGTGAAGGATTTTCATGTGTACAGGAAATTTTTTTATTAAAGGTCCCATTGGACCTACTGCAAATTGAACCAATAAGGGAGCCAACTCCTAGAGTAAGCTTGAAGGGAAGCTCCAAAGAAAACTATAAAGAAGAAACCCAAGAGAGATCTACACATGAGTGAGAGCACTCAGAGCGACAGTCTCAAAATGTGGGAGGAAACACAAATAAAGAGTCTGAAAAAGATACAACTGGAACTATAGAGGAGACGACTGAGCAAGCCTTAGCAAAGAAACAAGCAGAGGTTTCCTCTACTTCCACTCAGTCAGGAAAAACTCCAATTATTGACCTAGAACAAGAAATAGCATAAGTCAAATCCAGAAACAACAGAGGAAGGACCTATAGGCACTCAGGACGTGGAGATCATTCCTGCTACTCCTACTTTAGAAATTGTTTTAAGAAATGAGGAAATACATCCACTAGATGTATTCAATAGTCATACCCACAAAGCTGTAGTCAAGAGACAAAGGAAGAAAAGAAAATTGGATGTTGTGGCTGTTACAACTCTAGAAAATGAACCAATGGACATCATATGGAAGGACTCGCCTATCGACCCATCTAAAAATCTCACAAAGTTGCCACAATTCGTAGGAGCCTATGCCACAACAACTATTGACAAGGTGACAAAGGTCCAAATGTTGCTCAAAGAAAGGGAATAGAGAATTTTGCTGCTAGAACAACAATTAACCCAAGAAAAATCTAATCAGCAAGAAGAATTACAAGTAGCCCAGCTCCAAAAGGAATTCGAACAGATGAGAATACAACATCAAGCCATCTTAGCAGAAAAGGATTTGCAGATACAAGCCATGATAGATAAACTTAAAGACAATCTGCAAATCGACAATTCGTTAAAGTACTCAGCCTCAATTCCTTACTAATGCAGCAAAAGGAAGTATTTTTCCAGAAAATATCGTAGATAAATCCTTATTGCAAGACCAGTGATAAATTAACAAACCAAGTTATTGATATGAGGTTTGAGTATGACGAAATCCACAAAAGGGTTTCTAAATTTATCACCTGGCAAGAATCAAAGGATGGAAGAAAGGCTCACCTATCAAAGTTGGAGTCGCATAAAGATATTATTTTCATGGATTGGGATTCTCAGTTGAAACAGGCAAAAAGGGCAACAATGATAGCAACAAACAGTATGATAGAAGTCATTAACGAAAATATTCATGGTACCAATCTTGTCAAGGATTGTGTACTAGGGTTTCTTCCAAATGTTAAACAACTAGAGCAGCAGTGGAAATAGGCAGCACAAGAAAAGGACGAGACATTCAAACAGATAAACAGGCTGAATTGGGAAGCATACTAACAGTTTTTAGTGAAACAACACATCCAGTGGATGACTCTGAGGTGTTTAGCAACCTCAACATAAAAGACGGTGCTAAAACTAATAGATGCCATATTTGTTAGGCAGTTAAAATCTGTGATCAACCAACCGCCTTAGCTTAAGCCCGTGACTGATATTTGTGACCTTAGAGATCAATTTCAAGGGAGTTAGTCATTAATTTTTTTTTAATGTTTAATTTTGTTTTTTCATATTCTGAGGAAGTTTGTTTGAAACCTCCTTAGCTATTTTTGTAATAATCTGTTTTAAGACATATAGTTTAGTATTTAAACCCCTCTCATGCATTTAGAGAGGGGTCTAGAAATTTTATTAAAAACACTTTTCAAAACATTGCACTTCTATACTTTTTGAAGAAGTTTTGATGAAATGAATGGAACAAATCTATTTTTCTTTACATATCTATCATATTCTACTAAAATGTACTTTTGTACTCTTAGAATGTGTTGGATTGAATGAGATTGGGTCAATATTGTTGAAGAACATGAGCAGGACTTATAATATATGGTACTTTATGTTATGATCATGTTTTATTTATGTATTAAGAAATACTTCTTCTTTCAATTGTTTTATGTATGAAAGTCTCAATTATAGTTTTAGCATTATTACACTTCTGTATAATGTTAGCTCCAATTCTGTTTTAAATACATGAACAATTTTATATGCGATATATTTGTCTCAATTGTTTTGTCTAACTATTTATCCAAAACGATTTAATTTCTTGTTGCAGTTGAATGATATTTATTACCAATTCTTGTAACACATCATTGTAGATCGCATATTGTATTTGATTCCTGGGTATACTTATAGGTAGATAATATTACATTAAGATATATACATGTGTTTAGAAGCTAGATTAGATTACACTTACCTTAATCATTTCCTGTTAAATCATATATCACCCCCCCCCATTACTATCAAATCTTTTTTGGGAAACCCGGTCCCATTATCCCCAGTCGGAGCCACTATACCAAACAGAAAATGAGTTGCTTTCAAGGTCTAGATTGGGTGGTTTTCCCCCATGTTGTAGCAGTGATTTTCGAGGCTTCAACATTTTTGCATTAGAAGGATGGACTGACTATGAATGGAAAGAAAATATAAATCAGTAAGCCATTCTAAGAGTAAAACTCCCTCACCATCACCTCCAACTTCTCGGTCGCATTCTAAATCCCCAAATCCTAGGTGAGAAGTTGTAAAGAAATCCTTAGAATCCACTACTGTGATCCCAAAGAAATCAGATCAATCTTCTTCTATAGAAACTCCTGAAGTGCAGTCTTTAATCCATAAAATGCAAGGGATTTCTTTATCTCAAGAAGAATATGAGTTATCCCAAGCTAGTGTTTCTTATCAATTTCCTTCCTCTCAAAGGTTAACTAGATCACAGAGTGAAAAATTTGGGATCCCCCCATTTGAATTCCCTCTACCAAACCAAAGGAAAACTAAGAAAACACACTCTGAAGCTCATAGTGAGGTTCTCTCATCATCACCTGAAACACCCTCATTCATTCCATCCACTTCATCACAAAATCAATCATCCACCTCACAACTTCAAATCGTGATTTACACAATTACCGAAGCACAAGCCTCCTCTACCCAATCACCTTCAAATACTAGAACATCTTCCTCTACACAGATACCCACTATGGATCAAAGACCATGGAAAAATCCAGGAGTTGTTTGAATGGCAAGACCATTACACCCATTGCCTGCACATGCAATGATATGGTTGCCAAAATTTAACCCTGATGATGGTCTTCCTGTTGAAGAACACACAAACAACTTTATGTTGTCCATAAATCTAAATGCAATGGTAGAAGAAGATGCATTTGTAAGATTATTCCCTTATAATTTATAAGGATCAGCAAGATCGTGGTATTTTTCATTACCATATGGTTCCATTAATAGTCGAGATGCCTTTCAATAGCAGTTCCTAACCAAGTTTGGAGATGACCGATCGACGGCTACACTTCTCAATAATCTCCCAAACTTGAAAGATGAACCTAGAGAACCAATTGATCCAGGTTGATTTTCAAACACAATGGCATGGAAAAGCTCAAAATTTAAAGTTGTAGAAAGGCAAGTATCTTGACATCAGATCGAAGTGCTCGTTTCCGTAATTCCAATTATGCGAACAGCACTCCAATCCAAGTCTAGATGATGAATTACCACAGAAAGACTCTGCCTTTGTCCCTTTGAAAAATGAGGCATTTCTTCAAAAAAAAATGGGTTTTAAGCCTTTAAATGGCAAATCGCAATTGAAGGAGTCCAAAAGCCGGACTTAAGGCTAGGTAGAAGGAACCCCCGATTAGCGACATGCGATTTCGGCATCGGCAATCGGCATCAACGATCGGCGTCGGCAATCGGCTTCGGCGATCAGCATCGGCGATCATATCGGTGGATCGAGTTGGCATTGCCCAAGGTATAATACTAGGACCCCTGGATCGTAGCAATGTGATATGCTAAAAGTGATACGCCAATATCAGCGATATCAGTAATCGGAAAATTGGCGTATCGGCGATCAGTGGATCAGTGTATCATCGATCGGCAGATCAGCGTATCGGTGGCTGGTATAACCAAATGGAAGACCCCTGGGGTCGTTGTGATAGCGATTTGAAATAAAGGGCTGGACCCGATGGGTTTATGGACCCGATGGGTTTATGGACCCGATTTGGTAAAATTTGAAGTCTGGCTTTTAAACCTTGTGGTCGAAATTTTCAATGTTTCTGTGTATTATCGCTTTTAACAAAAAAAGGCCTATTTTCAGGGTTTTGTTGCGCCCGCCGATCCTTCCATTCGAACAGCTTCTATTATGAACAAACCAACCCCCGATTCAAGTGCGTTGGTAACAAAAAAAACATGTTATAAAACACAATACAGGCAAAGCCATAGGGGGGATGGTTGGGCCAAACAAAGCTGAGAAGTTCCCCAGAGAAGCATAAAAGCCAGAGAGCTTGAAAGCCAGAGCGCCGAAAAGCCACAGAACTTGATGGAGGCATAATTATAAAACTCCCTTTTGTGACTGATGATTGTATTTCTCTTTCTAATGCCATTTAATGAATGAAGGCCTCCCCATTAATTGAGTAGGGCTCAGAGATGTAGTCCAAGTTGGATGAACTCCGTTATCAAGTCTTGTTGTCTTCTTCTTTCATGCTTTTATGTGTTTCTTCTTCTTTTCTCATGGGCACATTAGATTTCTATGGTAGCTGCAAATTTCTACATGTGATTCTTTAATACGTCTATAAGCAAAAGATCCCTAGTTCAAGTGGTATCAGAGCAGGTCTTTTTAGATGTGAATTGCATGTTTGTATGCTAACAAGAAATAGGCTCTGAAGAGGTGAAGGGGAACTAGAGACTTTTGATCCCGAAGTAGGGCATTCACATCGAAGGAAAGACATGCCAGAAGACAAGCCTCGTATTGAAGAGGAATTAAAATTCTACAATACCTTCTATACAATGGAAGATCGTGTTGAGAAGCTGTTCTCAAGACTTGAAAAACTTGAAAGTGCAGAGAAAAGAACTCTAGAAAGACAAGGTTCGATACACAGAGATGATGGAGGAGATCCACCTCCTTCTCCTTCCACGAGTGAAAGTTCTTCTTCCTCCCATCACCATAATCACAAAAATCCCAAGGATGCATCTAAGAAACCCTTCTTTAAATTAGATGTTAAATTTGATCTTCCCATGTTTAATGGTGAAAGCAACGCAAAGAAGCTTAATAATTGGATTAGGCAGATTGAGGTATACTACGAGATTCAGCAGATCATGGAGGATGATGCAAAGATTCAGCTAGCCTCTCTACAGCCAAGCAGCACTACTCTCGTTTGGTGGGAGAGAAAATTTCAGAGCAGTTAGAATGTGGGTAACCTCTTTTCCTCATGGCCTAATTTTATTTCTGCGTTAAAGGAACATTTTTATCCCTTGGGATACAATCAAAAATATTTAATGAATTGGAAGTATTTCAGGTAAGGCAAAGTTTAGGATGTTCAGATTTTTACAGAGGAATTTAGAAAGCAAGCACTTAATTTGGGTATTGCCCTTGAGACACCTAAAGTAGTAGCTAAGTACATTGGATCGCTACATAGTTACATCAGGCATTCATTATTATTGTTTGAACCTACTACCATTGACTCGGCCAGTGTAAAGGCCATTCATCTAGAAAACAAGGGAACACATGGACAAGATGACCACTCAAAGAGAGCCGCAGAAGCCAAGAGAAGGGGAGCAAAGCCCTCTTGCACACATTGTAAGAAAGAGGGGCATGACAAAGATAATTGCTAGAAGCTGCACCCTGAAGTGAGACCTGAGAGGAATGACAGAAAGGGGAAGCATAAGGTCATCTCCACCATGCAGAAAAGCCCAGATTCCGAGACAGAGGAAGACGAGAAGGTCAAAGCTACATGATTTGCATGGGGTAGGCCCATTGACTTGGGGTCTGACTCCGGTGACAAGACAAAGTTTGCAGTCTTTGGGATCGTGGCAGGAGGACCCATAGAGTTGGGGTCTGATTCCGGCAATGAATCAAGGATTTCCACCGACGTAACACTCCCCACAGCAGGACACCAAGAACTAGAGGAGATCAACCACAATGCCCAAGCAGAGAATGCGAAGCTAAGGATGCTTCTACAAGAGGCAAGGGAAGAAAACCAAATATTATTATGCCAGTTGCAAGCCAAGGATGCGGCCTTGGAAAAGCTATAACATAGCCATCTAGAGGTAAAAAGAGATTCTCTGATTTCATATGATTTTCATGATGATGAGTTTGTTACCTTTGGAGAACATACTACAATGATTGGATCCAAATTAATGAAGGAAATGGGATATCGAGGAAAGGGCCTTGGCACCAAAGGCAAAGGCATCATAAACCCCATCAAATTCTAGGAATTGTCGTGCCATGCAGGACTCAGATACACCCAAAAGGAGCTGGGGGAAAGCTCCAATATAGCCATTAACCAACCAACGACAGGAGACGAAATCCCTTCCTCATAGTCCAGTGATAGTGAAGGCTCCATGAACACTTATCGAAAGAAAACCAGGGTAAAGCGCCCCAAGGCAACCCCAAAAGTTTGGAGGAGAAATAATCGTTGTCACCATTGTAACAAAGAGGGACACCAACAAACCACGTGCCTGATTCTCCATGTTCTGGAAACATCGCTAGAGGAGTTGAAAGGTGAACATGTTCAACAAATAAATCCACCCCATTCACGGTGGTATACTTTATCAATTTGGTTTTTTTAGGGGTAGTAGCTTGTTATGACCACCATTGTAAATCATACGTTGCAAGTAAATGTAAAAATAATGGTGTGTTTCCCATCACTTCAAAGATGCAACGATGATATTTTTGCCTTTCCTTATTAGTACTTGAGGAAATAATTACTTTTATGTAATCCTTGGCTAATGAGTGTGTGCTATGAACTCTTGGCAAGGAGAGGTTGTTGATTCATGTGTGGTGTGCATGATTGCAAGAATGTACCAGTTTCACGTGCAAGTGATTGAAAGTGTGGATTGAGACAACATGCTAAGTGTAAATGATTTTGGGGTCCAAAAGCTTTTTAGTGGGGAGGATTGATCCAAGTGGATCTTCGGACATAATGGCATGGAAAAACTCAAAATTTAAAGTGGCATAAAGGCAGGTATCTTGAAATCAGATCGAAGCGCTCATCACCTTGATTCCAACGGTGTGAATGGCACTCCAATCTGAGTCCAAATGATGAAGTTATCGCAGAAAGACTTTGCCTTTGTCCCTTTGAAAAAGGAGGCATTTCTTAAAAAAAAAAGGGTTTTAAGCCTTTAAAAGGCAAATCGCAATCGGAGGAGTCCAAAAGGCGGACTTAAGGTCGGGCAGAAGGAACACCCGATCAGCGACATGCGATTTCGATCTCAGCAATTAGCATCGGCGATCGGATCAGCGGATTGGGTCAGCACCGCCCAACGTATAAGACCAGGACCCCTGGGTCGTAGCAATGCGATATGCTGATAACGATATTTCGATATCGGCGATATCGAAGATCAGCAGATCTGTGTATCGGAGATTGGCGGATCGACACATTGGCGATCGGTGGATCGGTGTATTGGTGGTCAACATAACCAAAGGGAAGACCCTCGGGGCCGTTGCGATAGTGATTTGCAATAAAGGGCTGGACCCGATGGGTTTATAGACCCAATTTGGTAAAATTTGAAGTCCAGCTTTTAAGCCTTGTGGTCGGAATTTTCAATGTTTCTGTGTATTATCACTTTTAACAAAAAAAGGCCTATTTTTGGGTTTTTGTTGCACTCGCCGATCCTTCCATTGGAACGACTTCTATTATGAACAAACTGACCTCCGATTTAAGCGTGCTGGTAACAAAAAAACGTGTTATAAAAACACGATACATGCAGAGCCATAGGGGGGGATGGTTGGGCCAAATAGAGCCAAGAAGTTCCCCAGAGAAGCATAAAAGCCAAATATCTTGAAAGCCAGAGTGCCACAGAGCTTGATGGAGGCAGAATTATAAAACTCCCTTTTGTGATTGATGATTGTGATTGAGGCTTTGTTTCTTGTTCCATCTAACTGGTTCCTTTCCTTTATCCTTATAAGAGCATTTTGCAGCATAATGACCTACTCTTCCACAAGCAAAGCATTTGAAAGGTAGCTTACCTCTGAACCTTCCAGAACCTCTTTGAAGATTTCTGACAAAATTTGATTCTTCTTCCTCTTCTTCTGGATCATGGCTTGCTTCATAGTAATCTTCTTTGCCTGATGCTTTAAAAGCAGCCTCCCTTCTGTCTGATGGTCCTCCCTTTCTCATTTCATAAGCAGTTAGAATTCCATGTAGCTGAGACATAGTAAGAACACGGAGATTTTCTTTTTCTTCTATTGCAGATACTTTGGATTCAAACTTGGGGGATAATGATCTTAGAATCTTTTGAACTACTAGAGACTCCTTTACTTCTTCACCCAAATTTTTCATACAATTTACAATCTCATCTACCCGAAGAAAATAATTAGCCACACTTTCATCATTATACATCTTGAGAGTCTCATATTGAATTCTGAGAGTTTGAAGTTTGGCTTGTTTTACCTGTTCATCTCCTTCATAGCTTGTGATCATTTTGTCCCATATTTCTTTTGCTGATTTGAAGTGCATTACCTTCATGAATTCTGTTTGGGATATACTTCCTAATAGAGTACTGACTGCTTTTGCATTTGTTTCATACTTCTTTTTCTCAGCTGGATCTGTAGGAGTAGCTGAAGGAAAAGCATAGCCTGTTTCTACAATGTCCCAAACTTCAGTACCAAGAGATTGAAGATATGCAGTAACTCTTACCTTCCAATAATTGAAGTTTGTCCCATCAAAAACTGGTGGCCTGATTGATGCTTCTCTCTCGTAGTTGCTCATGATGAACGATCTACCTTCAAGCGATCAAGCTTTTCTGAAGGACCTGCTCTGATACCAATTGTTGGAAATAATACTGAGAGGGGGGGTGAATCAGTATTATCAAGCAATTTACCAAATCTTCCTTATTTGATCTTTTGAATTATTCTTGCATATCAGTACCATAAAATAATGAGCATGAATAAAGAAAATAGACAGTCACACCAAAGAACACAAGATGTAAGGTGGAAACCCAATGCGGGAGAAAACCACCTGCTGCAATATGTCTCTATCTTCTTTCAAGAAATTCTTTTTACAATGATTTTGTACTGGTGCAGTCCTTTACCAGCACGCAGGCTGCAACCTGCAGAGAGCTACAACTCTCTCTCGTTTTCCAGTCTCTCCTGGAAGGGAGCTACAACCCCCTACTTCTTTTCATGAAGAATCAAATGATCAACAAGTATACAACAGATACAGTCCACTACAGATATCAGATCAGTAATTACAGAAATAACCCAGAACACCTTATGAACAGAAATATACAGTCAACAGATCATCTTAAGACAGGGACGCATATTTTCTTTCTGTGACCTGCGACTGGACGCAGTCTACCTTCCACTGTTCTGCGTGCCGACGCACTATTCCTCTATGCTTTGCTGCGACCGGCGCACCCAGAAACACTATCGCGCCGCGTCTTTTGCTTCAGAGACGCACCCAATAACACAGTCGCGCCGCGTCCTTTGCCTCCGAGACGCACCTGAGCCTTTACTGTACTGCGTCCCGGCGCACTTTCCCTTCACTGAACCTGCGTCCCTTCAGATATAAAAGATATGAGGACTTCAGAACCAACCCAAACACTCAGATCCATAGATCTGATCATGCGCCATAGAGATCACAGTCCATTAGAAGATTCGCCTTCATAGATCTGGACTAGATCTCACCAAAAGATATTCAACCAAGATGATGCTTAATCCAAATGAACTCCTTTGCTTTATATAGACAAGCTTCTCCCCAAAACATGGAACAAAACCACGAGCCGACACCATAGAAACACAAAACCGTCGGCTAGATACCACACAAGAAACCCCCACGTGCTTTTCTCTGCCTTGAAATGTGTGCACTGGGCGGACGCACCTCCTGAACGGCTGGCCTGCATCCCTGGACGCGGGTTCTGTATGGTATACCTGCGGGGACGCACTTGCTGAACATATTTCCTGCGTCCTTCTTGATTTATCACCTGAATGGGTTTGCCATCAAGGACAACACCTGAATCATAATGCCAACAATCTCCCCCTTTGGACTTGATGGCAACCACATAATCTTCAGCTTCATTCTCCCCCTTTGACATCAAGGGCAAAGGGTATGCTCCCCCTATGCTCATGCATCTCCAGATCTGTAACCAGAAATCCATCATGAAGGAGATAGAGACATATTGCAGCTATTTCCAAGATCTCCTTCTCCATAATGCCAACAATGCATTATGTGCTCCCCCTGAGCCTATACCACCAATAGGAAGATGATCAACAGTAAGATGATGCATCAACAACCCCCAGCTTTTGCCTGAGGTATTCAAAAGTGTCCCTGGGCAACGGTTTGGTGAAAATATCAGCAACTTGTTCCTTAGAAGGAACATACTCCAACTTGACCTTCTGTTCAAGTACTTGTTCCCGGAGAAAATGGTACTTGATTGGTATGTGCTTGGTTTTTGAATGCATAACCGGATTCTTTGAGATGCTGATTGCACTTGTGTTGTCACATAAGATAGGGATTGGAGGAGTACAAGTGATTTGATAATCCTGCAAATTCTGCATCATCCAAAGGAGTTGGGTGCAACAAGATGCAGCAGCAACATATTCTGCTTCAGCTGTAGACAAGGCAATTGAACTCTGTTTCTTGCTGAACCAAGAGACCAGTCTGGGACCCATAAAGAACGCACCACCACTTGTGCTTTTCCTGTCATCCACGCTTCCGGCCCAATCTGCATCTGTATAGGCATGAAGAGTAAGATCTGTATCTCTAGGATACCATAAGCCATAATTTTGAGTCCCTTGAAGATATTTGAAAATTCTCTTCACTGCTTGAAGATGAGTCTCCTTCGGATTTGCCTGAAATCTTCCAACTATTCCAACTGCATGCATGATGTCTGGTCGGGTACCTGTCAAATATAGTAAACTTCCAATCATAGATCTGTAGGTTGGTTGATGTACTGCTGCAGATTCATCATTTGCACTGAGACTACATCCTGTGACCATGGGTGTACATACTGGTTTTGCATCTTCCATGCCATATTTCTTCAAAATCTGCTTGAGATACTTGGTTTGAGATAAAAAGATTCCTCCTTCCTTCTGTTGGATTTGCAAACCAAGGAAATATGTCAGTTCTCCTAGCAAGGACATTTCAAATTCTTTCTGCATGACTGAGGCAAAGCTTTGACTCATAGCTTCTTCATTGCTGCCAAAAATAATGTCATCTACATACACAACAAGTATTAGCAATTTGTCATTTTCAACTTTTATATACAGATTGCTATCTGCTGAACCTTTTAAGAAACCTTGTTGATGAAGATATTTGTCCAACCGGTAGTACCAAGCCCTTGGAGCTTGTTTGAGACCATAGAGAGCCTTTTTCAATCGGCATACAAGATTTGGATCATTTCCAAGAATGAACCCATCTGGCTGTTCAATGTACACTTCTTCTTCCAAGTCTCCATTCAAAAGGCTGATTTCACATCCATTTGAAATACTTTGAAGTTCTGAAAACTTGAGAGAGCAAGGAACATTCGGATGGCCTCAAGTCTTGCAACAGGAGCAAAAGTTTCTTCAAAGTCTATTCCTTCTTGCTGCGCATACCCTTTACAGACGAGTCTGGCTTTGTTTCTAATTACTTCTCCATTTTCATTCAATTTATTTTTGAAGACCCATTTTGTTCCAATAACATTCTTATCTTTTGGTCTAGGAACCAGCTCCCAAGTGTTGTTCTTTTCGATTTGCTCAAGTTCTTCATCCATTGCTTTCACCCAACATTCATCTTTGCATGCCTCTTTCACATTTTGTGGTTCGGTGGAGGAAAGTAATGCCAAATAGCTTGAAGCTTCTGCAACTGTTCTTCTAGTTTGTATACCTGCTTCTTTTTGTCCCATGATCTGAGATTCTGGATGGTTCTTCTGAACATATCTGGATGGAGTCTTTTCTTCTATTCTTGTCCGTTCTTCTGCTTCTTCGTGAGGTTCTTCTTGAGATTCTTCTTGAGGTTCTTCTTCTTCATCATTCTGTCTTTGAGGGTAGCTCTCATCTTCTTCGATGTCTTCACGATGTATTTGCCTAGGAATATATCCCTTTTCATCAACCACTACATCAATGCTGTCAACAATTCTGCCAAGTCTTTTATTGTAGCATTTGTATGCTTTGCTATGTGGAGAATAGCCAAGAAGAATGCCTTCATCTGCTCTAGGATCAAGTTTGCCAAGCTGCTCCTCAGTATTCTTGATATAGCATTTGCTCCCAAATATTTTGAAGTGCTTTACCGAAGGAGTTTTACCACTCCAGAGCTCATGAGGGGTTTGAGTGCTGTTCACCCGGACATTTGTCTTGTTGAGAATAATAACCGCAGTATGTGCAGCCTCACCCCAGAAGGTTGCGGGGGTTCCTGATTCATCAAGCATAGCACGAGCCATTTGTTGGATTGTTCTGTTCATTCTTTCAACAACTCCATTTTGCTGAGGCGTTCTAGCTGTAGAGAATTCTCTCCTTATCCCATGTTCATCACAGAAATCGAAAAATTCATTTGAAGTAAATTCCCCACCTCTGTCAGATCTGAGGCACTTAATTTTGTGACCTGATTCATTTTCAGCCAAGGCTTTGAAGGTTTTGAATTTTTCGAATGCTTCATCTTTGTGCTTCATAAGACCTAACCAAACAAACCTGGAGAAATCGTCAATAAATAATATCAAGTATTCCTCTCCTCTAGGTGTTCTTTTTCTGAATGGTCCACATACATCTGTATGTACTAGCTCAAGAGGCATGCTGGCTGATCCTTCTTTCTCTGGAAAGTTAGTTCTGGTTTGTTTTCCAAACTGACATGATCTGCATATGGTGTTGTCAGGAATTTTGATATCTGGAAGATCGCGAACTGCCTGATATTTGCAAGCTTTCCTTATTTGTGAGAAGCTTAGATGTCCCAACCTTCGATGCCATAACCAGTGCTCTTCATTCTTGCTTAGATAGCATTGTTGTTGTCCTTCATCAAATATGTATAGATTATTTGGAGTTCTCTTTCCTTTGAGAACTGTTTTACCTGTATCAAGATCACGAACAAGGCATCCATTTGATCTGAATATAACCTCGGTTCTTTGATCACACATCTGGCTGACACTTAGTAGATTATGCTTCAATCCATCAACAAACAAAACATTTCCAGCCTTAACATCTTCTTTTAAAGGAGCAATACCTTTTCCTTTTATAGTTGCAGGAGTATCATTTCCAAAAGAGACTTTCTTTCCCTTTTCTAAATTAGAATAAGACTCAAGTTTTTCTTTATCACCTGTCATATGCTTCGAACATCCACTGTCAATGTACCATAGATTTTCTTGTCCTTCTGCATAAAATGCTATCCCACATCTTTCTGTTTGAGGTTCCTTTATTCTCCATGTTTTGGCGCCTGAGGCTTGTTCCTTTTTCTGCTCTTGTACCTTTCTTTCCGGAAACCTGCTTCTGCATTCAAAGTCTTTATGTCCAAAATTATTGCAAATAGAACATTCAACTTCATTTTCAAGAGCTGAAAAGTTGTTATAGGTCCTTTTTGTAATCCCTGTCATACTTCTTTGTTTTTGAGCTTCCCTAGTCATGATTGTTTTATACGCAACACATTGAGCTGCTTTGTGACCAAAGTTATGGCAAGAAAAGCATTGTCCATTGAAGAAGCTTCTGCGATTATTGGATCTACCAGCCAACTGATTGTAATTTCTATTTTCATCTATTCTTGAACCAAATTGAGAAGATTTTACCTGTGGCTGGTTGTGGCTTTTGTTCACCCTTAAGCTGGATTGCCCCTGATAGTTTCTGCTTGACATTTGTCCCTGCTTTACCTGATGATCTTCCTTGTGCTCTTGCTCATTTCTTCTTGCTGCATCAAGATAACTTTTTGAAGTGGATGCTTGAGAAGTTTCTCCATTATAGCCCAAACCTGTCTTATTTAGTGGAGACCGCTGCACACTGATAATCTCATCCAAAGTTTCAGATCCTTTGACAAACTTGAGATTAATAGTTTTTGTTTTCTCAATTTCTTTTCTAAGACCAACAATTTCACCTTCTAATTTTTCAAGATGTTTTTCCTTTTCATCAATTTGGAATTGTAGAGTATCAATAATCATGTTCTTTTCTTCTATGCATCTCTTGAGTCTAGTAATTTCATCATAAAGGTTATCCACATCTACAGCATCCTCATAATCATCATCTTCAAATGCCATTAACAACCTATATTTATTACCTTGTTCATCTTCATCACTGTTTGATAAGCCATCACTATCTTCATGGGTGTAGTAGCTTTTCTTATTTGCGCTTTGTTTCTTGTTCCATCTAACTGGTTCCTTTCCTTTATCCTTATAAGAGCATTTTGCAGCATAATGACCTACTCTTCCACAAGCAAAGCATTTGAAAGGTAGCTTACCTCTGAACCTTCCAGAACCTCTTTGAAGATTTCTGACAAAATTTGATTCTTCTTCCTCTTCTTCTGGATCATGGCTTGCTTCATAGTAATCTTCTTTGCCTGATGCTTTAAAAGCAGCCTCCCTTCTGTCTGATGGTCCTCCCTTTCTCATTTCATAAGCAGTTAGAATTCCATGTAGCTGAGACATAGTAAGAACACGGAGATTTTCTTTTTCTTCTATTGCAGATACTTTGGATTCAAACTTGGGGGATAATGATCTTAGAATCTTTTGAACTACTAGAGACTCCTTTACTTCTTCACCCAAATTTTTCATACAATTTACAATCTCATCTACCCGAAGAAAATAATTAGCCACACTTTCATCATTATACATCTTGAGAGTCTCATATTGAATTCTGAGAGTTTGAAGTTTGGCTTGTTTTACCTGTTCATCTCCTTCATAGCTTGTGATCATTTTGTCCCATATTTCTTTTGCTGATTTGAAGTGCATTACCTTCATGAATTCTGTTTGGGATATACTTCCTAATAGAGTACTGACTGCTTTTGCATTTGTTTCATACTTCTTTTTCTCAGCTGGATCTGTAGGAGTAGCTGAAGGAAAAGCATAGCCTGTTTCTACAATGTCCCAAACTTCAGTACCAAGAGATTGAAGATATGCAGTAACTCTTACCTTCCAATAATTGAAGTTTGTCCCATCAAAAACTGGTGGCCTGATTGATGCTTCTCTCTCGTAGTTGCTCATGATGAACGATCTACCTTCAAGCGATCAAGCTTTTCTGAAGGACCTGCTCTGATACCAATTGTTGGAAATAATACTGAGAGGGGGGGTGAATCAGTATTATCAAGCAATTTACCAAATCTTCCTTATTTGATCTTTTGAATTATTCTTGCATATCAGTACCATAAAATAATGAGCATGAATAAAGAAAATAGACAGTCACACCAAAGAACACAAGATGTAAGGTGGAAACCCAATGCGGGAGAAAACCACCTGCTGCAATATGTCTCTATCTTCTTTCAAGAAATTCTTTTTACAATGATTTTGTACTGGTGCAGTCCTTTACCAGCACGCAGGCTGCAACCTGTAGAGAGCTACAACTCTCTCTCGTTTTCCAGTCTCTCCTGGAAGGGAGCTACAACCCCCTACTTCTTTTCATGAAGAATCAAATGATCAACAAGTATACAACAGATACAGTCCACTACAGATATCAGATCAGTAATTACAGAAATAACCCAGAACACCTTATGAACAGAAATATACAGTCAACAGATCATCTTAAGACAGGGACGCATATTTTCTTTCTGTGACCTGCGACTGGACGCAGTCTACCTTCCACTGTTCTGCGTGCCGACGCACTGTTCCTCTATGCTTTGCTGCGACCGGCGCACCCAGAAACACTATCGCGCCGCGTCTTTTGCTTCAGAGACGCACCCAATAACACAGTCGCGCCGCGTCCTTTGCCTCCGAGACGCACCTGAGCCTTTACTGTACTGCGTCCCGGCGCACTTTCCCTTCACTGAACCTGCGTCCCTTCAGATATAAAAGATATGAGGACTTCAGAACCAACCCAAACACTCAGATCCACAGATCTGATCATGCGCCATAGAGATCACAGTCCATTAGAAGATTCGCCTTCATAGATCTGGACTAGATCTCACCAAAAGATATTCAACCAAGATGATGCTTAATCCAAATGAACTCCTTTGCTTTATATAGGCAAGCTTCTCCCCAAAACATGGAACAAAACCACGAGCCGACACCATAGAAACACAAAACCGTCGGCTAGATACCACACAAGAAACCCCCACGTGCTTTTCTCTGCCTTGAAATGTGTGCACTGGGCGGACGCACCTCCTGAACGGCTGGCCTGCGTCCCTGGACGCGGGTTCTGTATGGTATACCTGCAGGGACGCACTTGCTGAACATATTTCCTGCGTCCTTCTTGATTTATCACCTGAATGGGTTTGCCATCAAGGACAACACCTGAATCATAATGCCAACATTTATGTGTTTCTTCTTCTTTTCTCATGGGCACATTAGATTTCTATGATAGTTTCAAATTTCTACATGTGATTCTTTGATACATCTATAAGCAAAAGATCCCTGAATCACCAATTAAGGACTTCAATTCACATTTTAATAAGTTATTGAATAATATCCCAACGGAATCCAAGCCCAATGATGAAATCAAAAATGAATGGTACATTTATGCTCTTCCCTCAAACGCAGCTATTTTTTTCAATAGAGATGCCAAACCAACTTTGGAAAAAAACATGAAAGAAGCCATAGTTGTAGAAAAACTCATTTTAGCTTTAGAGAAAAAGAATGCATTAGAAGAATGAAAATCCAAGAAGGTAAATTTTAGGTACGAATCTAAGAAAAAAGCACCTAAAGATCATTTTGATCTTGAAGGACTACAAAAGGTCCTTAAAACCATGTCCAATGAAATGGTCGACATCAAAAAACATATATCTGAGACTTCCTCAAGGAAAGATTACAGACCTTACAAAAGAAATCCTTCCTCTGATCCTAAGCCTCCAAGTACAATATCAAATGCTGAATTATATGTAGAGGAAGAAGAAATATCCATATCTGAAGAACAAATTGATGAAGAAGAAGTAGTTGAATTACAGGTAATGTGGGATTTTATCCTTCCCAATGAAGAAGCACAAGAAGCATTACCTGTCGCAACTAGGAGTAGAAGCACTATAGATTTTCCACAAACAAATCCAAAACAAAAAGTATCAACTCCAGCTATCAAAGATAAAGTAATAAGTAAGAAATCTTCCCCAAATCCACTCAAACCACTCCTCCTCAATAAAATTCTTCACCTTAAACTAAAACCCTGCTAGCCTATGATGAAATGGAATACAAAATCGTTGAAGATATGAAAAATACTAGGGAGAATATTGCATTCCATGAGCTTAGAAAGTTGAAACATCAACAAAAGCTATTGCTCAAAGAATTAAAAGAAGCCCCTACTTTTCCTCTTCCCGTGTTTGTAATATCACAGGCTGCTCAAGATATGGGAAGGCCTCCTACTACCTCATTGGATAAAATCAGTTCAACTGATCTTGCTCCAATAGGAGGAATATCCAAATCCCATACACCTCCATTTCTTCTAACTTTTGAAGTTTTCAATAAAAATATACATAATTGTTTAGTTGATTCTAGAGCCTCATCCAACATTCTACCAAGAACAGTTTGTGTGAAATTGAATGTGGAGCCCCAAAAATATGTTGTTCGCATCGTGCAGTTAGATCGATCTCAAGTCGAAGTTATAGGGGAACTCAATCAAGTCACTATTCGACTCTCATCAAACCCGAAAGTATGTCAAGTGATTGAAATTCTTGTGGCCGATATCCCGGAATTCTACAGTTTAATCCTTAGCAGAGACTGGTCAGAAAAGCTTCATGGCTATTTCGCAACTGACTGGTCCCACATGTGGCTTTCCTATAATGGTAATGTGAACCAAATAAGGTTTGGCTAAGAGAAACATCAAAATTATATCGTCACGGAACTAGATGGAGAAAATGAACCCGTCGCATACCGTAGCAATATCATTGGAAATTATTCAGTTGAATCATTTCTAGGCAATTTTAATGCAAATACATCACCCTTCTTGGAAAATTTTGTTATATCACAAGTCAAAATTATTCTCAAACAGATTCTTCTAAGTGCATAAATTTTGTAGATAAACCTATAGTTGAGTCTTTATTTTGGAAATTATATTTTGATGGATCTAAATCTAACGATGGAGCTAGAGCAGGATGCATATTAGTTAGCCCAGAAGGGGAAAAAACTATGTTAGCATGCAGACTTGAATTTGAATGCACAAATAACACTTTTGAATATGAAGCATTAGTTCAAGGGTTGTATAAAGCCATCGGCCTTGATATCAAATATCTTCAAGTGTTTGGAGATTCAAAAATTGTAATTAAATAGGTAAGGAATACTATACATTGTCTCTCTGGACATTTGAAACATTATCAATCATTAGTCCAGGACCTCACCTCTCATTTTACAGCATTCAACATTTCCCCTATCCCAAGACTCCAAAATGCAAGTGTCGATCCTCTGGCTAATGTTGCATCCAATCTCATTCTACCGAGAGATTATAGTCAGGATCACTTTTCTATTGTATTAATTTTTAGGCCTTCTATTCCTGACAATATCACCAATTGGCGAGTCTTTAATAATGATATGGATATCATAAATTTTCTAACATCTGAAGGCTCTTATGATGACCAGATAATAGATGAAGATCAACATGACAGCCAACTTAAGCAAGAAATAACTGCAAATTCCATACCTAAATCTGTGGTTAAGCTGGAAGACTTATATGATCTTAAGGACAGGTTCAAGAAACCCACTAACTCAAAACTTCAAAGTTCAACTTTGAGGTTTGAATTAGTTAATCTTGGAACTGACCTTAAACCTCAAAATATCAATCTAGGACTTGGTCTTACACCAGATGAAAGATTAGCCTTTGTTCATTTGTTAAAGAAATACAAAAATGTATTTTCTTGGAACTATGAAGATCTTAAGACATATGATACTTCCATCATTCAACATACCATTCCCATGATATCCAATGAAAAGTTTGTACAACAGAAGTTGAGAAAGATTCATCCAAATTTAGAAAATCAGATAAAATCTGAATTGAATAAGCTTCTCAAAGCCAAAATAATTTTTCCTATTAAGCATTCAAGGTGGGTTTCCAACCTTGTTCCTGTCAGGAAAAAGAATGGTGATATTCAAATATGTATAGACTTTCACAATCTCAACAAATCTTGCCAGAAGAACAAATTTACATTACCTCCTATGGAATAGATACTGCAATCAGTTGCAGGCTTAGAATTGATGTCTTTTCTGGATGGATTTTCAAGCTATAATCATATCCTCGTACATCCAGATGACCGGCTAAAGACCACGTTTCGAACCAAATGGAGCACTTATGCCTATCAAATGATGCCATTTGGGTTAATCAATGTTGGTGCAACATTTCAGAGAGCCATGGACATAGCTTTCAAAGGTTTGGTAAATAAATCAGTGGTAATTTATTTAGATGACATAACTTTTTATTAAAAAAAACACGGTAATCATTTAAAATATTTAAAACAAATATTTGAATGTTGTCAGAGGTATGGAATTTCTCTCAATCCCAAGAAATATTTATTTTCTTTGAGTGAAGGAAAGCTCCTTGTATTTATCATATCCAAATAAGGAATTCTTATTGATCTCGATAGAATAAGAGAAATTCCTGAAATCTCTTTGCCTTATAATAAAAAATCCACGCAATCTTTCCTAGGTCAGATAACTTTTGTCAAAATATTTGTCTCTGACTTTTCACAAATTGTTTTACCTCTCCAATATATGATTAAGAAAAATTTTGTTTTTAAATGGGGACATACCGAGCAACTCTGAATATTTCTAATCATTTCATTTTATATACTTTTGCTTACGAGACATCATATGCAGTTATACTGACTTTGGTCAATGATGATAAAATCCAAGCACCGGTATATTTTTTTAGCTCCAATTTGCAGGGGGCTAAATTAAACTACTCAAGCATTGAAAAACAAGCTTTTTTTGTTTTCAAATCAATAAAGCATTTCAGACACTTTCTTCTTAAGACTCACACTAACGTAATACTCCCATTCTCAGCAGTGAGAAATTTACTAATCCAAAGATAAGTAGGCAAGAAAAGAGACAACTGGGTAACAACACTGCAAAAATATGACATTGAGATCAAACCAACCAAAATTGTTAAAGGTCAATGTTTTTGCAGAATGTTAGCAGGAGCATCCAACTTACCAGCATTACAAGATTCAGGTAATGATATACATATATGTGAGGTAAGCCTCTACAATTCTGAATCCAAATATGTTGATATCATCTTTTACTTGAAAAATGGATATGCCCCTATGCAACTTAGCTACAAAAGATAAAGGGTTTTAAAAATAAAATCTAAGCACTATGAGATCATCAATGATATGTTGTTTAGGAAAAATTATGATTATGTTTTTCTTAGATGCCTTGAAAAATCAGAGGCAGAAAGGTTTTCTAGGAACTCCATGATGGACCAGTTGGTGGACATTTTGGAGGGGACACAACAGTACATAAAATCTTGCATGTTGGCTATTATTGGCCAACCTTATTCAAAGATGCACACGAATATGTAAGGAAATGTAAAATTTGTCAAACAGCTACTGGAAGACAGAGGAAACCCACTTACCATTGTAGTCGGTCAACATTGAAAAACCATTTGAACAATGGGGACTAGACATAATAAGTGAGATCGTTCCTCACTCTTCGGAGAAGCATAGATGTATCCTTATAAAAATTGATTACTTCACAACTTAAGGTAGCCAATTCTGAAATATCATTGAATTTATTCATCAGTTTATTCTTACCAGATTTTTCCTACCAATTGCCCTCGTGTTTGACAATGCATCTTATTTCACGAGAAATGATATGACAGAATTTGCTCTTATAAGAGGTTTTAGACTTAAATATTCAGCTAACTATTATCCTCAAGGAAATGGCTTGGCCGAATCTACAAATAAAAATATCATAAGAATTATCAAATGAACAGTTGATCAAAATCAGAAAAATTGGCACAAATCTTTAACATTTTCTGTATGGGCAAATCGAATAACACAGAAGGCCTCTATAGGCACTTCTCCTTTTAATTTGGTCTATGGGAAAGAGGTTTTCTTCCCTACAAATGTAGTTATTCCCTCTTTATCCCTGGTTCAATTTATTGAAGAAACTCCTTCATCTTCTATGCAATGAAGGAAAACGCAAATCCTCAAGCTCGAAGAAGAAAGAGACAAAGCCAAAATCACACATGCACATCATCAAAAATTAGTTAAATCTTCATTTGATGCAAATTCTATAAGTCCAAAATCCTTTCAGCTCGAAGACCTTGTATTGAGGCGGGATAAAGCACACAAGGAAAAAGGTAAGCATACCAAATTCCAAAGAATGTGGCTTGGCCCATTTCAGAGTGAGGAATAAATTGGCCCATCCACCATTTTACTGCAAGATTTATGAGGTAAGAGAGATTCTCTACCTATTAATGGGCATATTTTGAAGAAATATTTTTCATAGAAGATAACCTCTTCTATCCCTTGCACATTAGTGCCTTTACATTTTCTAGGAAAATAAAAGTTAAATAACATTTACTTTTGGCATTTATAATAATAATTTCTTTTATATTTTGACTTTTCGCTTATATAAGTAGAGATTGTTGAGAAGATAATTTTCACATTTGAAACATAAGCTAAGTTCTATTACTCTGAAACCTGCTTGTTTTCCACCAAAATTACTTGTCCTTTGCAAAACCTCAACTTTATAAATAAACCTTTGTTCTACCATCAGTCAAGAAAAGTATCTATAACAAAGCAAAGACTCTTTGAAGAAAAGCATCCCTAAATCTATAATTGTCATCCAGAAACTCTTAAGGAGCCAATGATTCTCCCCATCTAGTAAATTTTCTCTTTTGAGAGTGTAATTCTAAAAATATACTTAAAATTAAAGGATAAGAGGTCTCATCAAGAGCCGACTTACCATGTTCATACAGGAATAATAAATTGACATTACGAATACTGCATATCAAAAAAGGGTAATGGCTTGACATTATCTTAATCAAGAGATAAGAGGTCTCATCACAAGCCAACTTGTTCAGTTAATTTACAACCAGTGAATGGCATTGTCAATTTTTGCCACCAAACCAAGACAATGACCTTTAAGTAGAAAAAATGAACTTTTAAGAAAAATAAATTGTTTAGAAAAGAAAGAAAAAGAAGTAAGTATATGAATCTGAATTTATCTCTAAAAATTGCACTCTTATATGGATGGGATACTGAATCATTGTTGGTTAAAAGGTAACCTTGTCAAGGCTATGGATGCCTGCTGGCAGCAGAGGCTCTACCTGTGACAAATGAGTGCATCTAAAAGCTAATTTGCAAGAGCCCCTACTTTATCTTTAAAATCAAGTAAAGACTGATGTAGACAAAGGAATTTTCATTTTGAAGAGGATAATCAAATGGATGATAACTAGGTAGATTTTGTTTTCTTATTCAGAGAAATGTTACTTATCTTACATTTCATGTATTTCCTATTTTCTGAATTATCTTTATTTTGAAAGTTTTAGAAATTTCAAAAAACTATCAAAGATAACTGGTTCTTCCAGCAAATCGCCAATTATTGTGCTATTCAAACCCCCCCCCCCCCCGTTTATTAGTTTAATGGGTAATATTCTATTAATAAATGGAGAACCTTAAAAAAAAAAAAAAAACCCTCCAAGAAAATTAAGCACTTAGGTGCTTTCTTTTGAAATTTTATAAATAAATCAAGATATCGAGTTAAACCCTCTAAGAATAGAAATTCTCGCCTTTTCGCATACCACTGGACCAAGTGTGTTGAAGAGTTAATTAACAAACAAAATCTACGAATTGTGATAGAATGAATCACCACATTTAACTTAGACATCATTAGACTTTTCATTCAAAACTAAGACTTAAGGCATTTCCTATAAAATGAAGCAATTATCATAATCGCATATCGACGTTCACAAAGGACGCAACTCGAAAAGCATATTATAACATGCGAGATGCGATATTGCGATAGAATTAGTCAACCTTATCAAATTGCGTCAATTTACTTAAAAATTCCATTATTATGAAATGCACGAGCTTACGAAGTGCGATAAAATCCGGACCCGATAGAAGAAAATGTTATAAATTATAAGTAAGTCCGCTACGTAGTGAAAAGTTCTTTATATAGTAATTACTCCTTTAGGAAAACTACGCTCTAAACGATAAAGGATATGCCACTTATCTTGCATCCCATAGAATTCTAAATAACTTTAATAAAAATGCACAATCAAATATGCAATAACGCGATTTGTGATATTGCATCGCAATCACAAAATTGGCATTGTCGCAGTTTAAACCCGCCACCTTAAAGTTTGCGATTTGATAGTTTAATTAGTAATTAAGGAAATGATAGGAAGCCTTAGTGGCTATTTAATAAATTTAATGGAATTTATGTTGAAGAGTGGCTTGACGTGATACGATATCTTTTTGTCAGACCAGGTAGTAACTCCTCAAAATAAATTCGCTATATTCATTCAGGTTGGTCTTTATTATATACATGAGGGAGAGACTGTTCATTTCATCTCTCGATGACTCTTCATATTTTCCATTATTTATTTACATCAGTTACACTTATTCACCCAATATTGATGATTAGGTGTCAACATTCCCCCCTTAATCTGAAGGGATGTTGGTGAGTCCAAGCATCGTTCTGAATTGTTCAAGATTTTCTCTTCCAAGCGCTTTGGTGAAGATGTCTGCAATTTTCTCATTAGTGGAACAATGGCAGAGATGGATTGTTTTGGCCTCAACATGATGTCGAATCATATGATATTTAGTATTGATGTGCTTCGTTCGATCATGGAACTTTGGGTTCTTTGCCAACTTTATTGCCGAGGTATTGTCAATCATGAGTGGACTCGATTGTATTTGTTTTACCTACAAATCTTCAAGAATTTTCCTGAGCCACACAATTTCTTTTGTTGCCTCAGCTGCTGCCACATATTCTGCTTCTGTTGTGGAATCTGCTAGAACTGATTATTTGCATGATCTCCAGGAGAAGCTCCTGATCCAAGACTCATAGCATAACCTGAAGTAGATACCTGAGTTTCTTTGTCTCCATCAAAGTTTAAATAAGAGTATCCAATCAAGCTAAAGTCGTCCACCTATGTATATTTGATTCCAAAGTCTTGAGTTCCCTTCAAGTACCTTAGAACTATTTTTTCCGCAGACCAATGTCCCTCACAAGGCTTTTGCATAAACCTGGAAAGGATTCCAACAGCAAACGAAAATGTCTGGTCTGGTATTAGTTAGGTAGTTGAGACTTCCTACAAGCTGTCTATACTTTGTTGCATCCTCAAATTCTTTTCCTTCAATGGATGTGAGCTTTAAGTTTTGTTCCATTGGAGTAGTAAGAGGATTGCATTCTGTCATGCCAAACCTGTTCAACAAATCTCCAATGTACTTCTTTTGAGAAAGAAATATGGACTTCGGATGTTGAGTTACTTTGATACCAAGATAGTAATGAACATAGCCCAAATCAGTCATTTCAAAACCTTTCCTCAATTCCTTCCTTATGGATGCAATGTAGCTTTCATTGTTCCCTGTCATTAAAATATCATCTACATATACCACAAGATACACAACTGTTTTTCCAACTTTCTTGACAAATAAAGTTGCAACATCAAGATCATAATGTTTGAAATCGAGTTTCAGAAGATTCTCAATTAGTTTTTCTTACCAGACTAGTAGTGCTTGTTTGAGGCCATACAAGGATTTCACAAGTTTGCATACTTTATGTTCATGTCCTTTCACAGCAAATCCTTTAAGCTGGGACATCAAAACATTCTCTTTTAGATCTCCATTCAAGAAAGCATTTTTTACATCCATTTGATGGACTTTCCAACCGTTCTAAGCTACTGAGGAGGCGAGGTGTATGGAGGGGCGTACTAGAGAAACTTACTGAAGTAGTTGTATCGTATTGGAGCGTTTACCACAACATTTACTATAGCATATTATATTGGAGGATGGGCAGCGTATTACATTGGAAACTGAATTATGTCAGATGGGCAACATATTATATGGGAAACTAAATTTTGTCAGATGGGCAGCGTATTATATGGGAAACTGAATTGGAGGATAGGCAACGTATTATATTATACCATGTTAGAGCAGAGCTGTGAATTCTACAAAATAGGCAGAACATAGGCAAGAAACTAATACCAGGAGTTACACACAAGCTAATTTTGGGAGTTGGCTCTGATACCATGTCAGATCAAGCAGTAACTCCTCAAAATCAATTCATTATATTCATTCAGGTTTGCCTTTATTATATACATGAGGGAGAGACTGTTCATTTCATCTCCCGATGACTATTCATATTTTCCATTATTTATTTACATCAGTTACACTTATTCACCCAATCCTGATGATTAGGTGTCAACACTTGTCATCTGTGTTTTAATTAAAAGCTCATTACTTTTCACCTTTGAGGTTAACTGTATCATTTATTCTCCCTGTCACTCTCACGTGTGTTTATCTGATAACTTCCTCTTTGATCCATTTCAGGAAAACTCCACAGAGAACATCGTTAGAAACAATGTGGAAGAAAGGAAAGGCGTCTGCATCTGAGAAATTAGAAATGGTGTCGCTTTTCTCTGATACCACATGCAGTAGGGATGGAGGAACTTCGACATGGGAGACCATGTATAACTTATTACAAGAAGAGTAGCCTAGGCCACTGGTAACAACGGAAATGGCAGATGCTCAGGAGTCATCTGACACCTCTTATTTCGAAACAACTTGTTCATTCCTGCACAAAATAACTGTGAGACCAAAAATAATACCATACACATATATGGTCAAATGGATAATTGACGAGATAGACATCACAGATAGAACCTTCAAGAATCATAGGCAATAGGTCATGGGGTCTTTCTTAGTGGACAACCTATGACTAATGTACCAGTTACCAGAGCCACAAAATATCTAGAACAAATAGTTCATTGAGCAATTTTCTAAATAAAATGACCTAGAAATCAAGTGAAGGCAAGCTAAAATAGGATAAAACTAGTATGTACTCCACGACATCCATTTCTCCCCCTCATAGTTTCATAGAAACAATGATATGTAGGTTATTCGGTAGACACGATAGCACCAAGTTTTCCATGGAATGGCTCTCGTTAATAGATGTAGTAGTAAATGCAACAATAATGAACCGGGCTCAAATCTTATCAGACAATTTAGCTAAGGCCATTATAGAGTTTTTCCCCCTTTCTTCATGAGTGCTTTTGTTATGGATGCAACCTATTTTTGTTCTCAATTTCCCAATATGGGATGGAAGTGGACTGTACAGAATCCAATTCCCATCCATATATATCATAAAATTTTGTGGGAATCTCAATTCCACCCCCATTTTTATAAAAAATTTCAAGGGGTTATGCTACCCATCCATAGAGAATTCTACGACAGAACCGCCCCTAGATTTTCTAAAGAGGTCGAAGTAGATATCTTTCCATTAGCCAGATGGTTTGGGGAAGAAACATTCACCTACATCAGAGTTTTTGGGAGCATTTCTTCACCGCATGTCCTCCCATATTATGTCCCCGACAAACTAATGGCCAGAGAAATAGCCTACCAAACAGTAGGGGAAGGCGGATTAAGCAAAGGAATGAAAGAGCAGAAGAAGGAAATTTGGCCTACATTCCCATTACAATGTGGTGTTTTTTCACTACATGATTATGGACATGCATCAAAGAAGCAAAAATCATTAAGTATCTATATTTAGCTACAGTTTCGGGAAGGCAGTATGACCCAAATGGCACTGTTAAGGAATTTACTTCTATGGTAAAAGTAAAATAGTTCACCCATGAAGAGGATGCCTTTGATGACCTCTTCCTACAGGTAGAAACATTTTCACAAGTTTTTCATATGGAATCACTACTTTTGACCTTGAAAGATGTTAAGGCTTTTCATGTGTACAAGAAAAAGAGATTATTAAAGGTCCCATTGGACCTACTACAAATTGAACCAATAAGGGAGCCAACTCCCAGCATAAGCTTGGAGGGAAGCTCCAAATAAAACTCTGAAGAAGAAACCTAAGAGAGATCTACGCATGAGTCAAAGCACTCAGAGTGACAGTCTCAAAATGTGGGAGGAAACACAAATAAAGAGTCTAAAAAAGATACAGCTGGTGTTGGGCACCAAATCAGGCTATCTTTATGTTGCAGTTCCATCACTCTTTTTGACCTTTTGTACTTATTCACCTATGTTTACTATGCTAAAACCTCAATGTAATTACCCATTTTCTGTCTATTAGAATATTTTATTAATGAAGTAATGTCATGGGGTTTTTCCTATTCACAACATTAAAATGTATGTTTGATCGCAGCTTCTGGAGAATAGGTACCAATCTTTCAGCATCCCACAACAGATCCGCAATTCACAGCAATGACCAGCCATAAGGAAGCCGTGTAGCTGGAGTCGCAAATCCCTGAACCATTCTTGGACCATTTGTTGATCTTGTCTATTTGGTGTTGGTGTCATTCCAAACTAATGTACATTTCTGGGTATACGGTTACCAGGTTTTGGGGAAAGATGTTGTTCTCCCTTGTTGTGTATAAAAGACAAGTTATTCCTGTAAATGGGGGACTCCCCATCGATATTGTAATATCTCTTTCCAAATTAATAGAATATCATCTCTTTTGCTACTCCATTCTTTGTTGTGATTAACACAACCCTGATTAGAGAGTTGGGCCCGCTCTTCTGATCAGGAGCTGCATATTTATGTGTGTACTATTTATTGTTTCATGATTGTTGTTACAGCTTGTTAATCCCTGTAATGCTTTTACTGAGTTCTGTATCTAGTTTAGTTTTTTAGCAATGTTTTGAATCTTAATCACGAACCCTTGGTCGGTAATGAATGGTACTCTTTCCCCTATATATACCTTGCACGTTGCCTTGAAAGGATACGCACCTGGATTGATATATTAATGTAGGAAATAGGGGGAATATATTGTTCATACCTGGACCCCAACATTTTTGTGTCATTGCCGGGGAGGCTAACAAGGTACAAGACACGATCCTGACCAACCAGAGGGTCAATCTCTCGTCCTCGGCAGAAAATGAGTTTTCTCACTCTACTCCAAGTCCTGAGCGTAGGTGTTATTTCTACTTGTTTTTATTTGCTTTCATGTTTTAATTGGGCCACCCTCTTGTCCTAGGGAGGGAGGAGTCTTTTGATGCCCTGCTCCAGGCCCTGAGTTAGATTTATTTCTTTCAAACCCTTGTGTGTTTTAATTTCGGGAACCCCTAGCTTTTACCCTGGGGAGGGAGGAGTCTTTTGACGCCCTGCTTCAAATCTGGAAGTATTAGGTATTCTCAGAGGCATGTGTTTGTTCCTGTTCTTGTCCTGGGGAGGGAGGAGTCCTTCGATGCCCTACTCCGGGCCCTGAACCCTAGATTCCTATTTTTCTTTTTTTTAATCTGTCTCTCTTTTTTTAAGCTCTTTCGTCTTAGGGAAGGAATGGTCCTTTGATACCTTACTTCAAGACTAGAGATTTGTAGGTTGATACCAATACCTTCTATCATATCAACATTTGTATGAAAACATAACCAAATAAGAGGGGTAGAGGAAGAGCCCCAAAGAGGGGAGGACCAGACTTGGGAAGAAAGACTTACATCCAACAAATTATAGCAAAAGTTGAATCAGAAGCATCCTCTCGTACAGCCGTGAGACCAGGTGCACGGAGAGTAAAGTTCGAGGGACAATCAGTAGATCAACCAATGTTGTCTACAACATTCTTTGGTGATTCGACATAGCAGGCCCCTCTAGCAGTTGAGGAGACATCCAACAGTATACCTGACCAGGGAAACCTTACGCTAGTAATAGAAGGGGAAGAGGTTGCAAGTAGAACATCGACAGGGTTAGGCCACTCCAGCAAAGGAAAGGAGGTCGGAGCTAAGGGATCAAATCATCAGGATGAAGGAGAAGGAAACGAAGGGCCACTTGCATCACCAAGAGACCAGGGAAGTGCTGTCAAGGCAACTCAAAGCCGAGTGGTAAGGAATCCTTGGCCATCTTCCATAGAGCCTGTTGAAATACCCAACAGTTATTGGAGGATATTTATGGCTCCTACAACCTCCACCATCGAGTTTCTGATCGGGGATCTAGGAGCTAGTGCACCCAAAAAGCCTATTCCATTAGCAGCCTTACCAAGCTTTCATGGGCTTGTTTCAGAAGACCCCGACACGTTTTTATTCGAATTTGATATAGTGTGTCGGGGATATGAATACATGACGGATGCCCAAAGGTTAAAAAAATTTCGTCCTACATTAAAAGGGACAGCTCTGTGATGGTTCATGGGCTTTGGAGGAAGCTCTATTTCCACATTGGATGATATGCGGATAGATTTTCTGGAAAAATACCAGGATTACTACAAATCCTGGAACATCAAGGAGGAACTTTTTAAGTTCATAGAAAAAGAAGAGAGCTTGGAAGACTATGTGGAACAATTTAAGTACACATTACAGAGGTTAGGTCACTTCGACCTAGATAAGGAGATTTTAAAAATTATCCTCCTCTGGGATTTTTGTGAGGACTCTTTGGAATTGTTGAACATCGTAGGAAAGGGAGACATCTCTAAGGAAAGCTTTGAAGTTATCTGCGAACTATGCATTCAGTGCTCGAGGGGGCTCGCAAGAAACAGACAAGGGATTCGCTCAGCAAAGGTGTCTGGCAGGGGTGTTATGAAGGTAGAAATCAGAAACCTACTAGACAGCTTGAGAACGAATATCCTCAGTACTCTGTCAGCATAGATGCATACGTTACAAGTAAAACAGAAGCAGCTAGAATTGGACAGGACCATGGCTGTATTCTGCCCAAAGTGTAGAAAGAAGCACCCAGAGAGGGAATGTCCATTGAACTCCATATAGGAATGTGCAATCTATGAATTAAATCATCCAACAACCTCATGCCCCTCCTTGCCAAGCCTGAAAGCAGTGTTTCAAGGGACAGGGGAAGACATGGAGCAACTATACCTCATGGGGTCTAGAAAGCCATGGCAGCCTTGACCACCAATGGGAAATCAAGGTATGTACTCAGACCCATCTCAATATTTCAGTAATTTCAATATGAATCCTCAGTCCATGCCATATCCTCCCATGTGGCCACAATACCAATTTCCACCTTGGCAGCAGTGGAATCCTCAAGCCGGTTCGAGCTCCCCATGGATTCCAACTTGGCAAGGATCCTCTCCTGGGCAATTTCCTCAGCCGATGCCACAACAGAAACTCCAACTACCCTCTAATGTGCCTCTTGGCAATCAACTTTCCCTTTTGCAGCTTCCAATCCAACCTAACCCGAATCCTAATAATAAGGGAGTTCATCAAACTGACACTCTTAACCTACCTTCGTATAGCATTTCTACTGCAGAGTTGTATGAAATGAATTTGTGATCAGGGCAGACAGTCAATGTTCAACCTCCTCCAGTTATCATTGAACAACTTGATAGTGAAGGTAAGGAATCAGAATTAATTAATAAAGAACCAAAACAAATTGGTAGAAACCAGGCACCTCCTGCAAAACAACATCAATCTGAACCACCTTATCCAGAGAGACTGACTTTGAGTAAATCAAGCCCTCAAGCTGAATTCGACTTATTAGGTGAATTATAGAACTTATTTGTCAAAATTCCCCTGTTACAAGCTATGAAGGATGTATCGATATATGCAAAGAATCTTAGGGAATACTGTTCAAAGAAACCTGCAAAGAAATCCAAAGACCCCCTTACTATTCATTTCATGGGAAAATTATCAGATTTTATGATGGGAAAGTCAATGCCTGAAAAGTATGGAGATCTAGGGAACCCAATTATGATAGTACAAATTAATGGGGTAGAGATTCCAAATGTGCTGGTAGACCTGGGTGTTGCCATCAATGTTATCACCACTGAAACTATGCATACATTAGGTCTTCGTAACTTGAAACATACACCTACAGTGTTAGAACTAGCAGATCGATCTATAGTAAAACCAGTAGGGAAGTTAGAAGATGTAACAATTTTAGTGGATTCATGGCACTATCCCATAGATTTCCTTGTCTTACATACGCAATCTTCGGTTGGCGGCCATCCTCTGATTTTAGGTAGACCATGGCTGGCTACTGCAGATGCTTACATTGGGTGTCGTTCAAGGCACATGGTCATTTCAAATGGGCACAACACTAAGAACTTAGTGTTATACCCACCTGCAGAACTGAACCCATCTGAGGAATTAAGACCAGTCCTTACTATTGGGCAGGCCCTCCAGTTAAAAATGGAATCAGAGGTTGATGTAATCACCTCTTTTATGGATGATCCTTGCTCTGTTTCAGAGCCAAATTAACAAATCCTAGAATCCATCCTAAGCTGTGAAATATAGGAAACTATTGAAATAGCAAAAAGGTAATAGGAGCTACCCATAGATGCAACACATGGAAGTGTCCCAGTGGAATTAGAACCAGGAAAAACCCTGAACATTAATCCAGACCTGTCAGAATCCCAGAAGAAGCAACTTGTAGATGTCCTTCAGAAAAATAAAGAATCCTTTGCTTGGGATTACTCAGACATGAAGGGGATTCCTGCTAATTTATGTACCCATCATATATATATTAAGGAAGATTGTCGTCCTGTGAGACAACATTAGAGAAGGATGAACCCCGCATTGAAAAATGTCGTAAAAGAAGAACTTTAGAAATTACTGGACGTAGGTTTTATTTACCCCATTTCAGATAGCCAATGGGTTTCTCCATTAGTAATGGTCCCCAAGAAAAATGGTAATTGGTATATATGAGTGGATTATAGAGAATTAAATAAGGCAATGTAGAAAGAACATTTTCCTTTACCATTTATTGACCAAGTTCTGGACACATTGGCTGGCAAAAATTTCTTCTTCTTCCTAGACAGATTTAGTGGGTATAACCAGATCCAGATAGCTCTTGAAGATCAAGATACAACCACTTTCACATGCCCCTGGGGAACATTCGCATACCGGTTCCTTCCTTTCGGAATGTGTAATGCACCTGCAACGTTCCAGAGCAAAATTTTGGGGATCTTCTCTGATTTGGGTGATGATAGTGTTGAAATTACATGGATGACTTTACTCCATACGAGGATTCATTTGTAGAAGGCCTGAAAAAATTGGAGAAAGTTCTTGAAAGGTGCATATAGGCGCGTCTCTCCTTAAGTACGGTAAAATGCCATATGATGATGGAGGAAGGAATTGTTCTGGGACATTTGCTCTCGGCTGAAGGAATCCGGATGGACCCAGCTAAAATAAAGGTAATTCTGCACTTTCCGATACCCAAAACACCAAAGCAGGTACGCAGCTTTATTGGTTTTGTTGGTTATTACAGCATTTTATAGAAAATTTTGCTAAAATAGCACATCCACTTTTTCAATTGCTGACAAAAGATGCAGATTTTGTGTGGACAGATGACTGTGATGTAGCCTTCATGAAAATAAAGGAATTGGCCTATAGCGCTCCAATCCTTAGAGGGCTAGACTAGGCATTACCTTTCCACATTCACAGGATGCTTCCCAAATAGCGGTTGGTGCAGTATTAGGACAACAAGAGGACAAGGTACCATATGCAGTTTACTATGTTAGTAAGAATTTGGCCCCTACTGAATTAAATTACACAGTGACTGAAAAAGAGTTCCTTGTTGTCATCTACGCCATCAACAAATTCCGACACTACATTACCAGGTATCCTACCTTTGTACATACTGATCATGTAGCTATCAAGTATTAATGAATAAACCTATTAACCCTGGTCGCATTACAATATGGCTTTTGCTACTACAAGAATTTGACATTACTATAGTAGATAAACCAGGGAAGGACAAGGTGGTTGTAGATTTCTTGTCTAGGATAGAAAATGATGGTAAGAATACACCAATTGAAGATAATTTTCCAGATGAACATCTTTTTGCATTTTCTGCTAACACTCCATGGTATGTAGATATTACTAACTATCTTGCTACAGGGAAGGTGCCTCGTCATTTGTCATATAAGGATCAAAGGAAGATTATTCATCATAGTAGTCGGTATTCATGGATGGCATGGTATCTCTTTCATACAGGGGTTGACCAACAGATTCGGTGTTGTGTGGCAGAAGATGATATCTATGAGATATTAAAAGCTGCCCATGACGGCCCTTGTGGAGGACATTTTGTAGATAAGAGAATATGCCATAAAGTGTTGCAGATGGGTTACTACTGGCCTTCCATCTTTCATGATGCTAGGGATTATGTTCGTAGATGTGATAGTTGTCAACGAATGGGACAACCTAGGAAGGCAGATGAAATGCCTCTACAACCCCAGGTAGTCCTCGAACCTTTCGAGAAATGGGCCATCAATTTTGTTGGACCTTTCAATCCACCTTCTCCTCAGAAAGCTTACATCTTGGTCTATACCGATTATGTGACTAAATGGTTAGAAGCCAGAGTGGTCACAAGAGCAACAGAGCATGTAGTGGTAGACTTTCTTTTTGAAGAAATCTTTACTCAATACAGTACTCCAAGGGAATTTGTGTCGGATGGAGGGGCGTAGTTCACATATCACATGATAGGGAAGCTGATGCAGAAATATGGGAGTAAACATAGAGTGACAACCCCCTATCACTCCCAAGCGAATGGACAGGTAGAAAGTACAAACAATATATTGGAAAATATCTTGACAAAAAACAGTAGCAAGTCATCATTGAGACTGGGCACGGGAAAGTCCAGAAGATTTATGGGCATATAGAACAACATGGCAGAACACAATCGGGTTTTCTCCATTTGAGTTAGTCTATGGGAAATCCCCCTTGTTTTCGGTAGAATTTGGTATCAGTACACTCAGAACAACTTTAGAGTAGGCCTAGACCTATCAGAAGCACAGAAACATTGAATGGAATAGTTGAATGAGTTGGACGAGATTCGATCAGTGGCTGTCTAGAAGACTACTGTTGTTCAACAGCAGAGAATGAAATGGCATGATAAATTCATCAAGAGTAAGGTATTTCACGTGGGGGATTTGGCATTACTTTATGACTCCCAATTTAAGGATTTCAAAGGAAATCTTCGCACTCACTGGATGGGACCATATGAAGTGGATGCAGTATTTGACAATGAATAGTTAGACTAATTACAATAGATGGGAATCATACCTCATTCTTAGTAAATGGACACCGTATAAAGCTATACCACCATCCAGCCTCTAGGGATGCCTTTTTCAAACACCTTTCTGATTCATCTAGTTTAATGGTTGTTGGTATAAAGGACACTCTCACTTTGCTCTAAAAAAAATATTGTTATTAATTACTTGTTTGTATTTTGAAAGAATAACAAAGGAATATGGCCAGGAGAAATGTAACACTCAGCACTGTTGCTCCACTAGTGCTGCTACTAACTTGTTGTTGTTAATCCACTAATGTTGTTACTCTCATGGTGTTGTTACTCGATGGTGATGTTACTCCACTAGTGCTATTACTCCACTGGTGTTGTTACTCCGATGGTGTTGTTACTCCATTGGTACTCCGCTAGTGCTATTACTCCACTGGTGATGTTACTCCTCCGGTGTTGTTACTTTGTTGTTGTTGTTACTCCACCATTGTTGTTACTCCATCGGTGTTGTTACTCTGTTGGTGTTGTTACTCCGTTGTTGCTGTTACACCGTCGGTGATGTTACTTCGTCGTTGTTGTTACACCTCCGATGTTGTTACTTCGCCATTGCCTTTACTCCACCGATGTTGTTACGCTGTCGTTGTTGTTACTCCACCGTTGTTGTTACTCTGACGGTGTTGTTACTCCGCCTGTGTTGTTACTCCACCGTTGCTGTTACTCCACCGGTGTTGTTACTCAGCTGTTGTCGTTACTCCATAGCTGTTGTTACTATGTGTGTTGTTACTCCACCACAAGGTAGGTCCCTAGGTACGTCTGCACTAACTTTTATGGATTTAATTAAAATATTCCAAAAAGACACCAATACATGTCGCGGAAAGCTGTAATTAAGTTGGGGGGAACCGTCATAATAAACAATGGCGTACCACAAAAATGCATTTATGAAACACTATTCACACCGAAACAAATATAATGATTATGGTACTTCATAATCACGACCTCGATGCATTGGAATGCGTATTCGTATGCAAAGAGTCATAACTAGTCACCTCCCCAACACGTTGCATTAAACCATTGAAAATATCCAACCGTATCGCCATAACTCACCATCATTCCCTAAGATTTCTCAAACGTACCAGTACCAATCCATCCTTTTTCCCCAAGGCGACCATGAAATTATTATTGTTGCCAATGGTTGGGTCCCTGTCATTCTCCCCTATCAGCTAACTGTATTCGTCATGTTGATCACGCCTCTACAGTGATGGGTGGACGGTCTGTGCGGCATGATCCAAAAGATACAACAAGAGTTCGAAATAGTCAGGAGGTATGGAAGGTCTTTGAAAATGCAGGATGGAATGTCTACTTTGACAGGTTGAGGGGGTCGAACGAGGAAATTGTGGTAGAATTCACACTCAACCTGGGAGAAGAAAGCTCTCGGGTCCGCGGGATAGAAGTCCCTGTTACGGAGGAAGCCATTGCAGAAGTTAGCGGGCTCCCTCAAAATGGACAATGATGGTTTTCAAGAAGGACTTCCCTCCCAGAGTTTCCCAAAGCCTTTTTGCAGGTAGGAGAAAGCATCGCGCAGAAGGGTCGAGGATACGACCGAAACTCGTTACCACATCCATGGGGAGGGGTAGCAAAGTTTGTCACAAAATATATAACTTGTGAGTGAAGATGCTCCACTGTATTCAAATTTCATCTCCAAATATTAGCTCAACTCTGATTTCCCCAAGAAAAAGCCTTTTCACTAAATATGCCTTATTTCTTACTGAGAAGTCTTCAGCTAATGGCACATTCGGCTCAAAGGTCACAACAAGTGTTGGCGATCATTACCCACCATAGGCTAGTCCAACTGTTGGTGATGAATGCAATTAAACGAATCCCGATCTCATGGGAACTATTTTAGGATTCCCGGAGGAAGAGATAGAAACCATTGTGGCCGCCAGGGAAGATGAACCAGAAACAATGGAGGAATAATATGCAGAAGGAGATGACTATGTTGACCAAGAGGAGCCGGAGGAGATGGAGATGGAAGCCGAAGATCTTGAAGAAGAGGCTACTCCTCAAGAGCAAGCCACAACTGTGGAACCAATGGAAGACACAGGGGTTCACATAGAGAGACCCACTAGTACCACAGCCGAGGCTATTCCAAAAAACCAACCTCAACTGTAGAGCTAGCAGAGAAAATTGATAGCATGACAACAACAGAGGCAGTACCACAACAAGAAAGGACAGGTGAATTGGTCGATATTCCGACCAGAGGTACCCCACAAAGACTTCTTGCCACCATGGCGTCGATGGAGGAAGAAAACCCAAACGAAGAAGAGGTTGTGATCACCCCGACCATAGAACCAATGGAAGAGGAACTAGGACAAGAAGGGATCAGAGCTGGGAAAACCATGGAACCTATGGAGGAAGCTCTGGGAGAACTAGGGCATGAGGCTGGCGCTACCCCACAAGAACCAGCGTCAACAGTGGGATCGAACACTGAAGATCCCTACCAGTTCTCCTTTTTCTCTTCTACCCCAAGAGGAGCAAGGGTATCTCGCTCCCCTCGGCACACAAAACAAGATATCATCATTCCTCTTGCCTTGTATTTATCACGAAGACCACAACCAGGTGGGGTAGACACTACTCAGGCGACAAGAACTTCAGAGCCTGAAAGGCGAAAAGAGGCATATATCCCTGAGGCAGGGGAACTGGGAGGGGTTCTAGCAGACACATTAATAGGAGAGCATCTTGCAAGGGTACCACCGGTCATGGTGAGCACACAACAAAGTGAAGTAGTCGTTGGCGAATAGGAGGGACCAAGCAAAGCGGTCCCTACAAATGAACCAGTGGAAAAGCCAGGCGAGAAGGTCGTGAAGCAAGAAATAATCGAAGAAGAACGGGCAGTGGAGGAAAACCTGACGGTCAGCATGGCAGAAGCTATCCCGTGGGATTTACCTCCAGCTTCCAAAACTAAGGAAGTTTTGGTTAAGCAAGAATGGGTAGAGCTGTGTGAACAGCGAAGACTCCCTGTCGAGCAAAAATACCAGCTACAATATAAAGAAACAATGTGGCTTAAGATGGAGGTCAGGAAACTAAGGAAGCAGGTACACAAATTGCAGAAGCGGATGAAGAAATACAAGTGGCAGGCCAAAAATTCCAAGGCCACAGTAGTAGAAGTAGATACTCAAATGGACCAGATAGCCACAACTTCTGTTGCCACTCGAATGGACTCGGTTGAGTGATTATTTAAAGACCGTGAATATGCCTTAACGGCCGAAGTGTAGACTTGGAAATCCACTGCAGCTCGATATCAAAGTGAGGTCAGAAGAACTCAGGAACAAGCCTCCACAACCATTTTTGAATATGTGGAGTGCATAGATGTCATGATATTGAGGCATGCAAAGCAGCAACTCAAGACGGAGCAGCTGGAAAAAGAAGTGGCAGAGCTGAAAACTGATAAGGAGCAGATGTTTAACTTGGCGCAAGAGGTGATGGCATGTTGTCCCCCTGATTCTTGTTACTCTTTATTCTTGCATGAACGTTTTCTTCTACATGGAGAGCATCAAAAATGAGGTTATTTATGAAATATAGGATGGTGTACAACTCCTCCACATAATGAGGAGCCATGACGTGCCAACTCAGCATTTGATGTGTGAGTTTTACATGCATGGGTATCTACTGTGCGGGGACAGATAATTTAACCTGGTCCCATATGTGGGGGACATTCATTTAAGGGCTCTCACCTCTTACACTTTCAATTAGATCAACTGGTAGAAGGATTTTAATACATTTGAGTCCAATCTGGTTACAAATCCATTTATAGTAAGAGGAGAACATGAAAGGTCAATCACTATGTTCACTAAACACAACACCTTTTTTGGAATTGAGGGAAACAAGGAAAGAATGCTAAGGACACAAAAATGGTGCCTTGATCTTTGTGTCAAACAACTAGTCACATTTCAAGATGAAGCCCTTGATTGCTATCAGAAAAGGTGGATGATGTTACCTATAGCTGTCTGAAACAAGGAACCTTTTGGGGCACAAAATTTTGCACGAGTGCTCACCAGAGTGCCCAGGTATGTGGTGTGTGTCTGAACATGCGAGGTCCAGTGGATGGGGATCTAATTTCAGTTCCCCGCCATCTGGCTGCCAGTGGAAAATTACACCCCAGCATATAATGTTCTGGGTGATTGGTGGAAGGAAGGATGGGGATCTAGTTTCAGTTCCCCGCCATCTGGCTGCCAGTGGAAAATTACACCCCAGCATATAATGTTCTGGGTGATTGGTGGAAGGAAGTCCTCCTCTCGGATAGTTTTAAAGTTCCAGGGACAGAGATGGCCAAAGAATATGATCTCACTCAGCTCCAGGAGGCCAACAGTATGCAAAACCTAGACATGCAGAGGTGGAAAACTGCAAGAGGGCATGCAGAAGGCTAGTTGGGGGGAGTTGTTAGGCACCAAATCGGGCTATCTTTCTGTTGCATTTCCATCACTCGTTTTGACCCTTTTTCACTTATTCACCTATGTTTACTATGCTAAATCCGCAAGGTAATTACCCCTTTTCTGTCTATTGGAATATTTTATTAATGAAGTAAAGTAAAGGGGTTTTGCCTATTCACAACACTAAAACGTATGTTTGACCGTAGCTTCTGGAGAATAGGTACCCATATTTTAGCATTCCACAGTAAATCCGCAGTTCACAGCAACAACCAGCCATAAGGAAGCCATTTAGCTGGAGTCGCAGATCCATGAACCATTCTTGGACCATTCACTGATCTTGTCTATCTGGTGTTCGTGTCATTCCAAACTAATGTACATTTCTGGGTATACGGTTACCAAGTTTTGGCGAAAGATGTTGTTCTCCCTCGCTATGTAAAAAATATATGTTATTCCTGTAAATGGGGGACTCCCCAACGATATTGTAGTAGCTCTTTCCAAATTAATAAAATATCATCTCTTTTTTTGCTCCAGTATTTGTTGTGATTAACGCAGCCCTGATCAGAGAGTTGGGCCAGCTTTTCTGATCAGGTGCTACGTATTTCTATGTGTGTTATTTATTATTTCATGATTGTTGTTACAGCATGTTAATCCCTCTAATGCTTTTCTTGAGTTCTGTATCTAGTTTAGTTTTTCAACAATGTTTTGAATCTTAATCACGAACCCTTGGTCGGTAATGAATGGTACTCTTGCCCCTGCGTATACCTTGCGCATTTCCTTGAAAGGATACACACCCAAATTGATAAATTAATGTAGGAAATAGGGTGAATAGATTGTTCATACCTAGACCCCAATAGCTGGAACTATAGAGGAGATGGCCAAGCAAGCCTTAGCAAAGAAACAAGCAAAGGTTGCCTCTACTTCCACTCAGTCAGGAAAAACTCCAATTATTAACCTGGAACAAGAATGGGAATAGTTCAACAAAAAGCTCCACATAGATACAAACCATGAACAAACATCTAGAATGAAAACTCCCAAGCAAACCCAGCATAAGTCAAATCCAGAAACAATAAGGGAAGGAGCTACAGGCACTCAGGACGTTGATATCATTCCTTCTACTCCTACTTCAGAAATTGTTTTAAGAATTGAGGAAATACCTCTGCTAGATGTATTCTATAGGCCTACCCACAAAGTTGTAGTTAAGAGACAAAGGAAGAAAAGAAATTGGATGATGTGACTATTACGACTCTGGAAAATGAACCAATGGACATCGTATGGAAGGACTCGCCTATCAACCCATCTGAAAATCTCACAAAGCTATCACAATTCGCAAGAGCCTATGCCACAACAACTATATATAAGGTGGAAAATGTCCAAATTCTCCTCAAATAAAGGGAATAGAGAATTTTACTGCTAGAACATCAATTAGCCTAAGAAAAATCTAATCAACAAGTAGAATTAAAAGTAGCCCAACTCCAAAATGAATTCGTACAGATGAGAATACAAAATCAAGCCAGTTTAGCAGAAAAGGATTTGCAAATACAATCCATGATAAAGAAACTTAAAGACAATCCACAAATCGATGAATTCATCAAAGAAGCACTCAACCTCAATTCCTTACTAATGCAGCAAAAGGAAGTATTTTTCCAGAAAATATCGCAGATAAATCCTTATTGCGAGACCAATGATAAATTAACAAACCAAGTTATTGATATGAGGATTGAGTATGATAAAATCCACAAACGTGTTTCTGAATTTATCACCTAGAAAGAATCAGAGGATGGAAGAAATGCTGACCTACCAAAGCTGGAGGAGTCGCATAAAGATATTTTGTTCACAGATTGGGATTCTTTGTTGAAACAAGAGGAAATGGCAACAATAATAAGAGTGACTGCAACAAACAATATGATAGAAGCCATTAACGAAAATCTTCATGGCGCCAATCTTGTCAAGGAGTGTGTACCAGGGTTTCTTCCAAATGTTAAACAACTAGAGCAACAATGGAAAGAGGCAACACAGGAAAAGGACAAGGCAATCAAACAAATAAACACGCTGAATTGGGTAGCATACTGGCAGTTTTTAGTGAAACCACACACCAAGTGGATGACTCTGAGGTGTTTAACAACCTCAACACAAAAGATGGTGCCAGCACTAACAAATGCCATAGTTGATGGGCAATTAAAATCTGCAATCAACCAACCACCTCAACTCAAGCCCGTGACTAATATTTGCGACCTTAAGGACCAAGTTCAAGGGAGTTAGTCATTAATTTATTTATTTGTTTATTTTAATTTTATTTTTGCATATTCTGAGGAAGGTTGTTTGAAACCTCCTCAGCTATTTTTGTAATAATCTATTTTAAGATGTATAGTTTAGTATTTAAGCCCCTCTCATGTATTTAGAGAGGGGTCCGAAAATTTTATCAAAAACACTTTTCAAAACATTGCACTTTTGTACTTTTTGGGGAGGTTTTGATGAAATGAATGGAACAGATCTATTTTCTTTACATATCTAGCATATTCTACTGAAATACACTTTCGTACTCTTATATTGTGTTGGGTTGAATGAGATTGGGTCAATATAGTTGAAGCACATGAGCAGGACTTATCATATATGGTACTTTTATGTTATGATCATGTTTTATTTATGTATTAAGCAATACTTCTTTCAATTTTTTTATGTATGAAAGTCTGAATTATAGTTTTATCATTATTACACTTTTGTATAATGTTAGATCTGATTCTGTTTTAAATACATGAACAATTTTATATGCGATATATTTTTCTCAATCATTTTGTCTAACTATTTATCCAAAACGATTTAATTTATTGTTGCAATTGAATGATCTTTATTACCAATATTGTAAGACATCATTGTAGATCGCATATTGTATTTGAATCCTGGGTATACTTATAGGTAAATAATGTTAAATTAAGATATCTACATGTGTTTAGAAGCTAGATTAGATTACACTTAGCTTAATCATTTCATGTTAAATTATATATCACCCCACCCTTACTATCAAATATTCTCTGGGAAATTGGTCCCATTATCCCCAGTCAGAGCCACTATACCAAACGAAAAATGAGTTTCTTTTAAGGTCTGGACCGAGTGGTTTTCCCCCATGTTGTAGTAGTGATTTTCGACGCTTCAACAGGGGGCTACCACCCCCCCGTAGTGCCTAGCACAATGTAAAAGGGGCGCTACCACACCCCCGCGCATGGGGTAGTCATGGAAAGAATATAACACAACCCAACATTCAAGTCATTCTTCATCAACCTGGTCAGACTCTGGAGGCACCTAGCTCTTTTCCTTTTTTAGTAACACTTGATATCCCCGATCTATATAAATTAACTAGTGACCTTGTTTATAATAACTTGCATTGTCCCCCAATCCTGCACAAGATACCTATTGACATCTCAAGGTTTGAAGGGAAACAAGGGGATTATCCGGGTACAGATGTCACCACCTACCATCTATGGTGTGTATCAAAATCCATGGTGGATGACAGTATCTAGCTCAGACTATTACCTTGCACCCTTACTGGTAATCTACCAAGTGGTACATTGATTTACCATGTGCATCAGTCAATATCTTTGTTGCCTTGGCAATGGAATTCTTTCAACTTCCTATCCGCTACGTAACCGGAACGGAACTCCTTACTACCTTATGCTAAGACACCTCCACCCACATCTCTGATCACATCCATGAATGGAGACATCAGGGAAGGCTTTTCAAAGCACCCATTGTGGATTCTTTGTTACTAGATTTCTTCTACAAATTTCATCTTCCTCAAATATCCAAGGACGTTGCCTTAGGTGTTGCAGTCACAAAAGACCAATCCATTCATCGTGCCCAATGTTTAGATCTGATATACTCTTAGTCTGGAATGCTATATGATGTAATCCCCGATGCCCCTCAAACTTCCAATGCTCTTGCTACTCATCCACCCAGTGCGCATGGTGACGATCGCATCGTTGCTACCTTTGGGCATGTTGTAAAACAACTTAGTAGACACATTTCCCAGTTTCTTGTCGATACAACTACTTCTACCCAATCGATTTCTCTTCCAACCATTGTGATAAACTCTATGCAGTCTACACAAAAACCCAACGACAAGATTAAGAAGAATAAGAAAAACACCTCTCCTCGTGAAGAGCAACCCACAATGCAACACAACCCCAATCAAAAAGTTTTTGCCAAATCTGAGAGTGGAAAGGAAAAAATTGTTAAGTTCCCTTGCAAAATCTGTGCAAAAGACCACATGACACAAATGTCCTCGTCTTCAAGAATGCATGGATCTTATTGCTCAAAAGGACACTGGCTGGACCCTAGCAGTCCTAAACAACCCTTTCCCTACTTAGCAACAGTGCATATTATTTTGAACCCACCGCATGGGGGCAACGACGGTTCAAACCATCCCTCTTCTAGTGAAGGATCATCAACCGTTTACACCTTTGAAACAATTTATCTTCAAATGTGAGTTAAAAATTATGGAACTCCCATCACTAATGCTCTAAATGCTACCTCGAGTTCAAATCCACTGCCGCCTAACGATCTTCATATTGAAAGTCTTGTTGTTGATCTTATGATCTGCCCCCCTAAAGGGAAATTTGTTTCACGACACACAATACCTCTGCACATGTTGTCCAGAACTAAAGTATTGTAGAAGATTTTGCACAAGCACCATTAGCCATGTCTGCACTCAAAACATTGCAAACATGTCTAACACAACAAAAATATTTGCTTTTGGCCATTGGTGGAGTTGATCCTTAGGATTCCATGCTAGAAATTTTCGACATCGAGAAAAGTAAGCCTCACCTTTCCCACCAACTTTCATTTCAGGTGCAGGTTATTTTGAAAGGCAAATCTATCCATAGAATAATCATTGACGAAGGTACTTCGACTTGAGTCATGTCTAATTCATGTTAGATTTCCTTGGGTTCTCCAACACTCACACCACCATCAAATTCCCTTAAAGCATTCGATGGCCACACATTCATCCCAAAAGTATACCTTGCTAGCTACCCCATCACTCTGAGTGGGAAAATGGTAATGGTGTGTTATAGAAATTTTTGTGCCTTACAGCATGAAGCATGAAATGTCCATAATCTGAGGGATCCTAAGTCCCTAAACATGTTGTTCCTGCCCCTAGAGGAACAAGGTCAGCAAACCACAACACTGAATATCAGTTCTCCACCTGAAAACACTCAAAAACAAGCTAATTCTGGATCATGTCAACTGCTCCACTGAGCATATGCGCTGAATGTCAACTGCTCCACTGTCTACCTGCGCTGAATGTCAACTGCAAAGAAGGCTACCTGCGCTGGGCGAGTTGGGACATGTGGCACAGTCATTCCTCAAGGTGTCAATGCCCAGGAAGCTTCCAAAATGACACTTGGATCAAGGAATTCGACTGGTGATGAGTAAGCGGGTCTAGATCTCCAAGTGGAAGCAAGAACCTCCAAGTGGACTCAAGAACTGAAGAATAACTGAAGCCGGAGAGGACACTAGTCAGCTTCATTTCAAGCTGACTCATCCTTTCTCCAAAACTCCTATATATAGAGCTCTCTCATGAGGTCTAGAGGGGCTGGAATCTTGTGAATGTAAGGAAGTGCTGTTGGTTTGAGTTTAGAACTATTGGGTGATTTGCTTTGAAGGAGGTGAAGAGGAGATTTCTTTCTGCTGGGAGGTGATGCTGGATTGGGCCTTTTATGGTTGTATCACTTCCTGAACTTTACTTCTTCCATTAATAAAGCATTTGAGGTTCTTCTATATGCATGTGTCTCAATGGTGTATTGTTATACTTGTGTATTTGATTTATTCTAATCCTTAAATCAATTATGAATGTATGCTTCTTGTAGTTTCCCTCTCTTGCCATTTTGCAGGATCTTGGTGTAGCTGGGCCAGTGAAAGAGCAAGGAGCTGGGAGCAAGCAGCAAGGAGAGAAGATTGGATCAACCATTAGCGAAAGACATCGGTTAGTGGATCTCTTTCTCCCCTATTTTACTTTCATAAAGAAGAAATCTTAGATAGCTTTGCTTCGATTGTTGCTGAGGTATTATCACCCTTAGAGTGGGATAGGGTCATTCCGTATTGGATACTTTTCCCAACAACAAATTGGCGACTCCGCTGGGGATCGTATCTTGTTGGTTGTTTGTGTTTTTGCTATTCATTTCCTAAACACAGAGAGTACCGAATCGAACTGCATTTGGATCTTTCAAATGCAAAGTAGAGGGCAGCTACTCTAGCTCAGTTTCTGGGCATGTTTATGATTTGAAGAGCTGATCCACAAGGACTCTGAACAACTCTTACTGATAGCTTTTCATCCTCCTTTTCATCCTTTAGTGTGTACTTGATTGATAGCTTCTGATTTGGCCAAAAACTGTGAATTTTTTAGCAATCTGTGACCCGGAAACTGAGAAAAACGAAACTTTATCTCTTCATTGCAGGCACTGTGAAGGCAGTCTGCATTTCATCGCAGGTCCCAAAGGGGCTACCTGCGCTGAAGGTCAAACTGCCAGTGTACTACCTGCGCTGAACCAGTTTTTCCTAGTGCTACTGGGGTTCCCTCCTGTTTGTTGCCCTGTTTTCATCCCTGTTTTTGCAGCCTGTTATCAGTCAATGTACCTATCTGAAACCAAATTTCCTTGCCACTATTCCGCCTCAGTTGTATAAAGAAACTGTATTTGTTCTTTGTGTATTTCTTATATCATTTGCAGTTTCCCATAACGAAAGTGAACTAGTCTTGCTGTGGCCTCTTAGATCTAGACCTGTGACAAGTGTCGTTTTGATCTTAAGAGTTAGTTTGTTTGCTGTTCATAGCCGATTGAGATTTTGCTTTCATCATATGGTTTGAATTTATATATTTCTAGTGTCGAAACAAGTAAATCTTAAGGTGTCTTTTGATTTTGGACAAAGCTTGTTTGCTTTCACTTGAAATTGAATTCAAAATTATACAACAACTTTCTTTTTGTAGTACATCAACATTAAGAAAGAGAAAAGAAATACCTGCATTGTGCATTTTGCATTTGATAAGTTTGTATGTTGATTTAGGGAAAAGTGCATTAGTGTGTGCTCTATGATCTGTGTGAAAAGATGATGTCTTTCTTTTCCCTCAGTAGTTAAGATTTTCAAAGTTGAAAGATTGAAAAGCTTGCTTATCATCTTAGACTGCATTTAGGAAGTTGTATTATACATCTCGTGGTGATCCATAAAGGCAAACTGCTAAACAAGATCAACTTAAAATGAATTGAATTTACATAACAACGCATTGAAACATAACGCAAACACATAGAGGTCTAAGCTAGAGACGTGTTCCGGTGTCGTTAAACGTGATATCTTAGCGTTGAGTGGTTGGGTGATTCCTCCACGGGGAAGCGATAAGTATCAATACGGACTTGTGCTCCCACGTACCGTCACGTATATATTGGGAGACCCCTATAGGAACAAAGCCTTTATCCATAGGAAACTGTGTCGGCCGCCCTACTGATCGCAATGCAGTGAACACAGCATTCACGAAGATCGACCACCCATATCGTAAAACGTATTTTGTGGTTTTGCGAAAAGTTTGGCACACCCTCTGCCTAGATCTCCAGAGCAGTTTCTTTTGGCCTTTTTCAAACTCTATAACTGAAAAATTCCATCCGAGCATTTGTCACTTCGGGCTTGTTAAAACATCGAAGGAGACTAGAGTCATCTTTAGCTTTTTCTCGACTCTTAAAAAGTGAAAAAGAAAGTTGTGTCTAAAGCGTCGTTATAAAATTTATTTTAAATGGAACATAATCACCTCCTATTCCTGCGTTGATCTGTAGGTTGAGAACATGGAACGCCCCAACCAAGGAATTCCTCATGACGGAAATCCTAGTCCTTTCTCCTCTTGGGGAGAAGTTGGTGCGCCTCACATGGCCACATTGTCGCTTCCAGGACTGACAATTGGCCTGCCAATTTGGCTTTTCTCAACCAATGTAGTTCAGAACACCATGGTTCCTAAACAGTCGAGTCAACAGTTAGATCAGTCTAGAGCTGCCCACCAGCCTTCTACTTCCTATAACTCTTCCTCCAATCCCTCGTCTTCGCAAGGTAGAGCCGGCAAAAGCCAAGCTCCCATGGAGAAGAAGGAGAAGAAGAAGAGAGAGAAGAAGAAGAAGGAGCCTAAGGCGACTGGGGGCAAGCAAAAGACATCTGACAAAAATCCACACACAGCACAGACCGGGCCTAAATCGCCATGTGTCATATGTAGAGGGGACCACTTCCATAGATATTGTCCCTATATTCCTCGGATACTAAGGGACTGGTCCCCTCGTTTGCACAATTCGGAAGCATCAACCTCTGATAGCCATGTTGAATGCTTACCGTCAACCAGCGAAAGTGAAGGTTCAAGACAAAGAGGGGGAGCAAGATCCCCCTGCAGACTGTGTGAAGGCGATCACACCATCCACCGTTGTCCCTTCTTAGACGAAGAAAAGAGAGTTTTGGAAGATCGTCCGGTTTCACCGTTGAGACTTCCTCCTGGATACAAAAAACTCGTGCCAAGTCCTTCGTTGGTTGAGAATACAGCTAGCACGCTCAAGTGGTCGGCTGAAGCGTCAGTCATTGAAAATGAACCTACTAAATCCAGACCGGATGAAAGTCCAAAGGTCAAAACGGCAGTTGACCCGGTTCTTCCTTCAGAAGTTTCATCGTCAAATGACACCGTCACTGAAGATTCATCTTAAAATGACACCCTCGCCGAAGAGAATAAGGATGACACCATCCAGATTCTTTTCATCAACACAGACTCTGATGAGCATCAGGGCAATGCGCCCATTCCTTTATCGCAGGAAGGAACATCGTCAGGGTCATATCCGGCCGTGTATTCGGTCCCACCACCAAGCAACCTAGTTGTATCCTTTGATTGGAATCAACTAGGCAGACCTCGGTTTCCAGCCAGTATACCTTTCAGAATCATCGTCCAAATATACAGAATGGTAATGGCTGGCACTATCATTGATGAAGGGGCATCTGTGAGTATCCTTTCCTCTATTGCTTGGAAAGCACTGGGTTCCCCGACGCTTTTGCTTGAGATAAGAAATCTCTCGGGTTTCGATAAAGGAACCAGTCGACCATTAGGGATCCTCCCCAATGTGCCTGTTACATTGAAAGGGAAGACCGTTCAAATGAATGTGATGGTCGTTCAAGGACCCTTGGATTATAACCTACTCCTTGGACGAGACTATATATATTGCATGGGAGCAATAGTCTCCTCACTCTTTAGAGTAATGTGTTTTCCACACGAAGGAAGAATGGTCAAGCTCGTAGACCAACTTTCATTTTCAGGATCACGCATCGCAAATAGTCACATACCAACCCTGAATGGTCTATTCAATCAAGAAATGTCTCCACCCCCAGTCCTCCTTCCCGATGAGTGCGAGTGATTCGGAAAGATGGGACTGGAACCCAAGGGGCATGCATCCTGGTCTGCTTCGGGCAAAGAAAACCTTGGGTATAAGGTAGAATTTCCGTGAGAGAGTATGACTAGTCCGTACCCCGTCCGTGGATGGAAGAGGGGTTGTTCTGGAATAGGATTATTTTGTCAAGGTTATGTGTTTGACAACAGTCATTCACCCTTGTCTATTTCGGTAGACAGTGTCAGGGAAATGTTTTGTTTGAAAGATTAATGAAACAATCTTTGGGTAACTAGAAAGAGGTAAGCCTCACCCTTAAAACAAATGTTTTGATGGATAAGTAGGGGCAGCCTTGAAATTGTATTTATACCTGGGGGCATGCAAACCTTTTGGAGTGCAAGCAAAGAGCGGTTATTTATCTGTTTTTTGGATTAGTCGTTTCCAAACTTGCATAAAGAAAGGATATGGAGTAAAGCTTAGTGAAGATGAAACTCCTTAAAAAATAGAGATCTCACATGAGATATTTCTTATCTTATGACTGGTATTAAGAGCAGTTTTAGCATAAAGTTCATGCTCGTTAAAAATAAAACGCAAGATCCGAGCAGTTTTAACGCGGTCTTCATGCTCGTTAAAAAATAAATAAAAGCAGTGAGCAATGTTTCCCCAGAGTTTAAGCTCATTTTTAAATAAAAAATGAACCTATTCCGGTAAATAACCTCTGTGATCGTAAATTTATCAGCCATAAAAACCTTGGTCGTGTTTGCACCTGCCACCTCCACCGTCATTTGGCCGATCGTTCACCTCCATATGATTGTTTACCCATTTTGAGGAACAGCTGCGAAGAGTGATTTCACCTAGCCATCCTTGTGACACTGCCGTGATTGGAAAATTCCAACCTGTACCTGGAATCTGCTGCTATCCCTGTTTATCACTCGTTCCTCAAAAGACGAGTCTTCTTTGAGCTCTTTCATCTGACTCGTAAAATATGAAAAGTTTGCCGAGTTTTGGCCTTCCAGCTCGTTAAAGTGACCGGAAGATCTATCCCTCCTCTATATTTAATCTTTTTGGACCTAAGGGATTATTACACAAAAAGGTCGAGCGCTTGTTTTATTCAGCTCGTTAAAGTTATCGAAAACTCATCCCTTCTGTATTCTTTTATACTTTTTCGGACTTAAGGATTAGATGACGAAAAAGGAATTTTGGAGTTAACTTTCTGTACCTTTTCAGACTCTCTAAAAATGAAAGGACCGAGTTTTCCTTGTCGTTAGACTCGTTAAAATGATTAAATAGCGACAAACTTGTCTTTAGACGAGAACGAGTTTCCCTATCGCTAGGCTCGTTAAAACATAGCGATGGGCTTGCCCGAAGGGCAGGTTATAGAACAAGCATATGTTATCCTCCTCAAGCTTGACAAAAATAAAGAGGTACTGGTCAGAAATGACTGGGGAAAAATTGGGAGAACCTCAAAGCTTTAATGGTAGCAAGTCGCTCTTGAACATGACACTTTTCCTCCGTATCACATCAGGTTGGGTTGTTTCATTCACCGGTCTCATCACCATGGTCTCGCCAAAACATCCATTTGGGGTAATGCTACCGATCCATCGCATCAGTGTCGTTATATGTTCAAGAGATGTTGTTCAGAAAGAGTCAACCGTGTCCCATCCACTGCCATACATTATCCTTCATCCATCCATGACCGCCACCCTGAATCATATGTCACAGATTGTTTTGACCTCCTCTAAAATCATTAGCTCCGTTCCGTGTCACTGATGTGGGATTCATTAAGGCCCCTCTTTGACAGATCGCTTCTTGTCGACTTCAGCTCATTATCCAAGAAGTTGATCTAGGAACAACCCCCTCAGTACTTTGAAGCTTGCATGCCTCAATGGCAAGTTTCTCACTTCCGGCGACAGGTATACATCAATGACCTTCGACCAGAAGATTTTGCGTGGTGTTCGACGCCAAGTCCTTTATTCACACCACGTGAATTGTACTGCAGTACCTTGAGGGTCATTATCATTATCGGTGATTCCTCTCGCGCTTGTTAACGGTTTACATCATTGACCGGTAATCAAGCGATGTCTTTCCATGTTCGACTTCAGCGCAATTCTCACATGGATCGACTTGTACTTAGAGTGAAGATCGAACGAGTTTGAAGACCCCGGATCTAGTTTCATCCATCCGGGCTGCGATATATATTCAGGAAATATAAATACATTTGACATGTACATCATTACAGCAGATGATCATCCTACTCAAAGGATGATAATTTCAGCAGAGAATTATCAGTCTACCATCAGACGATCGTCTGTTATATGTACCAAAATGAATTTATAAAGCTGAGCATGGGAATGCCCGCCTCATCTAGATCATGAAAGCAGAATGAATCATAATGTATTGTATTGTATTTTATTACAGGTCACCTCTCAGCGATTGAATGAACTTCGGATCCTCCTGATAAAGCATTTCACCCGATAAATGGCCTCATACTTTAGGGGGAAACTGTTATAGACATTTTTGTGCCTTACAGCATGAAGCATGAAATGTCCATAATCTGAGGGATCCTAAGTCCCTAAACATGTTGTTCCTGCCCCTAGAGGAACAAGGTCAGCAAACCACAGCACTGAATATCAGTTCTCCACCTGAAAACACTCAAAAACAAGCTAATTCTGGATCATGTCAACTGCTCCACTGAGCATCTGGGCTGAATTTCAACTGCTCCACTGACTACCTGCGTTGAATCTCAACTGCAAAGAAGGCTACCTGCGCTGGGCGAGTTT